>OU862909.1:28950850-29369404 GCA_917880885.1 Limnephilus marmoratus | reverse complement strand
CCATATCGTTAGCGAAATTTTCTAAGAAAAAATACTTTACGCTATTAATTTCAAAAGGACAAAGGTGTAAGGAAAAGATTGATTTTCTATTTTATGTGAAGGTCTTTTTGGGTTTGAATAGGTACCTAGAGTAAAAAAAATGTTCAAACTTCATGTCAACCCCCTTGGGGGGCATACATTAATTACGTGAGCAGTTTTTCTTCCAATCTAGACCTCCCCCCCCGCTTGGTGAGATAAATTTGGGCCACTTCGTATATTCTTTTCAAGTAACGTGAGATTTTGCTGGACCCTCCCCCCTTTTGAAATCACGGAATTAACGAATGCCCCCTTGTGTGAACAGTATTTTCATTCCATGTGATTTCTCCTCATCGCATTTGGTTTAATCAAATATTTAATTAATTGCATTTCTGTTTTAAATAGCAGGTTTCACTGTTAAAATTTATCGCTTAAAATAAATACGCCAATTTCCAAAAACCACACGTAAATTAAAATTAAATAAACTTTTATTTCCTCATAAATTTGCAGCTTTTATCAAAATTAAGTGATATGAAATTTAAAAAAACTACCACAACCTGTTCACGTTTGCAAAAAATAAGTTTTCCTTTCACTTATAAACGAAAACCTGATAAACACTCACGTTTTCGTTTGAAAAAAACTAAATGTTACCAATAGAGTATTTGATTTTATCTACTAAAACACATTTTTGTAACTCGTTTTTTCAGTGTTCATTATTTTTATTTGCAAACGGTAAGAATTCTACTTAAGCCGCCGAATTTCTACCGATTTCTTACATTTCTCCATTAAACACGTTAAGTTTTAAACCTTTAACAAAATATATGTTATTCTTGAATTTAATAACTAGACATTCCCCGCGCCGAAACGCAAATTATATAAAATTCCCTCGATAGAAAAAAATCGCAAAGTATGCTTAAAAAATTATTATAAACACGTTTGTTTCAGTTATTTTATAGTTATAGGTATGTACAAAAAAATATCACAGTATTTCTTTAAATGCTGTTTAAGACAACCCCCCCGAGATTGTTGCTCTATTTTAAACGAGTCGTGTTTTATTAAACATTTTCACAATTTTCGCATCGATTTTATCGCTTTGCGCGTTCCTCTAATATTCGTAATTTCATATCTCTCTTTTGAGCCCGGTTGCGGCGCCTTAAGCCGGTACACAACCTTAATAATTTTTGTTTGCTCAAAACACTCATTTTAATTATTTCCGGCGAATTCCTAACTATAAAAACTTTTTTTTCAAACAAATCCCTGGGGATGTAAGTTCTTTATATTTAAGATTAATAAAAACAATGCCTTACTATTAATATATTTTAGGTACATATTAAAACTTTATAACCCGTTTTTCAACTATAAAGCTAGCGGTGAGCACCAGATTTAATTTTTCTAGACGATGACTGAATAACTTTGGAAGGTATTCATTTAGAAACATCTTAAATATTAGTAACACGTTCTTCAGAATTAATTAAAATGAACCCGGCGGAAAGATCGGATCTCCAGGCCCGCTAGGGTAATTTCGAGCGTAGATACGTCCGTCCAATACGCCGTGCCGCGGGCGCATATTGGTTACACGTTACACGCTTTCTTCACTTACGTCGTTAAGATTCCCACATTATTTTTTTCTTCTTTTCTTTGGGCAAATTCGATAGTAGGTCCGTCGAATACAGGGGTCACGTGGCGTAATTTGTATACACGGCTTCTTTATTTATGTCGTTAAGATTCTGAATATATTTTAGGGTATAGGGTATAGCGTCGTCTTAAGTAACAAGTTGCTATTTATCTGTGGTTTCTTCAACATAAATCTTTTCTCTCTACTTATTGTAGGTATTTATTTATATTTCTCCTCGATTTGAATTTTCAGTAAATGGGAGATAGTTCGAAATTAGGAATCATAGGTCCCATTCAGTGGCGTAGCGTGGGTTTCGGCCGCCCGGGACGGAGAAAATTTTTGCCCCCCCCCCCCCCCAATAAAATCATGCTTATAAATTCTACTACAAATTTATGTATGTTTTTTGATATTGGATATGTGAATTGTCTCAAAAATACACCCCTGCGAATATTCGAATTAAAGTACCTAAAATATAATAAACTTAAAATTTTAAATACAGTTTACTTTTCTTAAAAAAATGTAATAAAACTGTATCTTAATTTTTTATCGCAATCACAAATTTATTTTAAAAATAAATGTGAAATAATTTCATAATTTTATTAAAAATTAAATATGTGGGACAATTTGCGTCTCCTGCTATTAGACAGGTTAACTTAAATCTGTATTTGGCGAATTAAAACTACACTCAGAATATGAAAATGGTTTCTCTTTGATTCTGGCAGCATATACGTAGTCTGCAACTATAATTTTATAACTGCACTTTTAATAAAATAATGATCTGTTTCGAAATGTATCAGCAGATGAATACACAACTGAAATTCATTCGTTAATACAATCTGAACACAATTCTGGTTTTAATTAAGAGTGAATCGCGAGCGTTGAGCTTTAATTATTATCACTCTAATAATATGCGTACGGTTTAAAAAAATATAATTATTGATATTTTTAATAAATAATAAAAAAGAATTGGATTCGTTAACGAAAGTATCGTAAAACATTTTCAAATAATGATTTCAAAAGGTTTAAATTTTTCCAAGGTAACGCAATTAAAATTAAAATAATCAATTAATTTTGTTCCAAGAAGTAGTTAACATGTTTTGTTAATTTTCATAATTTTTGTTTGTTTTATATCAGTAATATAAAAAAATATATATACTTACATATTTTTTCACATACCTACTCCAACTATCGTTTTTTATTTATTTCATTTAACACGTGTTAACTATCTGTATAAGTGTAAAAAATAAGCCTAATTTCATTAAACAATAGATTTTTAACATGTCTAAAAAAGTTTCGGTTTCGGTAGAAAATCCTGTTTTGGTTGGACACTGGTGTTAGGTACCGGTAGGGTTGCCATCTCTTAAGTTTGGCAACCAGGATAAGACGCGTGAAAACCCCGGATTTTAGGGCCCAGAACCCGGACATGTCAACAGGTTTTTTTTAAACATAGTCAGTGTAATTAAAAAAATAGTTGAAAATGTCATAAATCAACTTTTTAATTATTTTGAAATTCAATTTAGTCATCTTTTATCATAATTTTAAATGCCTACCTAACAAAACAGAATCTTATTACTTATAACATTTTGTTACAAATAGTGTTAATAATCAGTTAGAATTTTTTTATTCTTAAAATAAAACACAAATTATTAATGTACTCTGTTATGTAAACAAAAACTTATTAAAATATTAAGCCTAACAAAATTCAATTAAATTTTTAAACAAAAAACTTAAAAGTACTGAGACCATTTTAGTATTCAGTCTTACAATTTTTGAGGTAACTCTTTTAACTCAATAATAATTATATCTTTAATTTTTTATCAGCAGCCATTTAAACAACAAATATGAACTAAATTCAGTCTTCTTAAATCTTAAGCAACAAAAAAACTAAAAAAACTTAAACTTTTTAAAGTTTAGACTTACTGTAATGTAAGTACCTACATTATTAATTTTTTAAGCATAAAATAACCAAAAACTATACTCATTTATATCACCTTAAAGTTTTAATCAACGGACATACTGTAAATTTCTTTTACGTAATAAAAACAATCACAATTCTACAAAAATGAAAAGAAATTATTGCACTCATTAGTACATTATTTGATTATCTAGCTACTAAAGCTTTTTCCTCAGCCTTTCGCCTATTTTACTTTTCAGTTTTTTTTTTGTATTTATCACTCTTTCCGATAGCTTTTAAAATATCTTCCCTTTTTAAAAGGAATTATTTATTATTTATATTTGTTTAAAGCCGACCGGTTTCAGAACGACCGTTCCTTCCTCAGGGCAAACGTATACGTTTGACTTTAAATTTTTTTTAAACACTGACATTAAATAATGAAACCCCGCCCGGACGCTCCCCGGACGCCCTCTAAACTAGGACAAATCCGGGGAAACCCGGACGGATGGCAACCCTAGGTACCGGTAACATTTCAGTTTTGAATACATTTTTACAGCCTTCTCTGTGGTATTTTTATGTAGGTAAGTACACGTACGAAGACACGCACTAAAACCCGCGGCACTTTTTAAATTTAATTCAATGTTTTAGAATCGAAACAAGTGTTTAAATTAAAAAAAAAACAGAATGCCACATTTACATACTTAGGGAACGTACCCATACTACGTGATCCACTTTATGAAATTTTCAACCCCCCCCCCCCTCGGTGACTAAAAACCTATGCCCCCCGCCGCTCATTCTGACCAAGCGTGGTATTTTGAAGATCCCCCCCTGAACAGGTCACTTAATATGGGTACGTTCCCTAATACTTGAAATGATCGATACTTTAGAAATTAATGTCTCGATATTTCCAAATGATTATTTTTATATTAGAATTTCACCATTCCATGGAATACTTGTTAGAGACGATCACGGCCAAACGTGACGCAAACTAAAATAATTGGAACATTTTTCGAAATGTAGGCTATGTCCGTCAGTAGCTCTTGGACGGCCCTCACGCCGATGAAACAAACTCATTGCTAATCGAACTAGGGAATTTATTTGGCACGCATAAAAATGTGAATGACGTGGATTTATGCGTGCAAGTATTTTGTGCTTATTACTGCATTCTTACAAAACATGTTTTAACTTTTTATGGTGTTTTTTGCTTCTGAATAATGCTATGCTCATTCCGGAATAATAAACCTCCCAGTCTTTTCTTTCAAGTAGCGACTAACTCAAAAATATATCCAATGGTCGTCTTTGTTGACAAGAGTACCTAATATGTAAACGGCTGGAGCTTTTTAACTCCCAATTCAATGCCATGATAAATACGAGTCAAGATGAAATAATTTCTTTTTTGGAATTCTAAAGCTGGTAAAAACAGTTTAATTTTATTTTATTTTTACGTTTTTATTTATTTTTATTTATTATTTTTTTTACATGAGCTTCACACAGGAGGCCCTGAGGAAAATAATTTTCCTCAGGGCCTATGTCATCTTTGGGGATGCTGTGTGGAGGTTTTTTTTAAGGAAATTAAGGAGAGGAGAGTTCTAGGAAGGAAGAGGGTTTAAGGGGTGGGCAGGAATCTGGGGTTCAGTGTGTCCTGGTCATACGCCTCCAAGACCTAGACAAACCCCACCACACGTTCGTATTTAACCGCTTAGTTCGCTTTTCGGAACAACTCATATAGATCTCATACAAATCGTCTTGTCTCCCTTAAACATGGTTAGAAATATGATCTAAACGGTGTTAAAAAGAAAAAATACCACGCTTCATATTTAAATACAAAAGTTAACCACAAAATAATTTCAAAATAATTTTAAATACAAAAGTTAACCACAAAATAATTGAAATTACTGATATGATTTTAGATTTTCAAGTATTTTCGTTATTTGTTTTTGGGGTGTTATGCCGTGTTGCGCTACCCCCTCCTTAACGTTTCGGACAGCGTTACAATGTCCATCATCAGGGCAGATGTGTGTATGTATCTGCCCTGATGATGGACACTACAATGCTGTCCGAAACGTTGGCTAAAGGAGGAGGTGGCGCAACACGGCATAACACTCCAAAATAAAAAATAAAAAAACGAAAAAAATACACCTTTTTGAAATCAAAATTCAAAATTTAAAAAAATATATTTTTACGTGAACCGACATAAAAGTGAGTTGACGATTACGTTTATTATACATTTGCATAATAAAATTTGTGTGTTTTTTTCTTCCATTTATTAGTAATTTAAGTTAGAATAAAACGGAAGGTGAAACATTTTTAAAACTTTTTAATGTTTGCATTCAAAATTTCAATGTTTCAAAAGTTATATGTAAATTTAGAATTATAAAATTTGAAACCATATTTCATCACCTTTCAAAAATAGTTTTTACTTCTCGGATGCATTCAGAAATATTCCATTTATTTGGTTTTTATTGCAAAGCTCAAATATTTTGAACTTCCGACAAAATGGGACCGAGGCACGAGTGGTTAATGTAAGATATCGCATGACAGATTTTTTTTGCTGGGTGCTTAATAAAAAAATCTTAAAAACGGTAAACCACTTCCTTCTTTACAAAATTTAAATTCCTTAGAATCGGCACACTTGCACGTTTATATTATTATGAAACGGCTTTCGGCGTATATTTCAAATAATAACGTCACGACTGTGATTGGAATATAAAGCAGCAACAACTATGATTCCTACAGCCAACAGCTAACTCCATTCCTTTTAACTACACGCTCAGAGGTGAGCAACAACCGCGATATTCTTACCAATAATTTGTTGTAGAGTAAAAAAAAAACTAACCTGCTTTATAGTAATTTACTTCACCAATTTTACGCAGTTCGGGAAAACCACACGTTATTGCTTTGGGCATTTTAAATTTATTGGTGTTAATCAATAATTTAAGTGGGCGCCTAACTGTTATTAATATTCCGCCTAGATTATAATTGGATTCTAGTTGGCGAATATTGAAAACATATTTGATATAATGCTGTCCCCGGGGTAGAGATGTACAATTATTGTACAGTGGCAGTTCGAGTTTTTTGTGCTGCGGTGTTCATTTTGTTCTTTTTATAGTCTGTCAATTAAGAGTAGAAAATATTAAAAATTGAACTACAAAATTTGTAGGCTGACAACACCAATTTAACTATCAAATATTCTTTCAAATCGCAATGACACTGAAAGTATAAAACACTGTAAGTCACATTTAAAAAACCTTTTTTTGTTCTTAAAGAAAAAAATTTAATTGGAAGAAGCACTGTTGTTAAGATATCTTATAAATAAATCAAATAAAACAAATCACTTTATAAATGGGGTTTTATAAAGTGATTTGCTTTCATTTAATATAACATAAATTTGAATTTAACAGTAGGTAAAAGAAAGAATCACTAATGGTGATAAGTTACACTACGGTCTGAATGAGTTAAATATATTCAGATCTAAAATTAGAGACATGATCTAAAACCCGGGCAACGCTGGGTACTTAACCCGTCTAATCACAGGAGACCCAAGTTGTCCCAAAACATCATATACCGTTATAATAACAGGAGACCCAGATTGTCCCAGAGCGACAGTGCATTATTAAAAGTTAAATATCTGTCTTCCTGTCATACGAATATTTGTGATTTCTTTTATGTTAGAAACGGAATGAAATAATGCTTCTCATTGTCTTAGAATTATATGAGCTAGGTTTTTCAGATATTTTACAAACCCCATCAAAAGTGACGGTTTAATTTTTCACCAATTTGCGACGTATCACACATTTAATTTTAAAATAAAATTGTATGAAAGTGATAAAAAGTGAGGTAACAATTTTATTACAAATTTTATCTAGAAAAGGAGTCTGAATTTTAAATTTTAAGTTTATTCTATTTTAATTATTTTAATTCGAATATTCGCAGGTATGCATTTTTTAGCCAATTTAAATTTCCAATATTAAAATTTTAATATTTAGAAACAAAAATGTTGATTTCTAATAAAAACATCGGAAAGATTATTTTATCTAGATTTTAGAACAATTTTTGTTTTTGCAAAAGCGTTAAAAAAAACAATAAATAGGAACATTTAAAATGCATGGGAAGAACCAGGAATTTTGCGCGCAAACCTTGATAGGCAAAAGTTGACAGAAAATTATTTTCTTATTATTCGAAGGGTTTTAAGCTAGTATTAAATGTGAGCAATTTCCAACTCTGCTTTTTATTTTACTATAATATCGTTATTCCTCATTGTATTAACAAAAATTGTAAAGGTGTAATATACCTATATGCAATTCTAATTTTCAGATCGGTAGATATCAAAATTGCTATAAAAAAATATTTTTCCCACTTTTATGTGTTTTTGATTTTTTACAAAAAATGTAGGTTACACAGATTTACTTTAACACCATGAGTTATTTGTTTAGTATTGCCATTTGATCAACACTGGCGCCCTCCTATGTTTTCTACTCTTTTTTGACAGACTGTATGTCATTTTACAAGTAGGTAGGTACCTATCTACTAGGGACGGACCGTTCAAACGTTCTGGACTTTTTGTCAGCTAGAATGGTAAAATATAACATTATTGATGTTGTTGTAGTTGATTTTTTTTCAAAATTTGTACATAGAAAAAAAATCCAGCTACAACATCATCAATAATATATTTTTTTCAATTTTACCAAGCTACATTGTTGTGTTGTTCCACCTTGAATTTTTTGTGAACCTAATTTTTTTGTATGAAGCCAACTAATAATAATCAATGCAGCTTTCTATTAGTTTCAACTGTTTTCCTATTTAGCGTAGCAATTATAAATCGATTTTAGGATTAAATTAAATTTTATTAATCCAAATTTGAAAGTTATGTCATTTTATTTAAATCAATCATTTTAATTAAAATATATATAATATAAGTAAAACTATCTATTCGTTGTGTATGATTGCTCTTTATTTCAAGACAAATTTAGAAATGAACTCCAAACAGTCAAGAGTTGTATCATAATGTCATTTTAAACCCTTTAATATTTTTTTCAAGAATATCGGAATATATTATATGCGGTAATCCATGCTCTTTTTACTACGAACTACCACATGATTGATAATTCAATTTTTTTTTCGATATAATCATTTTCTACTGATAAAAATGGTTTCGCGCCACTGTGTCACGTTTCCTTGGTCCTGTAGACTTTAGCGGACCGCACTAAAAATGGCAGCCGCTCGTGGGAGCTGTTACGTCACTACCCCGCACTAGCAGCACCAGTCAGCAGTCACCAACCATCAGCGACCAATCACCGCTCTCCATCATTGAGTCTCACGGACTGGCGAAGCAGGGTTGTCTCTGAGCAGATTGGACACATACACTTATTGTAAATAAATAAAAACTTTATTTACCTAAGTTGGAACTTAGTTTTAAATAATGAAGTATTCATTTTTGGAAATCATTGTCTATTTTCTTTAATTTTTAATTCGTTTCCCAACGATGTATAATATAATGTAAAATTGATTATCACTATTTCTATTTCAAATTTTGTATTATCGGTAGGTAGGTACTAACAGACTAATACATACTTCGATATATCAACTCAAGATATGGCGTATCATACAAATTCGGTGGAATAATTCAGCCCACTTATGAGAAATTTCGTGACCCGACAATTCATCCGGCGACAGTTGGCCCGCCGACAGTTGATCCCCCGGACAGTTGACCCGCCGGAAAGTTGAGAACAGTTGGTACTCTTGTGTGGTATTCAGATAAAATAAGTTATATTATATGCAAGTAGGAAACTTTAGCGGTTTGAGTCGACTGAACATATAAGTATATCATATTTTATTATTCCGCTGTTGGTATAGCGTCACCACAAGTCTTACTTTTTTAGTGAGTCGGAAGTATTGTTAGTAAAAATATTTGTATGGCGGATTTTCACTCAAGATGCCTGCAGATATAAGTATACCGACTCAAGGGCGGATCCAGCTTGGCGCCGGGAAGGGGGGGGGGGGGGGGGGTCACATAGTCGTGGTCAAGTAATTTAGATATTAATAGATACAAGTAAAAAGTAGGTATTTTATTAATAAATGTAAGTAGGTACTGTACTTAAAAATACCATTAAACGGTATGTTTAACAATTTTAATTAGTGGTCTGCCTAGGTCCTAGACCCAGCCTAGAAGGGGGTCGTAACCCCCATGACCCCCCCCCCCTGAACCCGCCCTTGAACCGACTTTGGTTTTACGGTTTGGTTTTTTTTTTGGTTTTGGTTTTGCTGCCGTATGTCCTCTTTGCATTCTTACTTGAAGAAATAATCTTTTAGAGAATCAACCCTAGGGATCAATTGGCAGGGAGGTCAACTGTCCGGTGGGATCAACTGAGCGGGCCAACTGTCGGCGGGCTAATTGTCGCCGGATCAATTGTCACGGAACTAGCGATGTGTCAGTTCAGCTGGAATGGGCTCATGTGATCCGCTCCTTTGCGGGAAGCGGTTCCTACTCCCACTCCTTTTTCAAATCGACTACTCCCAGAGAACCCGGCCCAGTCCCAGTACTCTCCGCATCCAAATAAATCCGGCGGTCCGAGCAACTCAACGCCGAAGCGCGAAAACCGCACTCGAATACAAGTCCCGGGTTCCTTTAAACCCAAGCGCCTTGTTCCAAGCTACGTGAATCGCGACACAATCCATTCATTCCGCCCACTCCCGGACTCGCGCGAATACATTCCTGACTCACCCCGTGGCCGCCGGCTTGCTCCGCGATCCACCGTCCGGCGTCACTCACCATTCCACTCATGAGTCGCGGGTCTCGGTGAGTTCCCGGAACTGCGTGAACCGTTCCGGCGTTCATTCGATCGCTGTTCGTTGATCGACACACACGTGCGTGACCGCTTCGGCTAGACACGGAGTAGTTTTTAATTAGAGCGTCTTATCTGGTATCGTTAATCAACGGGTGACGTGCATTATAAAATAATAGTTTATAGTAAAGCATTACAGCTTATTAATTTTACTTATTTAAATTCTCAATAAAAGACCGTGCAATGTAGATACATTGAATGTACCTACATTGCACGGGTGACAGGTCCTTGTCTTCGTACGGGTCTTGTCCGACTCCGGGGTTCTGAGTTCTCGTGTGGGTTCTACGAGTAGGTCCTGGTTCCGAGTTCTTTGAACCCGTGCGTCCCGTTTCGGTGCGCCGCAACAATACCCAGTGCCCAGTCCGCACCTAAGAACTCGGACCCGGGACCTGCTCCTAGAACTCGTGTACTTTTAAAAGGAAGCAAGTCTCGGAGGCTTCCGGAAAAATGCAGAACTTACCCACCTCTACACGGAACCGAGAAATTTTATAACCAAACTCCCCTTCTGATTCAGTCGTCTCACTTCGAAAGAATATCTTGGGAGGCAAATTTGATCCTTGCAGACCATCAATAGACAAAAGCAATGTTTCTTGCGATCTTTTGACTGTGAAATAATGCACTTTCTTTTTGATTCATGTTTTCCTAACCCAATTTTTGGAAACAATTTTGGCTTCGGTGTCATTTTTAACATCCATACGCCCCATGGCGCCTAGATTTTGTTAGTCGATGACCACATATTAAGATTTTTTAAAAGTTTTTTTTAACCTTATGTGAGTATGTTATATTATTAACATTAAATTGTGTACAAAATATGACTTTTCCGCGAACGTTTTTCAAATTTTTAGTGCATTTTCACCGACTTTTCATGGGATTTGTATAAGTGTGGAATAAAATCTGGACATTTAATTTTTTTTTAATACAAAATATAATTTTAGAATATTGTTTGTAAAAATATCAGACAAAAGGCCTATTGTCCTGGAAATCCATTAAATATAATTCGTACTCTTTTTCTATTAAGTAATAAAAAGCATACAGAAAAATAATTAGAAATGTAAGTTTTAAGTATTGTAATTGTTGAAAATATAATAATTACTAACAACAAGTAAATAAAAAAAATGTACTTCAATTTGTTTCAACCCTGTTTCAACATTTAAATAGCGCGTTTCACACGAGCGTCACTTTCTAAACACAAAATCTGAATTCAATCCTCACACTTGAGTTCTGACTTCTGATAGCATCTTAAACCAAAGAACAATTGACTTTATACCACATTAGCATAAGGTTAGGAATGCCTTACTGTCTTTTCCGACGTTTTGTATTTCTTGTGACAGGTTTAATACAGGGTGACCACCAATTTTTACTGCTTTTTATGTCTTGTAAGAAATTTGTATGTCACGCATTATAAACAAACGGTAAAGATAATTAAATTATTATTATTAATTAATTGGTGCCTACGCAGTATGTAGGTGCCCGCAAGATCTTGGCCTTATAAAATGTGTAGTGTCCAATGCACAATATCGTCTCCTATTATGTTTTTGTTTAGTCTATTTACCAATAATCAGTTATTGTATGGTTAGTGGATATCTAGTAATATATTATTATTAATGCTTTGGTATAAAAGCTCATCAAGTGGCTTCTTAGAAAAATTTCGGATGGTTGTAAAATGAACCAGTCTGTTTTTCCTGCAGGTCAAGAGAATTTTAACTATAAAGCAATACGTCTATTTGAGCTCCGGGGATTAGCAATTTTACAAAGCCTTTCTGTTATGAAGTTTAGGTCGATGCGATCCAACAATTTTTGGAAAATTTCGGAAAATTAAACCCAGCTATCCAGATATCGTTCAAATTAAATAACAATATTTGTTTTGGAGAAATCTTTTAGGTAAACGAGGGACTTATCTGGCAACTGCGATATAATAAGTTTTTATTTTCAAAGAAGCAATCGGCCTCCGTGGTCGAGGGATAAGGCTCTCGACTAGCAATCGGAAGGCCGCGGGTTTGAATCCGGCGTGCGCAAGTAAATTTTATTTCATACAATTTGTTTATTAAAAATACAGAATGTATAAAATTAGAAGATACTCTCAGTATAGCCTGGTGGATCACGATTCAGAATTGAAACGTTGCTTGAAATGGCTTTAGCCGTGTTTAGTGACCAGATCCTAATAACCAGATACTTCTCCACCTCCCTCTTCTTCATCTCCTTACCCTCCTCACTACCTTCAGCCTCAAAATATACCCTAAGTACCTAGAGATGCCATAGTTTTATTGGCTCCAGGCGGGAGCAGTTGGGACTCTTTTGCGGTATTCACTTTAAAAAATATATCACTTTGTGGTTTGAATTATAGTTTGTTTGAATTAATATGGTTATTAAATGAAATATTTGTATTTTTTTTTACATTAACTCCACACAGGAGGCCCTGAGGAAAATAATTTCCCTCAGGGCCTATGTCATCTGGGATGCTGTTTGGAGGGTGTTTTTGAGGAGAGGAAGGAATGAACATTGGTCTTGAAGAGACCCATGTTGTAGGAAGGAGGAAACACAGAGGCCGGCAAATCATTCCACAGCCGAACTGTTGAACACAAGAACGAGTCGAAGAAACGACCCGTTCTCATGTGTTCCATTTAGCAATATATTATTTTTAGCTTTGATCGATTTTAAAGTTTTCTCGTGATTTTTTTATGGATACGTATATTTTGGTTTATGTACCTGAGTTAATTTTTTGCATGATTTTTTAATTTGTTAAAAATATTGTAAAAATTTAAAAATAAGATTAATGTAATAATTCAATATTCAAAAACAAGATTTTATTGGCTTAAAACTAAAGATTTGAATAAAATAATATACCGATAAACATGTAAATTCTTTGTGGTATTATACATCGCGCGAAACAATCACGTAACTGTGGGCCCAGTCCGCGGCAGACAGAAAGAGACGGGGATCTCTTCACTTTTGATTCGCGTGTTGAAACGGCTGAAAATAAATGACAAGCTTCGAGTTTGCCGCCTTCCCGCCCGCTGCCATTGCCCGCTTGCCTTGTCTGTCTGCTATCCGCAGAATCGGCCTCTTGCCGCTGCTGGTGTGTGCAAGTATTCCAGTCATCCAGTCGTTGCTGAACGTCCGCGGCGCGCAGTTCGCGCGATCACACGCCACCCCCTCCCTAAAACTCCCACTCGAGCACCTTCCGCGAAAACAGCTGTCTGGGTAACTAGACTCTCAAGCCTGTGAATTAAAAAACCATGTATTCAAACCACGATAGATTCAGCTCTCTTCAAACTTCGTAAATATATCAGTTTTATGTTTGAAAATGCGTTACAAAGTTTAAGTTTGTTTGGTTAATTTGTGCGACTTTATACGGCCCCGTAAGTGGGTTTATAAAGTGTATCAGTAGTAAGAAGTAAAGTGAGAAGCCGACCGAACAGGTGAAAGTCTTGGCGCGGTTTCTTCTGATATTGAGTTGCTACTTTTAGAACAACAAATTGGATACAAACAACGGATTCTCGCCGAAAAGCGAATCCCAGGTGTCGAAATCAACAAGAGCGGTGAGTAATTTTACTTTCATATTTTATCCGCATTTCTTAAAATCAAAATATTGCCTTACTATGAATACCTTGCATGAATTAAAATACTGTTTTAAGCATAAGAAACTTGAATGTTTCCTTATGAAAATTTTATTAATCATTGACAACCTCTATAACCAAGTGATCTATGCATTAAACGTTGACTTTGAACAATTTTGATTCCCAATTGGGAGATGTTTTTAATAATAATACAAAACATTTATTCACCTAATTTTTTTTACAATTTTATACATTTTGTTTATTTATCACTGATTCTATTGACAAAAAGGTCACTGCTCAGCAATACAGTCAGGATTCCTACTGGAATATAGCTGGTTTTCAGCCTCGTCAATGTTGTTATAATTGGAGATTGGCTTTCATTGAGGTAATATTCAATGCAATGTGATGTACCTACACTATCAAACATTGCAATAACAATATTATTTCAAAGCCACTGAAATGGCTTAAAAATTATTTTTTGTATAGGTGCAAAAATTTATTTAATTGAACATCAGTGAATAAACAAATTAATCAAGATTCCTAGCAACTTGAACGTTGTAAACATATACTCATAACATTTCTTATTCTGTTGCCACGCTCATCAATCGATTATGTTTATTTTCTTATGCATAAATAACTCTAGTTATATTGTGTAATTCTTTGGGGGTGAATGTTAGATACATTCTAATATATGTCGGTATGCAGGTACGGTGTAACATCGCGATACAAGTGTTTATTATTACGCTACAAGTTTAGGTGAAATCCAGCCTTCTATTAAATGTGTTGAAATTATCCGGTTATTAGTTGAATATGCGAGAATTTCGGTATTTGGAAAGAACTATTGATCAAGAAAAATATTAATACACTTTTAAGGATTGAGAATTGCTTTGTTTCAGTAATTTTATATTAACACGTAAAGCCACCGACCAGCCCCCTGTTAATAAGCACGTACTTAATGAGTAAATCTGAAACCTTGATTTAAAAAAAATGTTACAAAATAATGTATCTTTTTTTTTATTTTCTCCAGGATAAAACTAAGAAAGAAGAGCTTGATAAGCACAAATAAACAGAATTTCCTAAGTACAGAAAATGTCATATTAAGTGTGTTGATATTGTTTACGTTAACGATATGTTTCCAAAGGAAATGCTCCCTTTTCTTCCCGTGTCTTAAATAATATTGGTTATAAAAATTGGTTCCTCATTGCTGAGGATTGTGATCGCATACTCCAACTTATTAAAAAGGACTAAGCCTCAAAGCTGAACTCCTCTTAGCGGTCTGATAGTCAATATCCTTGGTCAATGATTTGGATTCCTTTGCCATTTGGCTAGGGGCCCGAAGTCACTAAGAATCTAATAAGAATCACTTAAAATAATCTTATTTGAATGATTAAAGAAGCGTAGAATTTATTATGATAATATGTCCCATGCATTACCTCTAATAAATATCTGAAATTCCTTGGACATTCATACAAAAATACTAAACGCCTTTCAAAAATTGCAAGCGCGAAACCTGTGCGAAGCAATGATTTTTCTTTGAAATAATGTAACATTACTGCCTATAAATACAACACCAATAAATTCTTAAATTAGTGGACAACCTTGCCAACATATTGAACTAATAAATTCCGTCGTGCAGTATAATTACAGCCTGTCAAATCGAAATCTAATCTAACAACTAGACTGATCACGTTTGTGACATTTAAAAATTGCACACATGTCAAGGAGTCTGATTTTCAAGGTGCAATGAAATAAAGGTGACGCATATAAAATCCAGTCTTTGACAGCAAGTTACCAAATATCCTTCCTTAATGACTCATGGATGTTTCAGTATCCTCGGATTTACCACAATGCTTCATACCTGCCCGGGGATGTATTTATGTGAATCTACAACATCTAAAACCCACGCATCTACTCTAGGCATACTCGTATTAAGTATTCGGATACAGGATCAATATAATTATAACAATTTTTACAGAAATTAGTGCATTATCACTTAGTTGGTGAAGGTCTCCCTTGGTGCTTACTTTATTTTCTTTATCATTAGAAAAGAAACTGCTTAACTACCTTTGTAGTTTGTCAGCAGCTTCATATATACCTATAGCATTTTATCTAAAAACATGGTTAAATAAATACTTAGAATAGAATAAACATAAATAGCAGATTGAGCGTTATATAACAAACAAGTACAAATCAACAGTTACACCAATAGTATAGATATACACGAGGTATTATAAAATTATAAGTCCTAAAGTGATTTCCAATTAGCAATACAAGGGCTTTCAGTAAGGCATAAATACAAATCCTCTGTAGCTAATAGCCACTTTCTTAGATAATACTTGACTTGAGCAGTTTTCATCGCATTATTTTTAATTGTAGTGAATGGATTATTAAATATTTTGGATACAGTATTGTTTAGGGTTCTTTCACTGTATTTATTGGCATATTTCGGTACCACCAATCCTTCATTTTGAGTGACTGTTATTAGTTTCCAATTGGTATTAAACTCTCAATATACGCTAGGTGCAAGACCGCAATTCAGAATCTAAGGGTTGCATAAAATGGCTTTCGCCGTGTTTGGTGACCAGATCTTTCGAACAGGTACTTCCCAACCTTCCAAATTCTTTCCCCCACATTCCCTTTAAGCTCTCAACATTCCCTAATCACGGAGGCCATTGTTCCATTGGCTGCTGACAGTTGTGACTCTTGTGCGGTATAATATTAAATTAATACGTTTCTACATTGTAGTTTGTATTACATTTAATGAGATAAATTGAGGTATGTAACTCCTTCACCTACCGATATTATCCGACCTTGGTGCGAGTGAGCCGGTTTCAGAGATTATTAATACGATTTTTTTATAACCTTTCAAAGAACTAATAATTGTGTATCCGGTCGCCAAAACCCAATGAAAGACGACGGCCTTCAGATAAAATGTTCAAAGCTTTATCGATAATGACAATCACAGCGTTGCAGGCTTTTCAGACTTTCAAGTTTCGTCACAGCTTCTATAGCATGTGAATTATTCTTATTACGTCCCTTGGAAATTCTGAGAGTTTAAAGCTGTAACCGCTTGGAGCCAATAAGACTATGGCATCCCAAATTATGAAACGTTATGAGGCCGAATGGAGTGGGAAGGGAAGGAGATTCAGAAAAGAAAGGTAGTGAATTTCTTCGTGTAATGTTTAAAGTAGAGATAATGGTATACTCATGGGATCTCACGTGCTGAGAATTGCAGTGAAATAATAAAATGTAATAATGGGAAGTAATTATGAATATATTACATAGCGATTTTTCCGTAAAATATTAAAATATGATAGAGAGATGAGAGAGTGGTTTCGGTTTCAGTGTATTTGGTGACAGTATATTTTCTATTTCTGATCGCCCTACGTTTTTTTTATTTTTTATTTAGTAAGTATATATTTATTATTTTTTACATTTTTATATGAAACATGTTAGGTATATATATAAAATAGAAAATATATTCGTAGTCCTCCTCACTAGGAGATCCTGTACTGAGGGGGACTATGCTTTGGATAAGTTTTCAGCGACTTCTAAGGTTTAAATTCATTGTATGGATAAGGTTTTCCAGAATATTCTATGACGATGTTTTAAGTATACCAGTAAGTTCATTTTCCGATAGTTCCTTCAGCCAACATTTAGTGTCCTTAATGTAGCTATTTCTTGTTTTAATTTGTTTGATACTAAGTGGGAGTTAGTTATATAACTTTACTGCTAAAAATTCAGAACTTCTTTGTCCAAATGAAGAGTTACACTTTGGTATATTAAGTATGTCTGTTTGTTTGGCTCTGGTTTTATGAGCATGTGAGGTGTCTGCCTCTGAATCATTTTTGTGGTGATGTACTAGAATGGTTTTGGCATAGATTTTCTGTATACTTGGAACATCAAACTGTTTAAAAATTTCTGTTGTTGACGCCCTTATGGGGACTTTTAGTATGGTCTAATATATAGTATTTTATATCCAGATTTTTATTGAATATTATAATAATGTTGTTGTTATTTTTTAATGAGAGCGGGATTTTATTGTAGAGTTTAGAACCGTAGTATTTTTTTTTCTGCATAGAGAGACAAACACTTATATTTATTGAATGTAACCAAAATAACGATTTTCAAAGTTTTTTTTTGTGGTAAGAAACAATTGCTTTGTGATTAGCTGGCTATTCAAAGCTGGTCACCAAACACGGCTAAAGCGATTTCAAGCAACGTTTAGATTGTGAATGGTGGTCTTTCATCAAGGCAGTACTGAAAACAACTTCTACTTCGAAACGTGCCGCAAACATACTAGGTATAAATGTTTAATGAATAAATTGTGAATAACACAAATTAATATAATAAAATTTACTTGTGCACATCGGGATTTAAACGCGCAATGTCCGGATATGTAGCCGAAGATGGAAACCACTCAACCACGGAGGCCATCAAATCTGTATGAAGCAAACCTGCAAGAGGTGTGGTTGTCTACGATGCGATGGTACAACTAGAAAAGGTCGATAGAAATTAGAGCAAAGTAGCAGTATAAAAAGGTCATGGGGCAGTTCTATTTAGTGACATATATATTTACTTTAGTTATAGCTAGTATAGTTATAGCTTTAGTTAATGCTTTAGTTACTTATGATAATAAATGTTAGGACGTGTACTTATTATTAAAAGCACAGCTTGATGAACATTGTACTATTTCTGATATGTTCAAATGATCTAACAAGTTTTTGAGTTTCTTATATTTATTGTTTTCTTTATCAATGTACGACAAGAATCAATCCCAACTCAGTCAAATTTTGAAACTACTTATTACGAAACCCCAGCCGTCTTCTTCTATTCGTGTACCTACCACTCAAAAGAGTCATCTTAGGTTTTTCGCATTCAGTCATCACCTCTTTTCGTGATTAAGTCTGTGGAAATATCGTAAGCGTGAAAAGATATCTAGAATTTGGATAGAATTATAAAAAAGTTAACACAATTATTGTTTTATTAAGTTTAGAAGATCGACAGGTGTATCACCGTAATAATATATAATTTAAATACTCTTCGTGAATATTATTTCTCGATTACCTTGAAATTTGTATAACCTTTATATTAAAATTGCGATAAGGAAATAAACAGATTTTTTTAATGAATAACCAAAAAGAGAGTCTAGACAAGCAACACCATACTGGGAATTAAGGGACGTAGTGGATCGGATTCCTATCATTATGACGAATGTTTAAATCTGTCAATAATTTAGTTTGTAACGACATGAAGTGTGAAATTCCTTTCGAATATTAATCTTCTTCTTCGATGGCGCTACAGCCCATATCGAGCTTTGGCCTCCTGCAGCAGTCGCCTCCAACTCCTCCTGTCCTCAGCGGCTGACTTCCAATTTGGTACCTGGAGAAGCTATGTTGCATCCCCTCTTACTTCGTCTTCCCACCTCAGTCTGGGTCTTCCCACTTTTCTCTTTCTACCTGGGTGTCCAGTCAAAATTCTTTTTGGGACGCGTGTATCCGGCATTCTCTGTACATGCCCAGCCCATCTCAGCCTGAGGAGTCTCATATGTGTTGAGATGCTAGGTGCCTTATATATATCATACAATTCTGTATTGTGCCGGATGCGCCTCTGTTCACCCTCTTTCACGGGTCCACATATTCTTCTCAGCACGTTTCTTTCAAAAGTATCCAGCATTTCAGCCATCTTTACCGTCAGTGTCAGCGCCTTACATCCATATGCCAATACAGTTCTAACAATGGTTTTCGAATATTAATAATTAATATTTTCGAATATTAATAACTTGCACATTTCATATGTATTTTTTTGGTTCTGACAATGTCTTACGACGCTATAGATTAATTAAAAGAAAATGTGATGATGTTCATTATATTTTTTCATAAAAAAGAAAGACCTCTTAAAGACAAAAGTTATTATGGTAAGATTCGATGCATAAAAAAAGTCCTAGGTCAGGCATCGATTGCATGTTCTCGTTATTGCCCAATAACTCATTGTGATGTTTCTCTGAAACATCTTGAAGATATTTTATTGATGCGTGCGGGTTTGGGTCACGGCTAAGCAAGGATCCGAACCACCCAGCCGTGAATACAAAGCTCATCTCTAATAACAATGATTCAATTAATACAATCATTGCAATGTCATTGAAACATCACGAACAAATTATTATTTGACATTAGATGTTGAAAACGAGCTGGGAAAATGTTTCTAGAAATATTGCTGTACGAAAGTCAAACTTTCTCATAGAATTGAGAAAAGTTGCTTCATAAAACTTTGCTTTTGTTTCACATCCACCGTGTGAAACAAATCGTTAATAATTAATACTGAAAACTTATTTTGAGCCGTGTATTCAATCTATTGATATTGCTAACAATCATAGCTGTAAGATAAGCCATTAAACAACTCACTTTCACCATACGGTGTACATGATACTCATTATTTAAAGTAGGTATCCGAATTTCAAATAATGACCTCTAACTTTTCTTTTCATAAGCAAGCCGAGCAATTCTTTTGTGGAAGGTGTTCCACAACCTCGGCTGTCACTTAAAGTCTCGTACTTGTAAATTGTCAAATACTTTGCGCAAGAGCCTTTTTGAATACAAAAAATTGTAGGATAGTACCTAAATTTTCGTCGGACATTTTATGAAATTTTCGATGAAATAATTGGTGTGATTTTTTTTGTAAAATTTGTGAAGATTTTTCGTATATTTTTTACTTTACAGAAATAGTAATTTGTAATGGTTAATGTGTAGGTTGTGTAGTATTTTGTTCATGTTTTCATAATTTTCTCGAAATATTGCCTGTACTTACTTAAAATTTTAGCTAATCACAAAGATTAAATTAGCGAAAACTAGTGTCTTTTACATAAAATTATAGTGATTTATTTATGGGTTGTAATGCCGTGTTGCACTTCCTCCTTCTTTGGTCGACGTTTCTGACAGTTTAACGTGTCAATCACTGTAGAGCTGCCCGAAACATTGGCTAAAAAAGGAGAAAGCGCAACACGGCACAATATCCCAAAAATCATTACATTTGCCTTTGAAAAATCTCAAATCATATCCAAAAGCTTAAAATATTTTTACTGGCTTTAGCTGAAACAATTTAGTTTTGTAATAAGGGTTCAATTAAGGTGGTAAAAACTAGTTCCATGTCAACTCAACACCTCTTTGAAGTCATTAAAAGCTGTGAAAAAAATAATTTTATTATTGCCCATAACCCTAACCTAACGTAATCTATTTAACCAATTTTTTTAAAATATATTTTTTCATCAATTTTAACGACTTTTCAGAAGAGATTCTGAGTTTATTTCATTCTGAGTTGTCCGGTCACCGTAAAAAATATAATGTTGAAAGTAATGTGAAATTAAAAAACCCAAAAATTCCGTATTTTAACAATATCATTAATGAATCTTAAATTATGTAACATTAAACATGTAACAATTCAGAAGTAATAATTATTACAAAGTACGACGAATTTCAAAACGTTATATATTTTGAGCTGTTAAAATGGAAACGTTTATATCTGCGTTATATATTTTGAGCTACTAAAACATATTTTGAGCTATTAAAATGGAAAATTCCAGTCCAGCCATAAATTGGTCCAATTTACGATCAGTCAGGCATCTTTATCACGGTGATAAAATTGTTGTCGGTCAAATTGAAGATTGGCAAAAGAAACTAAATTCTGTATAGTGCCAATTAAATAGTAAGGTTACGTGTTTATTTTAAAAATCTCTCTTAATTACGCGAGTAAATAAAATAGCACATGCGCTTGTCTAACCTTCACTTGCGTGGTTAAAAATTGTGAAATTTAATTATGGTTGATAATATTAAAATTTATTATGATGGCCATGTCGTGTATTAATAGAAGTAGGTAGGTACCTACCATTGACGAGATGCCGCGAGCTATATATTTTTTACGAAGTGATGTTGCCATAACATCATCAAATAACGCACCTAGCGTCAAAGAGCAGGTTTTTTTAAACATATATAAAATATATTATGTGCATACTTAGCAGTAGCTGCCGTCAGAGTAGTCTTGGATGTAGTTCAGGGAGCTCTAGCACGGTGAAATCGACAACTTTACAATATCGATTCCGTAACTTCTGATGATTTTATATCCACGTCCCAAGCATGGTTTCACACTGACAGCCAAGCCGATATCGACAGGGAATAGGCAACACTAAAGGTATTTTCAATGAATTGGCACTAGGAAATGTCAAATACCAAGAAATTACGTAAAAATATTAATTAATTGGCACTGTTGAATTGAAATACCAACATAAATACGCATTGTCAGTCTGTATTTACTTTTTAATACTAAACGGGAGTTAACTAGTCAATGAGGTCTTTATTCATATTTGAACCATTTTCGTTTCTCAAAGATCGAACGGAATCAATTGATTGCGTCTTAGATGCATTCTATGGAACGCGTAAACGACATCTTTCACTTCTAAGAGCTTTGTCAGTTCAATCCGTTCATTAAATAAGCCGGTAATTTTGCTTAAAAACGACATAATTAAAAAAAGTGTTAATTGATAGTTAACCGAAACTTATCTGATATTATGTAGTTGTCGCAAATACTGATTGAGCATAGATGGCGGATTTGGTCAATATCGTATTAATATAGGGTTTTATCGATCGATCATGCTGGACCCCATGGTACCTCCATGTACCTCTATGTTAGATCTATAGATAAATTTGAGAAGCTTTGTTGTCGTCTTTTTCAATCTTGATTTATCACACTAAAAACAGTAGAAAGAGAAAAAGATGCTGTTTTTTTTTTAAATAACGTAACAACTCAATCAAAATATTGGTTACTTTTTCTAATAATGGTAGATGGAGGGTACCTACTTAAAAATATTATTTATTTACGGAGTGAAAACATCACGTGCTTGGTAAATACTTTCTTTACTTGTTTGTAAACGCCGTTACTAAAGACCTACTGAAATACAGCGTTGACGCGAGTTACGGACAGATGGGTCTTGTAAAAACTGCGTGATGTAGAAAAGTTGTTCTAGAAAAATACGTCCGAAATAATAACAGTTACTTATGAAAATAGAAAATACATAATTACCGTCCAATACAATAGAAAATTGAGTTTGAAAGAAAGTAATTGATAAAAATACTTTTTATACACACGGTGTTAGGCGACGCACTTGACTTATTTTAACCAGTGATTCCTGACTTTATTTGGGGTAAAAACCGTACAAGAAATTTTTTTCTCAGGTGACTTTTTAGATGTCTTTTTCTTTAAAATTTTTTTCCTCAAGATCTGAAAAAAAAATCTTCCACACGTCATCACTGGTCACTCGGCTGAGTAACCAATCAACCCCTTACCCCGACCCTTACTGTCTAATTCTCACAGATGTTTTAAGCTTTAAGTTGAACAAAAACAACATTAAAAATATCACCGGAGACTAGAATTTAATATTTTACCCCTGCCTATATCAGGAATAGCTGGTTAAAGTAAGTCAAATACGTCCCGTAACAACTTGAAGATTAATTTATAGCATACAACAAAATTAAATCGATTTGTTACGAGATCTTTATAAAACGCATCAAAATTTCACTGTAGTTAATTCCTCATGTTGTATGGTCTCCATAAAGCAGCAGTTGTACACCAATATATTACAGAGATTATTACAAAATTATAGCATGTTATTTATCATCTAATAAATAGCATGCTAGAACATTATTTAAAACTAATTATTAATCAAAATGTATGAAAATTGTTTAACAAAATTAATTAGTGGTTTTTCTCATTAAATTTGACAATTCCCTCCTACTTGTATCCATCAGTTTCTAATTTCTAATTTGCCCATAAATAATTATACCTTTCTTTAGAAACAAAACAACGTCACAAGTTTGTGGTTAGAAGTAAGATTGGAAGACAATGTAAGAAGTTTGAAATTTATATTTTTTGACGCTTTGCTAAGAATCTTTACAAGAATAATATTGTAATTTTTGACGTACTCAAATAATTCTTGTTTTGTTCCATGTTCACAGATGTATTAATTTTATATTCTTATTATGATGATTAAATATTAAATTTTTGGGTATTACTTATGACATTAATAAAATTATTACAAAAAAATAATATTCATTCTAAATAATTAAATAAAAAATGGAAAGTCGTATCCGAGTCACTATCTATGTTACAAATAAATTCATATAGAACTTTGTAATCATACAAATATGGCAGCAAAAATATTTGGAAATCAGTTGAGGATAATATTGGTATTTCTAGGATTGCGTTATGATATCGACGAAAATTACATAAAATAATGACCGAGTAGTTTCTTTTTTTTTTTTTTAGAAAATAATTTCCCTTAGGGCCTACGTCATCTTTAGGGATGCTGTGTAGAGGGTTTTTTAAGGAAAGGAAGGAAAGGAGAGTTCTGGGAAGGAAAAGGGTTTAAGGGGTGGGTAGGAATCTGGGGTTCAGTGTGTCCTAGTCATCCGCCTCCAAGACCTAGACAAACCTCACCCCATGAACCCGGGCACCCCTGCTAAATCACCAAACGTAGCGAACCACTTGGGGTGACCTATGGCAGAGGTGTTGGTTATCCAATAAAGGTTCCCTGGGCGGCGGTATCCATTCCCGCCTCCCAAATTGTTAAAGGCATTGTCCCGGTAAGATAGAGATCCTGGGTGCGATTCTCGGTTGTGACCGTTGTCTTTTATTTTCTGCATCTGCGTTCTGTTTCGTGTAGTTTTGATTTATTAAAAGCATCTTACCTTTTTTATTTTTTAAATCTTTTTATTTGAAACACAAGAGTCCCATCTGCTCCTAACCATCTGGAACCAGTGAGACCGTAGCATCTCCAATTGGAGTATATCGTGAGGCTGAAGGTAGTAGAGAGGGGAAGAAAATAGGTTAGAATATGTTCATGAAGTACCTGGCTATTCAATTCTAGTCACCAAACACGGTTATTTCAAGCAACGAATCAATTCTGAATGGTGGACTTACCAGGGCGATACGAGAGTATCTTCTACTCTGGAACGTGCTGCAAATACTCGATATATTTTTTAAATAGTACTAATAATGACATAAAATGCAGGATTTGAACCCGCGACCTCCGGATTGATAGACGAGAGCCTTTAGGCGCGTCACGCTTCTCCTTCAATGTTAAACATTACAAAATATATAACATTTTTGGTTGGTAAGGCTTAAGAAACAAATTCTATGATATAAAATTACACTTATAACTAATAACACTTTTTATTCACCATTGACCACCTCCGTGGTCGAGGAGTAAGGCTCTCGACTAGCAATCGAAGGTCGTGGGTTCGAATTCCGGCGTGCTCAAATAAATTTTGTGTTATTTTACAATTCATTCATTTAAAGTGGTAGGTATATCGTACGCACGTTCGAGAGTGGAAGACACTCTCAGTATCGCCCTAGTGTAACTGTGAAAATCATAAAGTTCATGTACCCTTGAAGAGTAGCGAACCAAGCTTTGTTTTAATTACTGCAATCTATTTGTTAGATTGCGTGATGCCGGTTTCCGATGTTGAAAGGGTATACTTAGCGTAAATTAAACTAATCTTTCGAAGATTATCATTATCTTATCAATTTGTTTCCTTTTAATTGGTTGTTTCGATGATTAAGGAGCATAATGTATTCCGTTTAAACCGGCAAGGCATATTACCAACAATATTTTTCGTCAATACTTTTATGCGGGTTTGAAAATATTTTGAATTGTTAGTTTTAATCGAAAGGTCAACTTATAATTTTTTTTATTCGTCCAGCTTTGTGAAACAGTCTAAAATTTGTCTTGACCCGCATGGTAACAGAATTATATTTTTTTAAGGAAATTATATTTATGACTTTTATGAAATATCATTCACGACTCTGTTGAAGAAAAAAAATGGTTTCACTGTGTTGGTTAGGAATCTTTTCTTTGTTCACCCCAGCCTTACACAGGAGGCCATGAGGGAAATAATTTCCTTCAGGGCCTATGTCATCTCTGCGGACACTGTGGAGGGTTTTTAAGGAAAGGAAGGAGAGGAAGTTTTGAGAAGGAAAATTTATGAGAGGTGGGTAGAATCTAGGGGTCAATGTGTCCAGGAGTGACGGAGGTGTAAGACGATGGGTCATGAGAGACCAGCTAGGTAGGGCAAAGGGTCTCCACATACCGGCCTCTCCCGATCTGGCTCGTCACATAGTTCGTGGGCAGATGCATCCACCGTCAAGACCCGGACAAACCTCACCTCATGAATCGATCACCAAATCACTCAGTTGCGAACCCCTACGGCAGAGATGTTGACTATCCAATACACGGTTCCCGGGGTGGCGGTACCCTTATCCGCCTTTCCAAATTGCATGAGTGCCGGATAACATAAGTTGTGTGAACGAATTGTTAAAGATATGATCTGTTCAACTGCACCGAATATAGTTATAAGAAGGCTATAATATCATACCTCAATCACAATAATTAATGTTACGTATAATAGTGTTCGTCTGCACGGCGTCTATATCATACTCTAATATAGATTCCAAACTACTTACTTCATTTTTAAGAGCGTTTAACCAGGCCAGCGGACGAAAATCCACATTTCGTCGAAAGTTGTTCTTCTGATCGTGCAGGGCGGTTACAATGAGAAAGATTAATTATTCTCTGTACCAGCTTTTTTAAATTATAACTCAATATCGAATTTATTTCAATTCAAATTAGCTTTAATTTATACCTTCATCCAAAAATGCTGAAAGGCGTGATGATAAAACTATTAAAATAGTGTACTTTTTGTAGTTATTTTTTGATTATAAGCATTTATCATTTTTCAATAATGTCTAAATTTAATAAGAATGTTAAAAAAATCTAAAATATATTAGTTAGTAAGTGCGCAAATAAATACCCAAATGGACCAATTTTCGTCAAGAAACACATGTACGTACATATTTTTTTTAATGATTTTAATGAAACTAAAATTAAAATTCTTTGCTAGATAATGTATTGATTTATTTTACTGCATGATTATATTATTTTAAATGGGTGTGGTATAATACAAAAACTTTTTTGAAAATTTAACAAATCTGCCAACGACCTATGGAATAACCTTATTATATTAAAAATTTTAAAAAATTCTCAAAATTTATTACATACGAATGCTAGATAAAAGAACAATCTTTCGAAATCCATTTATAATTTTTTGTGGAAAAGAGTCAATACGTCTAAAATATTTTTTGAAAATGACGTATTTCCGGTTTTCTCTGGTAATGCCCTCTTCACTATCAGACAGAATAGTTAAGTGATAGCTAATAAATGTATAATTTTTTTTTCAAAATTATTATTTTTAAACCAAAGATTTATTATTGATTCTCTAACTGACAGCCCTGAAAGCAGAACTAATTAGTAGTACCTGTAGTCATTTCAAACTGCAGTTATTTCAACTGAAGGTAAGAATAATATCATTACTAAGTTACTCCATTTTAGCCAATTCTTAGAATCCAACAATATGTACAATTAAAAGTAAAGTAGGTATTTTATTCTTGATGTTGAGAATTTTTCTAAGAATTCACCTTTATTTACTTATTTTTACTCTGCATAAAAATGTGTATTTTGTACGAGCTCATATTCTTTTTTTTTGGTTGTAAAACATATTTGCATCCTATAACTAAATACTAGTTGTTATCATGCATATGTATTTTGTCTAATGTACATTATTATCATTGTAACTAGCTGGTACCCGGCATGCGTTGCTATGACATTTAATAAAGAAATTGTTTCTCCCTGCGTGTCCTTTCCCATTCGTCCCGTTCCCCTTCCCCCTCCCCATTCCTCTCCCGCGTCCTCTTCCCCTCTCGCGTTTCCACTCCGCCTCCTCCATCTTCCCTCTTCCCACTCCACTCCCCTCCTTCCCCATCCAGCAAACTCCCTCCCGAGTTCCCCTCCCCCCTCCCAGATTCCCCTCTCCCTTCCTGGTTCCCCTCCCCCCCTCCTGCGTTCCATAAATTATTTCCCGGTACATTTAGTTTTCAAACAGCTCGCGTACCACCCATTGCAATTATTTAATACAAATTTCATAATGCCAGAGCTCACCAGACAATAAAGAACACAACAAAAATAGAATTATCCAATTTGGTGCATTCGTTCGGAAGTTATGCGCGTAAATATATTTCGGCGATTCATTTTTATACAAATTTCATAATGCCAGAGCTCACCAGTAGTTTTATACAAACCTTGTCCTGACAATAACGAACACAACAAAAAAAGAATTATCCTATTTGGTGTAGTCGTTCGGAAGTTATGCGCGTACATACATTTCGGCGATTCATTTTTATTTATATAGAAGTTAGAAGATAGAAGATAGAAGATAGAAGATAGAAGATAGAAGATAGAAGATAGAAGATAGAAGATAGAAGATAGAAGATAGAAGATAGAAGATAGAAGATAGAAGATAGAAGATAGAAGATAGAAGATAGAAGATAGAAGATAGAAGATAGAAGATAGAAGATAGAAGATAGAAGATAGAAGATAGAAGATAGAAGATAGAAGATAGAAGATAGAAGAAGAAGATAGAAGATAGAAGATTACCCTCCTATGTACCACTGTGTATCATGTATCATGTATCACCGGATTGACACAACAAAAAAAGAATTATCCTATTTGGTGTAGTCGTTCGGAAGTTATGCGCGTACATACATTTCGGCGATTCATTTTTATTTATATAGAAGTTAGAAGATAGAAGATAGAAGATAGAAGATAGAAGATAGAAGATAGAAGATAGAAGATAGAAGATAGAAGATAGAAGATAGAAGATAGAAGATAGAAGATAGAAGATAGAAGATAGAAGATAGAAGATAGAAGATAGAAGATAGAAGATAGAAGATAGAAGATAGAAGATAGAAGATAGAAGATAGAAGATAGAAGATAGAAGATAGAAGATAGAAGATAGAAGATAGAAGATAGAAGAAGAAGATAGAAGAAGAAGATAGAAGATAGAAGATTACCCTCCTATGTACCACTGTGTATCATGTATCATGTATCACCGGATTGTAATAGCCATTTTATGGCGTTGAAATAAATAAATATCGTAAATATCCCATGTCGCCATGGCGTGATCATTTGAAACAAGTGAATAAGCTATACTTTCAGTCGAGAATTTGAATTATACATAGACGAATATGTATAAAAGTGGATGAGCAAACAGTGTTTGCCAGGACAGGGTTGAGAGCATTCTATATTCCATTCCTCTCCCTATTGCAACGTGGAAATTTCAATATCATTCCTTACGAAGTGATGAAGTAGATTTAAACAAGTTTGTTTTTATTTTTACTGAACACAGAGAAAAATATATATTTTTATTTCATAATAGGTTATTGCCTTAGCACAACGTAAGAAATAAAAGTATTAATGCACATTTTTATAGCAACTAGCAGTTGTAACCAAGGTCTGAAATCTTTCAATTATTCATTGTTTACAAATATTTTGAAGTTTAATCATTGTGAGATGGACAACTAGGAAGGTGGCTATGTAGGAAAACACACAGAGGTCAAATGCAACACGGGAAGAACAAGAATAGTCACGGGAACTAAAAGACAATGCAATATTTGGCGGTTACTCGGACAACGCTTGTGTTCCACCAATCATTTTCTTTGTTGTACCTCATGGGCTTAGATTAATACAATGTTTATGAACTGACGAATTAAATTCTTAATTTTTAATCATGATTTCACAGTGTGTGGGTCGATGACATAAGATTCGGCGAAATCATATCGTAAATAGTTAAGTTCCAAGCTTATAGTGTTTTGCGTTTTGTGTTGCGTAATTTTTCACATGGAAAGTTGATGACAGTTAAAACTTGTTTGAGTTTAGAATCTCTTTCAATAAATAAAACTAAACTTGTTTTCTAATCTTCTTTTTTGCTTACATTTCAGCTTTTGTTTGGAGAATAGAGAACATTGTAACTCTGCTCCGTTTGTAAGAGCGTAATTTCTAATCGTTATAGATGTTATTGTACGCATAAACGTTAAACGAATGAAATAGATCTAAAACCATTGTGTTACGGACAAAGAGCGATTTAAATATTTCGATTTAGCTCGTAAAAAGAAATCGTTTACCTACCAATAAACTTTTTACATTACCGTGGAAGTTAATAAAATGTTATTTATGTTAACTTTGTCACTTTTGAAAAATTGTCACTTTGTGTACCTACCTAATTGCGTCGCAATTTATTTGATAAATCCGTCTTGGTAAATCTGCGCTAATAACACACACCTAAACTTTGAAATAATTTAAACATTGAATAAGAAGATAATAGACATGTACTAATAAATCTAAACGAAACATGAAATAGAACAAAACACAGAAAATAAAAAAAGGCACCGTTCGCAATCGGGAAACTAACTCAGGATCTCTGTTTTACCGGAACAACGCTCCTAACAACTACGTCATTTTCGTCGATCGCATATTTTAACATCAGAATTAACAAAATTATCCTCAACTGTTTTCTCATATTTTTTTGCTACTATCTTTTTGTATTATTACAAAGTTCTTCACGAATTTATTTGTAACCTCCATAGCTCAATTCCATGCTGGACTTGCGACCGTTACCTTTTTTTATTTATTTTCTGTGTCTTGTTCTGTTTCATTTCTCGTTTAGATATGTTAGCATTATCTTCTTCTTCGATGAATAATTATTACATGTTATGCAAAAATTTCAAACGTTATTCCAATAAAATTAAAGATTTAAATGTAAACAAATATTTACCGTAAAACATAGATATATGTTTTTTTTATAATTTGCATAGTGTGATCAAAAATCATCTAACTTCAAAAGTACGATGCCTTCAGTTCCAAACCTACAAGCACAATAAATATTTAATGTGCCTACATATTATCGAAATTTACTTATTGAAATAAACGTATCAATAAGTCCAGAGTGGATTGACTTCCAATAATTTATCACCATTTCTTTAGCCAAAAATTTCGGCTTCTGCCTCGCGGTATTTTGGTATCGCTTCCGCCGATTGTTCAGCGGTTTGAACCTGAGAAGCGAAGTCCACGACTGTCCTGACCTAGTGCTCATTCCGATCAGCTCAAATCTAAGGGAATCTTGACGGCCAGTTCCTGCAGAACAATGGACTAAGGCTTGTGAAGATGATGGTATTGTTTTCAATAATGATCACATTGTGCTATCGTACGCATTGTGCCCAAAATCCCGATGTTTTCAATGGAGAAGAAGAAACTAGATTTTTTTCTGTTCGATGTTTTGTTGTTTATCTTCTATGTTATGTGTCCCAATATGTAGTGAGTATCTTCTGTTTCAAGATTATCATGATATGGTAAGACGATCCAGTTTTATTTTCGAACAAGTTCTCTTTTCCAAGTTCCTGTCTTGTATTTATGACCACAGTAGGTTTAGCGGTACTAGTTAAGTGATCAGGAAGGTTAGGCAATATATATGGAAGTATGCACAATATTGCACATCTATAGGTGATCGGTTTATATAAACTTTTGTATTTGATGGTTCTTCTTGAAAATGGTTCTTTACTGCTTGAATTATTTTTAGTAACCGTTTAAAAAAATGATATCCACACGAGAGTCATCTTAGAGGTTACTGTATGTAGGCTCTTTTTGAGAAAAGGCAGGAGTGAACCTGGGTCTTGCAAAGACCCATCTTGTACGAGAGAGGGAACACAGAGACGGGCAGATCACTCCATTGCCGAACTATTGAACACAATAACTAATAAGTAGTAGAAATGACTGTTCTCGAGGGTGACAAAAGTACAAAAAAATATTTATGTTTTAGTAAAATTCATATAGATTAGGTACATATTTAAAAAATAATATTTTTAATTAATGTCAACATTTTAAATTGATTTTTACCTCAATCTCAACCACAACTCCTTTGTTGTAAGAAAGTCCTGAATGCGCAAACGTGCTTGTTGTATGGACATGGATACGATTTCCGTGTGGGGCGCAATTTAACTTTCTTTGAAAATTAAGTTAGACTGGTGATTGATCATTCTCTCAGCAAGGAATATAAACTTATCGTATCAAAAGTCTATATTTACCAAAGCTCTAATACATCGAATAAACTCACACGACACGTGGAAATACTACATTATTATCAGGGCCGGATCTACGAAATCTGGCGCCCTGTGCAGTAGGTACCGATGGCGCCCCCCCCCTACATTTTTATTTTAATTAAAAATTCGTTCACCCCAAATTTTTAAATTTTTTTATGTAATTGTTATTTTTTTTTACACTAATTTATCAAATAAAATCAAGACATATAAAGGGTGTAACTTTTCTAAGTGACCTGGCGGTAGCTCTCACACTAGTTTTTTTTTTTAAAGAGAGGATCGCCAGGAGCCCTATACTCTCTGAATCTATTGGGTAAACATAAATTATGGTGCTATTTTAATTATTTTAGGAATAACTCTTTGCAAGTTATGCTTTAAAATAATACAACGAATGGTTTGTTTGTGCCCGTACCATGATTTAAAATATAGGTTACGAGACAATGCGGGTGGTTTCGCTGAACTAGGTCCATTAGACATTCTTGAGATTTACTGCGTATATACCCTACGCGAATATTAGAAAAAGCAATTACAAATACGTTCTCATGGCAACGTACAACACAAGAATAGCATCTACAGCTTCTGACTAGCAACAGGCAGTCCCGACGAGAGACAGTGAGCAGTGATAATAAGAATATAACCTCAAATTTGTACCTTGCATTTCCCCTGTGTTGAGCGATCAAAAATACCGCGCTGTGATTGGTTATTGAATTTGGATCGCACCTATTCGTCGTAAAAGACGGTAAAAGATATATGGAAAAATAGATCTTACGTTTAAACTAAATATATGGAATTTGTAAAAAAATTCTGTAACAGACTATAAATTCGTAAGCCGTTGATACCAACTTGATGCGTGCGCATTCTGTTTCTTTGGAAAATGTTGCTAGAGCGTAATAATTATTTCATACTATGGGTAATTTTTAAACAATTCAGGGAATATTATAACTAAATTTTAATACAATATTTATTTTCTCACGGCGCCCCTTTGGAGTTGGCGCCAGGTTTTTGCACGTTTTTGAACGTATGGCAGATCCGGCGCTGATTATTATAACTACTTACTAATTTATGTCATTGTAAAAAATCTGTGTACGAATATATCATATAAAAAAGGTTTTATAAGGCTCAACAAAATGCTAACATAAATACTTGCTGAACTTTGAATTGCTTTAATTTTGTGAAGGGTATGTAAATATAAATATCACAGGTTCGATAAAATTTTCTCATACATAACACTATTGACTGTGTAAAGAAAAATATTACTAAATATTATGTAAAAGGAAGTGCTGATATATTTACAAGTCAATATAAACACTCTTGTATACATTCTGAACATTAATATTAAAAGAGAGAAAATTAATGTATTATTGGCATGCATAATTTTTTTAATGCCTCGTCCTGCCGTTTTACATATAGCAATAGATCCTAAAATATTGTTAAAATATTGATTTCAGCATAATAACAAAATAAAGGACTTGAAATTTAGGTGGTACAAATGATTTCGTAATTGTATTTAACCGAACGTAGAAAAAAATAAGTAGTTAAAGAGTCGTAATAACAGCAGAGTAGAGATGTTAAATGTGAATTTGTGCATGCCAGGGCAAAGTCATATGGCGGTCCATCCACTCTGTCCATCCGTGCAGAGAAATTACATATGGTAGTGTAGGAACTACGATTTTTTAATGCTAGCAGTGTTTGACAAATCGTCACACCGACGCACGCGCATGGAATCGCAGATTTCCAATGACCATGCAGTTTGAAAAACTAAATACATTACATCGATCGTCGCCTGCAAATACTTCATAGTTCCGAGATATTAATTTAACCTGCGTGTTTCAAGTCTTCTGATAAACTTCGCAGTTGAAATCTGCTTGATAAATAAAGTTACTAAGTTTTAAACATTCAAACTTTTCAATTTACACCTCATAACATAATTTCATCCTGTGTTAGTAGCTAAGACACTGTTAACTTGTAAGACAGTCCAAGAAAAATATTGAATCTTATTTTCACCTGACCCCAAATTCGCATTGACACCATAAACCGTAAGCAGTACCTACAATTCTAAAAATTTGCATATTGTAATCACAGTACCGACGAAATTTACTTGCAATTGCGGTAAAATGTTAAATGTTCAGTTTGGCTAGAGCACGAAGCCATTATTTGCATTGAGAAAACAGGTGACCCGGTAACTGAAACGAGTTATTTATTTATTTCATGTGCAATACGGAATGAAAACTAGTATTGCAAATACAGCGGATACCTAAGCGCCACAAACGGCTGTTTTAACTAAAAAGTGGATAAAGTTGGCTAGGAAATTGTTGAAGTTGTTGAGGTGAAGACGGGTTTTTCATGAACTAAGTGGGGTGCTTTAAAGTTCATTAAAACAGGAAACACTGGAAAGTTATACATAAATTATGACATTTTTTATCATTAAATTTTTATTTATTTATTTTTATGCAGGTACGTTTCTCTATTCGGTGTAAAATTTATTACGGGTAGGTATATTTGGATCTTGCGATCACTAGACTAGGAACAAAATGTTCCTATGTTAATAGTTTGGTTTAATCAATAAGTTCTTTTAATCAATACATGGAGTTCATGGGGTGAGGTTTATCTTGGTCTTGGTGATGGATGAGTCTGCCCACCTACTGCTTGGCAGGACGGGTCGGGAGAGGCTGGTCGAGGGAGATCTTTTGAACCCTCCAGCAGGACTCTCAAAACATCGCCTTGCACTGCAGTGGGAGGGATGGATATTCACGTCCGTCACTCTTTGTCACACTAACCCCCCCCTCCCCGATTTCTGCTCTCCCCTCATATATGTTTCCTTCTCAGAGCTTCCTCTCCTGCTTTTCCCATAAAGATTATCCATAACTACAGTTTCCCCAAAGATGATATAGGCTCCGAGGGGAAATATTTTCTTAAAAAAATAATGTAAAAAAACCGAATGCGCAAATTCCACGCGGTAGAAGTGAAACCTTGAAACCTTCAGACAACTAAAGTAGACAACAGTAGGGAGGCTACGAAGTACCGCACAAAGAAGAGACCGATAGGCTACGAAGCACCGCACAAAGAGGAGACCGATTATACTATCTCATTCTCTCGCATGCTAAATCCTATAGATGTATGTGTTTATCTCTTTTTAGTGTCGCTATTTTCGTTTCATCGAGTTTCAAATCATAACGGTGCTAAAGAAGTTTTCACAAGAAGTCGATATTTTTTTGGTAGTTTCCAAAGATTTATTTACCACCGGAATGTAAATGGCCGTGTGTTAGCGAAAAGTCGACAGATATTTTCCTTGTTAATATTGCTAATGATATTCAAATAATAAATATATTATATCACTCAAATGATTGTGAAATAATACCATTTCTCTTTTATCCAAATCAAATCTGACGAAAAACCTGTTTGCGGAGACTTGCAGGCCATCATTTTGTCAAATGTGCATATTAAATATATTTTTGTCTCCACGAGCATTCAAAGTTATTCAGAAAAAAAAGTATGATGAGTTGTGTTATTGAGAAATAAATTATGAACATCAATTTATCAGGTATTATTAATATTTTTTTAAAGATAAATCCGTCACAAAATGATCACGTTGACGTAAATTTTGATCCTAATTAAAATCAAAAACTTTATCTCTTTTTAGACGCCAGTCTTCAATCTAAGTATGCAAAATCCAATGTCTCACTCAGTAGATTTTCCATCGACATATTTCTGTTTTTAACAGGAGACTTGTAAATCTATTTACTTATACAGGGTGCTAAGGGACGTACCTGACTTACTTACCAGTGATTCCTGACATTATTTGGAGTAAAAAATGTAAATAAAATTTTGGTCTCCGGTGACATTTTTAATGTTTTTTTTCTACAAAAACATAAAAAATGGTAGATGTTAGACAGTTGGAGTCGGGGTTAGGGGTTGGTCGGTTACTCAGCTGAGTGACCAGTAACGACATGCGGAAGAATTTTTTTGTTGTTTGATTTTGAAGAAAAAAAAATTAAAATAAAAAGTTACCTGAGACTAAAATTGCATAAACATTTTTTACTCCAAATAATGTCAGGAATCAGTGGTTAAAGTAAGTCAAGTACGTCCGTTCACACCCTGTATACCTAACGAAGATTATGTGTGGGGGCCGGCGAATGGGCGGGCGGCGTTCGTTCGATGTTTATACAAACCTAGAGTTTTATTCCGAGATAGATGAAATTTTGCACACTTGACCTTCAAAACAAGAGGAAGGTCATTGTTTAAGTCAAATTTCGAAAAACTCTATGTAAAACCCGGGCAATGCCGGGTCCTCGCCGAACTTCATCCAGTTATGTAAATAAAAATGTTTGATTGATTATCTGAAGCACCCAAAACTTTCTAACGATGAGCTCTGGTGTCGTGTAATTTGTACAGTTATTTTTGTCTAGAATTTTAAGGCCAATGCAACGATTTGCAGTTCGCCCTTTATCTATGTTTTGGATCTCCAGCCACGACAGATCAAACTTCAATAATTTTTTTAACTTCGTCATAAACGCATACTTCCAACCCACAGTACCTACCTACATTACACATAATGTAACCCACAATGTTTAAATAAATATGAACATTTTTTTTATAATCACTCCACGAGCCACGCAGCTTTAAACACTGTTAAAAATACTATATTGTTCATATTACTTAAATTCTCTGCTATTTAATATGAAAAGTTATGAAAATTTCGGGCGAAGCCGGGTAGCACAATCCGAATCTACAAATAATGAGCCTACTAAATGCTGCTTAAAATTAGCCGTATGTTTCCAATGTTTATTTGATTTGCTGTTCCCAATATGTGAACTAGGTGCTCATATGAGCTACTTATTAAATATTTGTATAGTTAACCGTTATTAACGCACTGGCTAACCATTTGTAATACACTATGCCACCAATTGAGTTCACTTTTACTGTAGTTGGCTAGATTAATAATTGTTATTCTTGGCTCTATATTATGATTTGTGTAATAATTGACTGCATTACACTGATTATGTAATCCTCTACAGATTCATATTCTTATTTATTATTGCACTAAAATAGAAATTGCATAATTTAAATGCAATTTGCTAGAACCGTGGTGAGATAATAGGTGACTACTACACGCCTTTCAATTAGTTAGATAAATAATAACTAATTCGTGTTGTGTAGTCATTAGCCGGTTTTTACTTGTCGGTGTAAAACGTTTGTTAAAATCAGACATTGGAGCGAGCACTACTGTTTATTGAAATTATTCTTTTTTTTTAAATTTTATCATTGGTATGAAGTATGAACAGCCTCTGTGGTTGAATGGTTACCATCCTTTGCTACGAATCATGAATTAAAATCCTGGCGCGCGCAATTTAATTTTATTTTAATAAATTGTGTTATTAGACAAGTTTGTCATTTAACATTATATGTATACCAGCCGGCAACGTGTTGCTATGCCATTCAAAGAAATAAATTGATTCTCCCTGCATGCCCTTTTTTGTCCCGTTCCTTTCTACCTTCCCCGTCTTCCCTTCCCTCGTCTCTTCCCTCTCCACGAACCCCACCTCCCCCGTTCCTCTTCCCCCTGCCTTTCCTCCCTGCCGCTAACGTATATGAAATACACACATTTTCATTTATACAAATTTCATAACGCCAGAGTTTACCAATATATATAGCGTATTCATTATTCTAAAGTTTTCTAAGGATTTTAAAGTTTCATTAAAATACATTTACTAGTTTTTGCGTGAAATAGTAACAAACACACATGCATTCATACGAACTTTCGTGTTTATAATATTAGAAAGATAGTACATTTGCGGCATGTTCCTGAGTGGAATGTTTTGATGCTTTCAGTATCGTCCCGGTAAAAGTCCATATACGGAATCAAAACGTTGCGCGTTGCTTGAAATGACTTTAGCAGCGTTTGGTGACTAGATCTGTATAGCCATGTACTTTCCCACCTTCCTCTTATCTATATCCACTACCCTCGCCCTCACAACATTCTCCTTACTATACAGTGCTCACATAAGAAAAAAAATTGAAACATAGATATTAATTTTGGGGAATCAAAAAGTCGTAGTTTCTAATCTTAAAGCTAGGTTTTAGGTGGTAGAGTCTAGGTAGTATACAAATTCATACACGTTAAAGTCAATACATAGTGCAATAAATTTAACTTAACTTTACATTAAGAAAATACAACGTTAGGCGGTAGTTGTTGCGTGGACAATGCATGATTTTTTCCCAGTAAAAAGCTTGTTAGCTGTTCAATGTAATTCAATGTTCAACTTGTAATGCAAAACGGTGCATGTGGACAATTGGCGTTACACAGACCTGCCGATATTTTATTTCGTGTTGTATTAAAGCATGTTTCTATTGATTTATGTACGCATTAGATAGAAGTACTTTGAGGCATAAAATCATAATGTGATCCTTCTAAAGAGTTGGTTAACCCGGCGGTTAGGACTCTTAGCTCGCTTTAAAATTCACATTAGACACTGACCTGCCCCCTTTTGAGAAAAGTTATTTCTTGTTTTCCATTACCAATCTGAGGGCACATAGCTTGTAGTAGAAGTCTGGTAATGAAAATAATAATATTTACAAACGATTACAAAACACGAGTTCGACGTTTTAGGAAACACGTGGAACAAAATAAAGTAATCTATACACCTACTTGAAATCAATACAATCATATTAGAAAATAATAACGTCAATGCAGGTCGCATTGCAAAAACTTCCGTCAATAGAGAAAATCGCTTTCATCGACTTAGTTGCCATAAACTAAGAATGCTTCTTATTTTATTACCCATTGAAACGTTTCGAAAAGCACTCAATCGTGCGCTCGACCAAAAAAAATTTTGCGTTAATAATAATCTATCGTAAGAAACGCTTTTTGCAACGAAAATGTCTAAACGCCAATTATTTTAATCCGAACGTCGTAAGACCCTACTGAAATACTTGGGAAATACATGCATCGAACTGCGAGAAACACGTAGAAATGTTTGCTTATCCATTCGTAGTGATTTTGCGACCTAAACAAATGGCGTGTAATTTTTTACGCGTTTGTATCGGCTTATTCTCTTGAAGATAGGATATCAAATTATTTTCCATAGAAGTCTAGCAGTGGTAGAGTGGCGGTGACCTACTTTCACTGCAGCTCGAAGACTGGTGGTTCTTTGAGCGAACCTTGAGCTCTGCGGGACGTACCACTTCTTCGTGATAACATCCTCACGGAAATTAGATAGGTACTCTATGTATCTAGATCTGGTGGTGATTGCAACCGAGATGGCGGATATTGATACCCGCTGACTACAGTGTATATTGAAAGGAGCACATTGTTAACGCGATAACAACCGCTTTAATCCGTTGGCTATTGTAACTAATATATTCAGATTGTGTTTACTGCGTAGTGTGGTAGTTGTAACACTTGACACTGACTCCAGATTTCAATAATTGAATTATGTTTTGTTTTTAAAAAATTGTTGTAGCTTTGTCATAAAACATTATCAAAGTGCATTAAGTATTATCATGACGAACTAGAATAGATTTTTTGGTTAATTTAAAAAATTGTTAAATTATTTTTGACTGTTCGTTCAACCAGATCTCATTAATTGATTTACGTTTTGTTTCTAAAAGTAGTAGCTTTGTCATAAAACATTAACAAAGTGCATAAAGTACTATCATGACAAACTAGGATCGATATTTTGGATAAGTTAAAAAAATGTTGTCATTGAAGAAGAAGATAATAATAATAATCGAAACGAAAATATGAAAGAGAACAAGACACAGAAAACAGAAAAAAGACAATGTTCGCAACTGGGACTCGAACCCAGACCTCTCGTTTAACCGGGACGTGTGCGTTAACCAATTTCGCTATTGCCACCTTCTGTCAAGCCCTTATAATAGTCAATATCATATTTAAAATTTCAGAATTAACAATATTATCTTGTTCTTTTATTTTTGTTTAGATTATTATTGTTATTTTCTTCTTCAATGATATATTACGTTGATGGAAATAACCTTCAAAAGTTATAAAAGAGAGTTATTCTTGTAAAAAATCAAAAATTGTTAAATTATTTTTGTCTTTTCGTTCAACCACAATGAAATAATTTGAAAAAAGGACAGAAAAAAACATTTATAATTTTGACGTTCATTCATTCATATAACAAGTTAGAAGATATATTATAACTTTTTTTACAGTTTGAAGCTTAACAGTTTATGAAAAGTAAAAATTTCTTTCTCAAAAATTGTAATTTTGCAACAATAAAGTCCCCATAACAATGGACTTTTCACATCTTTTCAATTGGTTAAAATTAATAATTGTACACCAATAAAAACAATTATTGCAAACTGTCTTTGATACAGATTATTTCGCAATTCAGAGGAACCCTTTTATTCGAAGTATCGAGTTTCTAAGAAATGTTTATTGGCCACTATTACGTTTTGTAATGCTTCGTTAATATCACGAAACAGTGAACGAGTGCGAGAAATAAGTGTTTTTTCATAATCGAAAATAAATGTAATAATTCTGATGTATGTCCACTTATGAAAATTGTGTTGATTGCTATTATTATTTTTTAGATCCCCGTTGGGAATATTCCTACTTATTGACCAACAGTTTAGCTGATTGCTCGTTTGATCGCTAGAGCGTGCGAACTATCACATCATTCAGAATTCAAAATATTTCTAACGTATTTTGAATAGATGTAGGTACTTACCTACCTTAATAGTAATAATTTGTTAGGAACTTTAATTAAAATCGGGGTTACTGGGTTATGTCTTTCCTGTACTTATGCAGGTACTTTATTGAATGAAATATTTCCACACATCCCCGATAGTCAAGTTATATTATTTCCTTTACATACTCTTTTCCATAAAAAAAATGAATTCTCCCTTTTAATAAAATCATCCCTCATCAAATGCAGAACATGCTTGATTGCAATTAGTTCCATATTAGTTACATATGCAATGTGAGTTCTGTTTTTTTAAATAAAAACCCTGTTTCTCGAAAGCGCTGTTGTTTACGTACAAATATCTGGATTAGGTCGACAACAATTATAAACATCTGTTTTCATACTACCTTAAATCAAATCAAAGAAATCGAGATTTGCCAATATTATTGTAGGTACGATAAAATAAAAGTCACGGAAAAGATTGCTTTGCTCGAAGTTTATGTTACCGATAATATATTATACTGCTAGATCGCTAGATTACTCGTTGCACAATAATAATCATTTTATCTTTTTCAAAGTACGAAGAAATCAATGCACCAGAAAACTGTTACAGTTTTGATAAATTTATGGGTTCCATGACAAATCAGAATTATGCAATTTCAACACCCATTTGAAACGTCATTAGAAGTTATAAAAAAAAGGAAAAATAGTCCATAACCTAACCTCAAGCAAACCTATTTAACTATATTTTTATTTTTCATCATTTTTTATGACTTTTTATGTATTAAATAAAAAATTGAAGTATTACAAAGTGTATTTTTTATTAAAAATAAAAATTTTCTTCAACCAAATTTAGTTCATTTTTGATTCAGAATGAAGTTTTCTTCAATGATTAACCATTTTTAAAATGAAAGAAGTCACCATCCGCCATCAAGTTTTGAGTTAGTTTGTAGGAAATTAGGGTATGTCTTTAGAGGAAAGAATAACACAAGAAATGTCTTGTGGGCGTGTTTCGTGATCCAATTATAGGCCTAATTTCGGCCTATATTTCAATACAAAACTGTGTTTTACAATGATTACGAAATTCAAATGGGATGGCGATATACAATTTTAGACAAATGTAAGAGAGACAGACGTGCTAAATGGTCTAGAACCAAAAGGTACTAGGCCAGTGACACATTTGTTTCCATTCAAATTTGTACGGAAAGAGCTTCTAGTGGTAAATTCCTTATTTAACGGGTACATTTGTGAAAATATATCACGTTAATGATATTTTTCAATAAAGGTTAGGGATTTTAGTTTTTAAACGACTTCAAAAAGGAGGAGGTTCTCAATTCGACTGTATTTTTTTATTTTTTTTTTTATGTTTGTTACCTCAGAACTTTTGACTGGGTGAACCGATATTGATGATTCTTTTTTTATTTGAAAGCTGGTGCTTCCCATGTGGTCCCATTTTAATTTGGTCCAGTTCCGACAATAGCATCCATGAGAAAACCATATAAGTCATAAATTTTCATTAAGTATGTGCGCGACAAATGGACGAATAACTCAATATCACGCCAACCGATTTCGATGATTCTTTTTTTATTGGAAAGGATGTATTTCAAGGGTAATTTGATGAGAGTTTGGTTAGGTTCTGATTATCGGATCCATGACAAATTAACGAAACTTGGCCGAATCTCTTAATTTGACCCTAACGTCGCTATGGTCAAATTATGTCTGTCTCATATGAGCAGCACGTTTAGTAGGTTTACCCATATTCAGACAAATTAGGTAGTGTACTTCAGATTCACTAAAAATCAAAAAATAAACAAAAATTTTAACAAAACAAAAAAACGACTTCAAAAATGCACTAAAAAGTAAAAAAATAATTTCGTATTCTTCTACAACTTCATAATCAACTTTTCTAATTTTCGGTGTCAGCAAAGGTACCCGGCCCGGCGTGTTCACTTGATAGCTCCCCGCGCCGCCGCGGCCCCGCTCTCGCCTCTCGCCTCGTCAAGTCGCTTGTGCGACACAAGCACATCTCACCTATAACTATGTATGTAGTTACAAACCTACCTTGACTGACACCGACTCCAAAAGTAACAAACGTACCTACATATTGATGATTGGAAAAAGGAAGTTGATTATGAAGTTGTAGAAGAATACGAAATATTTTTTTTACTTTTTAGTGCATTTTTTGAAGTCGTTTTTTTGTGTTGTTAAAATTTTTGTTTATGTATTATAGGCATGCTGTTAACAATGTGACAATATGGTAGTAAAATTCGAGCAAATATAACGTGGGTCAATAATATTATCCATGGAAACCTTATGTCAACCTTTTTTGTTTACTAACACCGTCGCACCGTTAACAATCATTGGCTCACAAACAGCAACTACAGCAGTACTTAATTAAGAAGCTTGTATACAATATAGATAACAACACTGAAGAAAATATGACCCAGGTACCTTAGGACCATTTTAAATTTTTTTTTTAATAGAATAAATTTATGACACCGATATGTTTAGGTTAAATTACATGCTGACAACTTTATTTATCATACATTCTTTAGCGGTGAGTGCTCTCTGAAGGTTTTCTGGTTTATATAGATTTCTTCATATCTTACCTAAACAATATACTAGTATGTATAAAATAAAACCAAGGAATATTTTCTTATAAATTATAGTATTTATACATATTTTATTGTCATTTAAATACATTTATTAAAGTTTTTCAGTTTTACCCTATGAAAGTCCAATTTCGAACTCTCTCTAAATACAAATATAAAAAACACTTTCTTTTAAACATTGCCTACACACAGGAGGCTCTACACAGCAACCCAAAGATGCTGTGTATAGGTTGTTTTCAGGGAAAGTAATTTCTGGAAAGAAAAAAAGTATGGGTGGTGAATAGGAATCTGAGGGTCAATTTATATAAGAGTGACGGACGTATGAATCCATCCCTACCACTGCGGTGCAAGGCGATGGATTGAGAGAGACCGGCTGGATAGGTCTGGGTTAGGTCTCTCTCAACCAATCTCTCTCGATCCGGCCTGCCACGCAGTAGGTGGGCAAACGCATTGACCGCTAAGACTGAGATAAATCTCACCCTATGAACCCCTTAGGATTGTACCTTGTTACGAGCCACTGGTAATGACCAATGGCAGGGATGTTCTGGTTTCTGATACATGGTTTCCGGGACGGCAGTACCCATACCCGCCTCCTAAATTGAAATGTTAAAAAAATGTTTAGTACAACCTAAACTATTTATTTAAACCATTCAAAATTCTACAACACATATAACAATCTGTCTTGAAAAAATCAATATTGCAAATCTTTGACACCATTTACTTCGTAGCGGCATTTTCATTAATTGCATTCACACGTCAAATATCTCACTTATTTGGTATTTTTTCCAGCAATGTCCATATCAATTTTTTGTATGTAATATTTATCAATGTTAGCAACCTTCTCAACTGGCTTCCTATATGTAAAGTGAGGTTATAATGAAGGGAGGGGACTGTGATACGGAATTAATGAGGAGGTAAGTACATCAGCTCGGAGGAGGGGAGGTCGAAAAGTGAAAGTAAACGGCATTATTCAAGAACTGGTTCGAACGACTCGAGCCAAGTTCTCAAGGAGACTTGGGTAGCCACTGCCCAGTAGTGCCCAGCACTGTCCGGCCTAGTGTTGTCCATTCGCCACACTGATAAGACAAACACATAGAAGTGGGCTGTGGGCGTGTATGTGTGCCTGAAATAAATAAAAGTTTGTCATACTTTGATACTTACCAATAGAAATAGATTATTTTTGATTATCGAGGTTCGTTCTTGAATAGATAATAATAAATATTTTCGTTAGCCTGTATGTATGCGGTTTACGGGTTATAAGTTGCTTGACGGCCTCCATGGTCGAGGTAAGAGATAAGGCTCTAAACCAGCAATCCGAAGGTCGTGAGTTCAGAACCCGGCGCGCGCAAATAAATTTCATTTGATTGATTTGTGTTATTTCGTTTCAGAGTGAAAGATACTTTCAGTATCGCCCTGAAATGTAAAAAAAGCAACGTTTCAGAATTGAAACGTTGCTTTTTTTACATTAGCTCCACACAGTAGGCCCTGAGGAAAATAATTCCCCTCAGGGCCTATGTCATCTTTAGTGATGCTGTGTGGAGGGTTTTTTAGGTAAAGGAAGGGAAGGAAGTAGTGGGAAGGAAAAATGTATGAGGGATGGGTAGGAATCTGGGGGTCAGTGTGTCCAGGAGTGACGGAAATATAAATCAATCCCTTCCACTGCGTGTTAGGCGATGTCTTCCTCAATCAGTCTCTCCCGATCCGGCCTGCCACGCAGTTGGTGGGCAGACCTATTCGCCGCCAAGATTCATACAAACCTTACCCAAAGAACCCGGGCACTCCTGCTAGGTCACCAAACGTAGCGAACCACTTGGGGTGACCTATGCTTAAAATGGCTTTGGTCGTATTTAGTGATCAGATCTGAAAAGTCAGGTACTTCCCCATCTTCCTCTTCCCCACATACTCCCCCTACTCATTACCTTCATACAACATACCCAAATGCCGATAACATAGTCTCATTGGCTCCAGACGGGAGCCGTTGGGACACATAAATAACTGCCTCTATCTGTCCGGAGCCAATGAGGCTACGGCATCCCTGATTGGGGTATGTTATGAGGTTACGAAAAATGGGGAAGAGTTGGAGATGAAGTGGAAGAAAGTTATGAAGTTCCTTCCTGCAACGTTTCGCTTCTGAGTAGTGATCTTTCACCAAGGCGACACTAAGAGTACCGGTAGTAAATCGATTTAGATCACACTTCTACGGATATTCTGTTCATTGATTCGCTCGTACTGACTATTGGACATAGTGGTTTGTAGGTTCGTCGGCAGTACCTATTGGCTTTGTACAAAAAGTAGGCTCTCGCAGCAGTATGCAACATATTGTGTTGCATACAAATCAGAGCATATAGGCTGAAGTGATTAATTGGTAATTTCATTATCGATATTACACTTATATTGTTAATAAATTATTACTAATCTTTGGTGGGTTCGAAATTAGATTGATTGTTATCGCATTGTTGTTACATTTATTAGGTCAGACATCTTCAGAAGTTGTTCGAACCATGTACAATTAATTCAATGAAATTATGTTGTTTTTAAATTTATGCACAAATAAAGCCATATAATGCAATACACAAGGAGAACCTTTTAAATTGCTGAAGCAATAAGTAAAAATAACCATATTTTTATTCTTAGACGATTTTTATGATATCTAAAGGTTTAAGGCGCCGCAGAGAGCGCGCCTATTTTAGCACGATAAAATTGAAGCGAAAATTGTGAATTTTTTTAATAATAATAATAATAATAATAACATAGTATTTATATAGCGCAGTTTTGTGATATTTCACTTCAAGTGCGCTTAATTATAATAAACTTAAAATTAACCTACAGTGTTCCTTACGAGTCCTTAAAAAATTAATTAAATAATATGAAATAACGAATATACAAAAATATACAAAGCAATACCTAAAGAACAATATTAACAACAATAGTGAGTGCTGTTTTGGCACAGGACAATATATAATGATAAACCATCACGTATAAGTCATCATTAATAAAACACGACTCGTGAAATATCGCGGGGAACATCTAAAATAGCATTAGAAACACTTTGATTTTTTTCATAGATATAGGTAACTTCTAAAATAAGTGAAATGAACGTGTTTATAATAATTTTCGGAGCATAATTAGCGATTTTTTTCTATCGAAGGATTTTCATATAATTTTTTTTCGGCGTAGAATGCGTTTAGTATTTTCAAAAGCAACATTTATTTTTTTAAGGGCTTAAAACTTCAAATATTTAAGGGAGATATGTAAGAAATCGGTAGAAATTTGGGTAGCGGCGGTTTAAACAGTGACCAGAAAAAAATCATGTATTATACGCGTACTAATATTAAATATTTTTCCTTACTTTGGAACACATTAAAATGTATAGGTACATACAATTGAAAGCATTTTACATCGTTTTTCAGTTCAGTTTTAACATTTTTCCCGAATCAATTAAAACCATTTGCGCACAACTCCTTTCCTCCCCTTTTAATACAAGGGTCGAGGTCCTGTGACCTCGCTAGGTATCCTCAAGGTGTACTGGTTTTAAACGACGCATTCAGTAGCATAATAGTCTACGTATTTGACTTCGAGGTTGCGGGTTCGATGTTCTCCACTGCTAAAAACGTGTTAAAATGTAACAATATTTTTTATTATAATTTTGTTTACATTTTATCTCTTTATCAGTCCTTCTGTCTTTAAAGAACGTAGGAAGACGTGATTCAATGATTCAACACTTACATTCATCATTGCATAATTCTGCAAACATACTACTTCTTTCGACCTTGACACGAGAGACTGTAGATCACATTTAAAGTGTGAGAAATAAGCGTTACAGTAAATACTATATAGTACCAACAGACCTTATTAATAGACATCTTATAAGTAAATTAACCACCACCTTATGTCACTAATATAAAAGATAGATATAATACGGTAACCCATTATGTACGAATCTGTCTCATTTTCTCTATTACTATACTAGACCACCATTTAGAATTGAAACGTCACTTGAAATGGCTTTAGCCGTCTTTGGTGATGAGATCTGAATAGCCAGGTACTTTCCTACCTTACTATTCCCCAGCTACTTCCCCTCCCCACTACCTTCAGCCTCACAATATACCCCAAGTAGATGCCACAGTCTAAAAAAAAAATGTGTAAGATTTAAATTTCATCCTTTCTTACATTTTCTTTTAGTTTTGTTTCTTTTCTGTATGTATATATGAGCTCACACAATAATTTTTTTCACCACTTTCATCTTATACTCTGATAATACTTGTGTTAAGCGAAACCAATCGGTATTAAAAAAATTAAATACATAAATCGTCATTTTAAACATTGGAGGTTATCCACCACTTACCCGCCCTGGTATAAGTAACAGATGGTTACTCCTTCAAGGCTCTCGCAAGATTCTATTTTTTTTTTGTTAAACGAAGCTACATTTTCGTTATTTGTTTTTGGGGTGTTATGCCGTGTTGCGCTACCTCCTTCTTTAGTCAACGTTTCGGACATCGTTGCAGTGTCCATCATCAGGGCAGATCCGGCAGATCCGGTAGATGTGATCCACACATGCCGCAACACGGCATAACACCCCAAAAACAAATCCACATATGCCGCAACACGGCATAACACCCCAAAAACAAATAACGAAAATGCTTTTGGCCGTGAAAATCTTAAAACTTATCGAAGCTACATTTATTTATGTTGAATGAATCTAGACCTCCAGTGTCCTTGCATACGTTGTTAGTAAGCAGTATGCAAGTGCTTAACAGGATAAACAAAATACAAAAAAATAGGTTAGTAAAACAAAGACAAAGAAAAACAGGGCAAAAGAAAAACTCATTCATGAGGCATTGCATCTGTAAAAACCTGCAAGCACCTGCATAAAATAGAGAACATGTGTAATACAATAAATCTCAAATCAATTGGTAAGTACCAAAAAAAAAAATTGAATTGCATTCGGTCTGGTCATAAACTACACTTAGCTTCCGTGTCCTTTAGTCAACCACTCAGTGAAGCCTCAAAGAATGTTATTACTGATATTTGGGGTAAAATACCCGAAGACTAAAAGAAAATTCAGCGTTCGGTAGTCAGAGGCAGGACAAAGGACAGTCAAGGTCGCCTGATCAAGCCTCAAGCCTACACATGTCATTGGGGGAGGCGCAGATAGATTTGAGAAGGATCTGCAAAATTAATAATGTAACTAAAGATGAAGCAGGGACGAAATCTAGCACACCCCCATATGGGGATAAGGAAAAAAAAATTGGAATTCAGTTCATCCAGTAAAACATTGAAATAGTTAAAGACACACAAAACAAAACAAGGAACATGGCATAAATTAACAGGTAGTATGGTAATTATTAACAATCAAATCGCAAGGCAATTATATACATTTATAAACAAAGTAATTGTTTTGTTTCACTAAACATATATTTTTTTTTTTTTTTAATTTATTTATTGCAACATTTATTATAATTACAATTTTACAACAAATATATAATTTTTTTTTACAGGTATTTTTTTTTTACTACCCTTCCATTTAAAGCATTTGCTTGTGTATGGAAGGGGAGTGTACATAAATGCTATTAGTTATTAGTTATAAGTTAGTACTTAAATAATTAATTGTACATAAATATATGTGAGCTGCAGTATTTGTTTGATAAGGGTGTGAATTTTTTAAAAAAAAAGAAAGAATGTAATGGAAAACTAAGGATATTTGTAAGATTAATTGACAGTAATTTTTTTCTTAAGAATATTTTTAAAATGTCTCTTGACAGAGAGCAGTATTCGGGTTTTATCATTAATGCTTCTGATTTCTTCTGGTAGACGATTGAAAAAAGTTCTTCCCTGGTAAGTATAATGATGCTGTGCAAAAGACGTATTTAGTTTTGGGCATAGAAAAACATGTTTAAGTCGAGTTCTGTTTTCATTTAAAAATGGATATTTATCTTTTTCCTTTATAATTTGAATCAATGAATTTTTAATATATAAATCTTTAAATGTGGGTACTTGAAATTCTTCAAACAGGCGTTCTGTTGGGTAGTCTAAGGATTTTTTTAATATAATTTTAATAATTGTCCTTTGTACAATTTCTATTGGAAGAAGGTTACATTTATACGCGGATCCCCAACTAATAATAGCGTATTGTAGAGTGGATTGAACTAAGGCATAGTAGATTAAATATAGATTTTTTATCGACAGAAAATTTCTAATTCTTAAAAATATATATATTAATTTTCTGATTTTGTTTACTACTTGACATATTTGTTCCTTCCATTTCAGATTTTTGTCGATAATTACTCCGAGATATTTAATTTTATTTGTTGTTTTTAATATTGTACAGTTTGATTTGCAATAATTTTGGCTATGAATTTTAGTATTATCGTGTATGACAATGTTAAAATTTTTGGGAGCATCGTTTGGATGGATTGCAAATGGAATTACAAATGTCTTTTCACTATTTAGTGATAGTAAATTAGTGTCGAAAAAATTCTTAAGCGTGTTGATGTCTTCTGTGGCCTTTAATTCTACATTTTCCCAAGTCTTTTCACTTATTATTAATACTGTATCGTCGGCGTATGATGTAATTTGACCATTTAAATATTGAAAAAAAATATCATTTACATATATGGTAAAAAAAATTGGTCCAAGCACTGTACCTTGCGGGATTCCAAAGCTTGAAATCTCTTGATCACTATTAACATGATTGATTTTTACCACTTGAGGGCGGTTTTTTAAGTAGTTTGTGATCCATTTAATCGCGTTGCCTTTAATGCCAATATCATTTAATTTTTTTAATAGCATCTCATGGGATATGCTATCGAATGCCTTTCTGAGGTCAATAAATATACCCGCACATTTTTTACCTTTATCTAATGATTCGTAAATGTATGAAGTTACGTTAGCAATGGCATCTTGTGTGCTGAGCGATTTAATAAAACCAAACTGGTTTTTGTGTAGTATTTTATTACTATCTAGGAAATTTACCAATTGTTTTTTTTACTATTTTTTCAAATATCTTTCCTATGTTAGAAATTAGACAAATTGGGCGATAATTCGTTACTTGTTGCGGATCACCAGATTTGTAAATAGGTGAGATTATTGTGTTTTTGTAATTCATTGGAAATATTCCTTTCGTTAAACTCAAGTTTATTAAATGAGTGATGGGTTTTATTAAGTAAGATTTCATAGATTTTAACATTTGTGCCGTAATAGAATCAAAACCGGGAGACGAACCTCCTTTCATATTTTCTATTATTTTTAAGATTTCACATTCTGTTGTTATTTCAAATGTTGAAAGTATATTACGTTTCTGTAATTTTTTATTTTTTTGTTTTTCTGGGTTAGAAGGCTTATGAATATTTTTCGCAAGATTTTTTCCAACATTTGCAAAGAAGGAATTAAATATGTTTGCACATTGTTTAGGCTGTAAATTGGCATCTATAATTTTTTTATCATGTTCGATGTACTTAATATTTTGTGTTTTTTTTGTATTGTCTATGGCCAAATTCACAGTTTTCCACATTTGTTTATGGTTATTTTCTGAAGATAATATTTTATTTTTAAAGAACTCTTCCTTACTTTTTTTAATATAAGATGTTAATTTATTTTTATATTTTTTATAAAAAATATATGCTTTTTCATCATGGGGATTTTTTAAAGTTGTTTTATAAAGTTTTTCTTTGTTTCTGATAGATATTATAAGTCCTTTGGTAATCCAAGGTTTTAAACATCTTAATTTTGATTTTATGTGTATTATTATTTCAGTTGTCGAATTTTTAATGTGTTGTGACAGGATTTTTTCAAAGTTTTTCGAACATATTTCGGTATCATCACTCTTTAAAACATTGTTCCAATTTTCCATTTTTAGTTTTTCAGAGAGAATAGTCATGTCTATTGTTGATTTTTTGGGTACTAAATTATGTTTTTTATGTTTAATATTATTATTATTATACAGAAGTAAGCATGAATGATGATCAGTTATGTTAGTTTTCCAAACAATTGATTTTAGTTTGTGAAGATCTTTAATGTTTACGTTTGCCCAAATGTGATCTAAACAAGATGGAGTATGTTCTTTTATTTCTCTAGTATTTTTATTTATGCAAGATATGAAATTTTGTTCAGTCATACAATTGATGTATTCAGTTTTGTTACTATTTTCTATTTTTTCATTAATGTTCACATTAAAATCACCCACCACGAAGCAGAGTTTATTTTTTAATTTTAATAATATGTATTTGAGGTCATTAATAAACGTAATAATACTTGAGCCATGCGTTCTATAGATAGCTATTAAATGATATATTGATTTGCCGAGTTTGAAATGTACTTCGATGCAGTTTACCAAATGTATTGGGTGTTCTATAATGTTAACAATACTAAATTTATTATTTGCAAATATTATTATTCCCGAATTTTTGTTGATATCTACTTTGGTAGAAATATAATTGTACTCCGGTAAGTGATAAGACGGTGACTCAGCGTTTGTAAATGTTTCAGTTAACACTATGAAGTCCGGCTTTTTAATTAAATTATTTATTTTTAGAATTAGTTCATCTAAATTTTTCTGAATGCTACGGATGTTTATGTGCATAATAATTATATCATTGATGTTTTTAGAAATAATTTTGTTACATGAATCAGTACAAATACATTCATATTCTTGAATTTTAATATTTAATTCTAATTCGCTATTTAAGAAATCATCCATTTAATTAATGTATTTTGCAAAATTATATATAATTTTTTATTTTTTTTTTTATTCAATGTCGTAGTTTATTCTTTCTTTGGCTAATTTAAGCATGTAAGAACGGAACTTACATGTTTCGCTGTTTGTTCGGTGGTCTATTTCATTCATTTTACTGTTGAAGGAGTTTATTTCTTTCTTCTTGTTAGCTGAGTGACAGTTAGCGCATTTGGGCGGCAGTTCCAGGGATTTACACTCGGAGATGGGATGATCTTCTGAACAGTGCTTGCATGTTGGTTTATTCATTTTATTGTAGCATTTTTGTGCTGTGTGTCCGAATCTTTGACAATGGAAACATTGGGTAAGAACGTTACAATCGGTTACATAGATTCTCATGAATCCTAGATGAATTTTTTTTCTATTTATAAGATGTAGTCTCAATTCTGGATTTGTTTGGAGAATTAAGTTTTTGCTGTTAGTTTTTTTGTTCGTAATGATGGCTTTAACTTGTAATATATTTTTATCTTGGTATTTTTCACATATCATTTTGATGTCGTTGTTTTGTTCAATTATGTCTTCTAAGAATTCTTTTTCGGTATAGTCTTTGTCAAGTCCTTTGAATATTACGCATGGATCCGTTTTCACAAGTACCTCCGCTATTATGGTTTTGTCGACTTCATTTATCTTTTCTTTTAATTTTTTTGCGTCTTCTTTTTCTGGGCATGTTATTATAATGTTTTTTTTTGTTTTTTTAAATTCACTTACTCGAATTCCCAACTGCGATATTTTGATTTTTTGTATTTTCTCTTTTATTTTTTCAGTGTCTTCTTCTTTTAAGCTTTTTATAATTATAGGAAATCGTTTTTCTTGTGTTTGTGGTATTAAGTTTTTTACTGCCGAAGAGTAAGAAAATAAGTTTTTTTGTGTTTGGTTTTTTTCTTGAATTTCACATTTTTCTTGTAATTTAGCTAATTCTATTGCCATGTGGGATATCATTTCCATGATGTTATTTATTTCTTTCATCATTTTTGATTTGGTTTCTTTAGTAAGTTTATTTTCTTCTATGATTGTATGTAAGTCACTTATGTTTTGTTTCGCCTTAGTGATGAAGGCATGCGGATCAACCGCTTCCTCCATTTTCACGGGTTATGAATTATTTTATTTTCGGTTAATTTATATACTTTTAAAATTTGTCCGGGTTTGAAAGTGTTATTTTATTTGAATCGCCGCTCACTCGCGTCCAACACCGTTAGAGGTTGAGGCGACACTGTATATATCAAACCATAAAGTGACTGCTTTCTACCAAAATATAAAAGATAAGTATTTATACATCGCCGCGCATTGATTGAGGATTTGTGAATGATTTCACGGGAACGTGTAACCATGCAGAAAACGCTAAAAAATTACCGCCTTCTCTTGTTGACTCGTAAATATACTTAACGTACAAATGCACGCATATTAATAAGTATAGGTACGTGATGTACCAGGTATTGACTTACCTTTGCTTATATACATACAACTAGTGGACGGTGGACATTCCATTCATTATAATAAGCTATTATTTATAACGGCTAATGAAGGTTATTGAAAAAGTGCGTTGCACTTCCCATAGGTGGGTACTTAAATGCAAATGTTTTTTTATTAATATTATTTAAGTAAGTACATAATATATTACTTGAATTATTACACCAATCTTGAATGTCAAATGTCACGAGAAAAATATTTTTTAGTTTTTGTTTAGGTACTCAATTTTCTTTGTTCGAACTTTAAGTTCGAATATATAACGAACTTAAAATTTATCAAGATAAACACATTAAAATTTACCGAGAAAAATAATAATTAAATTATTATATCAAAAAGTATTTTTGATTTATAAGATAATATTATAGTAGCAAATCACTGTGAGTTTCAAACTAGATCCGATCGAAAGCGTCCAACCCACTTATCAATGGACCACCTTTATATGGTTGATATAAATGCACAGTGGGTGCTTGCTTCATTGTATTTGATATTTTAAAGATATGAATTGTGACAATTAAAGTTACGAAATATTTCAATAATGATCGAATTTCAACTCTCTGAGACCCAGTGCTGTCTTTCAGCAACTTCGAAACAAATATAAAAGTTTAATATTATTTTGAAAACAATAAGACTAGTGGTTATGCAATGGTGTAAATACCTATAACTGAACATGGACTTTTTTTTTATTTTTACATTAACTCCACATAGGAGGCCCTGAGGAAAATAATTTCCTTCAGGGCCTATGTCATCTTTGAAGATGCTGTGTGGAGGGTCTTTTTGAGGAAAGGAAGGAGTGAACATGGGTCTTGACTGTTCTGTTCTGGATGTCAACCGTGTACAAATGTTGGGCGCGTGTTTCCCGACTATGCACCGGTGCCGAGGGGATCATTGACGCTAGTTCCTCGGAGCATCTTCCATTGTAATACCAGTAGAACAAGGACAGCATTCCCACCTGACGCCTATGCTCTAAAGATTGCAATCCGTCTGCTAAGAGGGCATTACCAGAGAAAACCAGAAATATGTCATTTTCAAATCAGATTTTAGACGTATTGACTCTTTTCCACAAAAAATTATAAATGGATTTTGAGATTGTTCTTTTATCTAGCATTCGCATGTAATAAATTTTGAGAATTTTTTTAAATTTTTAGTATAATAAGGTTATTCCATAGGTCGTTGGCAGATTTGTTAAATTTTCAAAAAAGATTTTGTATTATACCACACCCATTTCAAACAATATAATCATGCAGTAAAATAAATCAATACATTATCTAGCAAACGCATGTTTTAGAATTTTCATTTTAGTTTCAATAAAATCATTAAAAAATATGTATGCGTTTCTTGACGAAAATTGGTCCATTTGTGTATTTATTTACGCACTTACAAACTAATATATTTCAGATTTTTTTAACATTCTTATTAAATTTAGATATTATTGAAAAATGATAAATACTTATAATCAAAAAATAGCTACAAAAACTACCTACATTATTTTAATAGTTTTATTAATTAATTTATAAATTAAAGCTAATTTGAATTGAAATAAATTCGATATTGAGTTATAATTTTAAAAAGCTGGTACGGAGAATAATTAATCTTTCTCATTGTAACCGCCCTGCACGATCCTAAGAACAACTTTCGACGAAATGTGGATTTTCGTCCGCTGGCTGGTTAAACGCTCTTAAGATGGGAGAATCTATTAAACGGACCGCCTGTTTCGGCACGGAATCAAGGATTTTTTTTAGGTATTTTGTAGCTCCAGACCAGAGGTGGCTGCTAAATAAATGAAAGGGATGAAAAATTGATGAAAGGGATCAATAAAGTGAGTACCTTCGTCGTTTCTTCCATTTAAATACCAAAATTCAGCATTTAGCAAACACAGCATTCCCGCCTTCTCAATTACAGGTATATATATACAAATTTAAACGATATCTACCAACAGATTAAAATTGACGACCAAAAATAACAGGGTGCACTTGCAATGTATCCAGGGTCTCTGGCTATGAACTGGACTATAGTTTTCCATAGTAACAGAAACAATTTTCCAATAAGCTATCCTAATTCCGCGTTTAAATAAGACCCTTGTTTGATGTGGTCACTATCGGATGGAATGTATATATAATAGATAGAGACACTGATTCATCGCATTAACGATGTATTCGCGAATTAAAGCGATAAATGGTGTTTTTAGCGATAAAAACGTTAACACGCGAAATAGCAGCGATTTTTACAACAAAACTCTACAAAATGCGAACTTTTTTAGTAATGCGAGCAAAGGTACAAATTTCGGGTTTTTGAACCAAGCGCCTCGGCTGCCTAGTGTGCGAGAGTTGTCAGAAGAGTTCTGTGAAACTGGCATCTCATATGCTGAACCGTCAAGACAACAGCACTAATCAATTTCTTGAGCAGGCAGGTAAAATGTTCAATCCTGCAATTGTAGGTCAGAATGTCCAGCGATCAGACGCTATTTTTTAGCAAGTAAAAGTAGGCTAGCTCCAACGTTTAAATCTGTTGATGACAGTAAATTCCTGGAAGGTAACAGATATTTTCAAAGATAGCTTGTAGAGCAAGTCAGGGATGGAGTCACTGTAGGCATAATTCAGCTACTCTTAGCTGTAAAAATTGTTCACAGAGAATTTGCTGAGGCAGCTCCGATGACTGTGTGGGCCCCTGTGAATATTGACGCAGAAAGATTTTTTAGTTATAATCTTGTATTGACAGATCGTAGAACGAACATGACACACTCTACTGTAGAAACATGTGCCATGTTGAGTTTCAACCAATAATAAAATAAACATGTTTCAAGCGATTTTGCCAATTTAATTGTTTTTCCCCTCTTGCCGACTCCAATTCCTTGACGTTATCCTATTTAGCTATAAACGTTATGAAAACGCAAAATTAAAGCTATAAAAGCTATTTTTTTAATAATTAATGCTACATTTCTTAAAAATTAAAGTTATGAATCAGTGTCTCTAATAATAGACTTATTGTAAGAATTGCTTTCGTTGAAGTATAATTTTATTTATTTATTTAGTTCCCTGCTGGTTGTAAGCTGAAGTGATTGAGTTTTTTGACCAGAAAATTCGATTTTGTTATAGTCATACATTATTACAGAAATTAATATGGGTCTCATGGAGTTAGGCTCTTCACTTTTCCTCTATTCCCTGCAGTAATGGGTTGAATCAGTCTTGGTTTCGAAATGTAGGATGTGATAAATGATTTCATGATTCTTCAAGACTTCCATCATTTGATCGGAATCGTAAGTCACGGATCACGACTGCTTAAATATGAATCGTTCCCAGACAACAATAATAATGCTTTACGTGGTCGTTATTTAAAAATAACTCAGTTATTGTATAGGATTATTGCGGTCATTGGCGATAAAATCATATTAGATATAGTATCATATTATTGCACATTGGTGAGCTTCAACACTTCTTTAATCCTTCTTCGAAATGTACACATTGGTAGTGGATGCAAAAAATTGCAGCTGGTATATAGAATAAAAATATAAAGTAAAATTAAAAGAACAATCCCTTTGCACGACATCCTCAGAAAAAATGTAGAAAAATCATGTTAACCGCGGGTTAATGTCTCTGTATTAAAAAATTTTAACATCAGAGAATCTCATCAGTCTTTTGGCGCGTGCCTCCATCAACAGTTTCTATTTTTGCTGCTTGTTTGCTTCTATCAACTGTCGAATATCAGGGAACTCTTAACATTAATGAACCTTTAGGTATAGCCGTTTAAACATGTGTTTTAAGCTCATATTATTTAATATGTGACAAAAAATGTTCGCAAAATTCTTCATGGTTTCTTTAAATGATTGTGCAAGAATTTAGGCTCTATTACTACGAAAGGTTGTGTATTATACTTTTCTGTTTTTTTCTGTACAGGGTGTTAAGGGACGCACTTGACTTACTTTGACCAGTGATTAATGTCATTTTGTGGGGTAAATATGTAAATAAAATTTTGGTTTCCACTGACATTTTCTTTCATCTTAAATTTAAAAAAAAAAAAAATAATTTTGGGCGATTACTCAGCTAAGTGACTCGTGATGATTCGCGGATTTTTTTAAATTTGGTTTTGAAAAAAAAAGAAAAAAAAACATCAAAAAAGTTACCGGAAACCAAAATTTCATTTACATTTTTTGCTGCAAATAATGTCAGGAATCTCTGGTTAAAATAAGTCAAGTACTTGCCTAAAAACCCTGTACAGAATCTATCTTAAAAATATGTTAAATAATCCTTTAAAAATATAGTTATTTCGACTTACTGTTGTTTAGCAGTCGGTGAGCGATACATTTTCACGAAAAATTAAAATATAATACATTTCACTTTCGGCTATTACGACTTGAAAATATATCACCGTTATGTAAACGCAGTAAAATCCTAAAATCCTGGTGTTTGTAATATACGTAGTTAAAGTTAGTTGTATATTATAAAACGTGTTTTGCGAATACTCATACATATTTTGATAGTTCTGTACTAAGCGAATATTTGTTTTAAATGTCGTAACACTAAAGAGTAGTGACCTTAAGGCTGACATTTAACACAGAGCATCCGATACCTGCTTTTTACCTGTTTTAAGTGTGATGATTACCTATTATTAATATCTATTAGAATATTCAACACGCTACAAAGGAAGATTCTTACATGTAAAAACTGTGTTATTATAAAAAAAACATTCAAAGAAATATTAGATAAATATGGTAATATGGGTTTAATTTTTCTTCTACTCGTTAATTATTGGTCGACTTAACCATATTATGATGTTTAATAATTTTGACGTATATTTGGGAGACATATGTAGGTACCGCAACCCCGGGATACATTTATTGGAAAACCAACACCTCAACCATAGGTCACCCAAGTGGTTCGCTATGTTTGGTGACTTTTTTTTTTTTACATGAATACCGCACAAGAGTCCCAACTGCTCCCGTCTGGAGCCAGTGGGACTATGGCATCCCCAATTGGGGTATGTTGTGAGGCTGAAGGTAGCGGGGAGGGGAAGGAGGTAGGGAAGAGAAAGGTGGGGAAGTACCTGGCTTTTCAGATCTGGTCACCAAACACGGCTAAAGCCATTTCAATTCTGAATGGTGGTCTTCCACCAGGAATGATGGTCATTCTGAGAGTATCTTCCACTCTGGAACGTGCCGCAAATATACTATATATTATTTTAAATGAATAAATTGTAGTAACGCAAAATAATCAAATAAAATTTATTTGCCACACCGGGATTCGATCCCGCGACCTTCGGAGTGCTAGTCAAGAGCCTTACCGCTGGCCGTCTGTAGGGGTTTGCGGGTTCATTAGGTGAGCTAGTTCGGGTCTTGGCGGCGGGTGCGTCTGCCTACCAACTGCGTGGCAGGCGAGAGACAGGTTTTTCTTTTGACCTCTCCAGAAGGATTTTCTCGAAAAGTCACTTTACAATGCCGTGGGAGGAATGAATTCACTGAAATGAAAGTCACTCGTGGACACACTATTCCCCAGATTCCTCCCCACCCCTCATACCTTTTTCTTTACCAGAACTTTCTCTCCTTCCTTTCCTAAAAAGATCTTCCGCTTTATTAGTAGGTTTTTCTTTAATGATCGTTTCAAAGGTTCAATTAGTAAAAAAATTTGCCAACCGTAAGAAAATTAGAGAAGGAAAAGAAGATGTTTCAAAAGTACCTATTCGAAAGTTGACTATTTCATAAGTTGACTATTTGAAAAAAGTAAGGTTGGATTGTTTTCAACTTTCATCATATTTGATATCAATAAAATTATTGATTAAGGCCATTTTGAATTCGAACAACGACCCTCGGCCCATTTTGGCTGTTGAATAAATCGATAGCTTTGTTCAACATTCGAAGTTCTTACCCCTTAGCCCTTCTAAATAGGTGTCTTGTTAGTTTGATGAACCCTACACGTATTTTTTTATGAACGTTGTAAACGAAGCAATTATATAATATATATTTCTGCTCTTACATTCACATTCCTCTTGTGATACCTAGTGTGTTGATTGTTGATGTAGTAGATATATCTAATAATTTACCTTGACATATTATTATAAATAAAATCACACTTACCTACCTACACCACACACATCGAAAAAATATTCGGCGGTAGTTTTTTGTACGGTATTACGCCCGTTGTCCCTGAAGCTATCTGAAGTCATGCAGAGGTGACGGAACCTCCATTATTTGATTATCTCACTACTCTAGATATGACAGCCGCATAATGTAGCCTTATTTATTAAATTGAAGGTCGTATTTTTATAAAGAACCTACGTTTGGCATTTAAAGCCTTACGGCTCATGTATCTACATATGTATATAGTCGTGTATTTTTTCATACACTCTTAATACAAGCTGAAGCTGAACACGCCTCATTTATTTCCTGGATTGGTTAGCATAAAAATCAAAACTCGTTCATAATAAGAGTCCAATAGCTCCCAGCGTCTTCTTCAAGTTCACTGTCTGGAAAAAAACGTCGGTAGCTTTTCTCCCTTCAATGTAAAGCTTTTAGTTAGGAAATATAATATCCTTGTAGTCTCTTTATCCTATTATGTTTTTTTAATTAAAAACTAGCTGACCCGACGAACTTTATTCACAAATGGTGTAACTAACCCAACTTTGTTTTATATATTAAGATAACACGTAAAGACCTGAAATTAATTCAGAATTGAAACATTGCTTGAAATGGCAATATAGCCGTGTTTATTGACCGGATTCTTTCAAATCTTCTTCTTTGCAACTTTTTTTATTTTTTGTTATTTAGTAACTATATAATATTTTTTACATTTTTGTATGAAACATGTTAGTTAGATGTATATATAAAATAGAAAATATATTCGTAGTCCTCCTCACTAGGAGATCCTGTGCTGAGGGGGACTATGCTTTGGATAAGTTTTTCAGCGACTTCTATGATGTTTTAATTATACTAGTAAGGTCATTTTCCGATAGTTCCTTCAGCCAACATTTAATGTCCTTAATGTAGCTATTTTTTGTTTTAATTTGTTTGATACTAAGTGGGAGTTTGTTATATAACTTTACTGCTAAAAAATCAGAACTTCTTTGACCAAATGAAGAGTTACACTTTGGTATATTAAGCATGTCTGTTTGTTTGGCTCTGGTTTTATGAGCATGTGAGGTGTCTGCCTCTGAGTCGTTTTTGTGGTGATGTACTAGAATGTTTTTGGCATAGATTTTCTCTATGCTTGGAACATCAAACCGTTCAAAAATTTCGGTTGTTGACGTCCTTATGGGGACTTTTAGAATGGTCTTTATGATGCAATTCTGAGTTATCTTAAGTTGTTTCAAGTGATTAGATGCTGCTGAGCCTTCCCTCCTTCCCTTCTTCACTCCCTTCAGTCTCGCAACATACCACATAAGAGGATGCCATATAGTCCTACTGGCTCCGGGGAGGTGGTACTCTTGGGCATATTCACAAGAAAAAAAATGAAGATGAGCCATTTCTCATAATTTCCACGAAACTTTTAAGAACTTCTTTTTTTAAATTTTGAATACTGCGCAAGAGTCCTAACTATCCCAACCGCCTGGTGCCAGTGAGACTATGGCATCCCCAATTGGAGTATGTTGTGTGGCTGAAGGTGGGAAAGTACCTGACTACTCAGATCTGGTCACCAAACACATCTAAAGCTAATTCAAACAACGTTTCAATTCTGAATGGTAGTCTTACATCAAGGTGATACTGAGAGCATATTCCACTTAGGGACGTGTCGCAATTACAATATAATTATTCAAAATCAATCAATTGTGAAAATTAAATTTATTTGCGTACGCCGGGATTTGAACTCACGACCTTTACCTTTCAAAAGCGGAGGCCGTTTTAATGTCTTTAACGTAGATTTACTCTTAGCTTAGACAAACAATGGTTATATAAATTGAAACCTTGTTTTTGAGAACCGAAACAAGCAGATTGACTTATCCAATTTACAATAAATAATCACAAAGCAATCAATTAACAAACTAAAAAGCCAATATTGACGTGATTTATGGTTGGGCCAAAACTGGTCATCTTTATTTTGTATCTTTACTTTTATAGGTTTTAATTCTTCTATTACGAAATCATGATAGTTCCTCATGACTCATCGCGTGTTTTTTATTAAGTCAACAAAGGTTGTAGGTTATTAATCTGCTTTGTAAGCCTGATCATGCGGTGATATGGTAATTTAATGATGTTTTACTTTGAATTTACTGTATTTTGAAGTTATTTAATTACCCCATATACCAGCCATACAGGATTTTAATGATAGAAAATTATAGAAATAAATTTTGTTTTTGTAAATCATAATGTGCTCATGTGTTTACATGATGTCATTTTTAACATTTAACTTGCGTTAAGAAACCAAAAAAGCATTTCGACGTAAATAAACAACGCTTTAAAGAAGGTAATTAAATATTGTACTAAAGTAATGTACTTACTGTAGGTAATAAAGAAAAACATCATCATCATCATCATCATTACATAGTATAAAATGAAGTCGCTCAAAATGTATGTGCGCGTTAATCTTTTAAACTGCGCAACGGATTTTCATACGGTTTTCATCAATAGATAGAGTGATTGAAGAGGAATGTTTATATGTATAATACATGTAAATTATATTAGAGAAAAGCCGAGAAATTCATTCAAAGAAAACATATTTTTGTGCGATTTATAGTCACTTTTGAAATTCGTTCTACGGAAGAAATTGGAAAATATATGTCCTAGAGTAAGTAGATATTTTTTTTCAAATATCCAGTGTTGCATTGCAAGCATTGTATAATAAGTGGCGATCGCTAACTATATTATTATATAAAAAATAACAATAATATAGTTGATTCAAGAGGAAGGTTTATATCTATAATACATGCTTATAATAGTAGAGAAAAGCGAGAAATTCAAATATTCAATTCGGGCAGCGGGCAGCGGGCAGCGGGCAGCTGGAAAGTGGGTGGTGTGGATTTTATAAAGGTTGGGTAATGGCGTTGTGCTTCGTTAGCCACAGCAACGTGTGGCCGGGTCTGCTAGTTAGAAATAACTTGTGTTTTGTGATACACATAATTTGGCCAATTGGGCCTTTAATTTCCAATACAAAATTGTGTTTACGAAATTCAAATGGGATGGAGACCTGTGATGTCAGGCGAGTGAAGTTAGACAGAGCGCATGCTAAATGGGCTGATTGGAACATTTCTTTCGATTTAAATTTGTGTACAAGGCACTTCTAGTTTTCTTCTTTATTCTATGATTGTATGCAATTTGTTTGGGCCAGTTGTTTCAAAGATTTTGAAGAATTCTAGTGAAGGTTCTATTCAAGTTCTGTTATATTAATATATTATAATTCTGTGAAACAACCCATCCTTGGCGATTTATAGTTGTTACGAAATATTACCTAAACTAAAACTATTAAGAACAGACCCCGTACGCACAGTGGCGTAGTAAGCATGGGTGGCACCCGGGGCGTGGTGTCACCCCCTATTAAAGTTGACTTGACAGACCGTGTTCATGTGTACAATACTTTGATGACAATATCCTTCGTAATTTTTTTTCCACGGTCGAGTGTCACCCCCCTGTCTGGTGGCACCCGGGCGGACTGCCCCCCTCGCTATGCCACTGCGTACGCAAGAGATTAGATCTCTGGTTCTGAGACCAGGAGTTGAGGGACCAAAACCTAGTGAAGTACTAATAAAAGTAAAAATGGATAAATGTAAAATATTAATAAAATTTACATGAATACAAAAAGACGAAAGCAAGACTTAGCACCATAAAGTAAAGTGTATTAACACACAGAAAAAATGTTTCTAACCACTGAGAAACAGTTGGGTAATTTTTTCCCTTATTCAATATTTACTGACGTTATATAAACATAACAAAATATTTAATATAACAATTAAATGACTTATATCAATCGACCATTACTTTATGACACCTTTACGTTGGTAGACAAAGAAAAGCAGGTTGCATTGCCTGTATTTGGTAAACACGCGCCCATACGAGTCAGTGTTACGTCTTATACGTTACGAATAAAAAAACTACCGCCTAACGACGTAATAATCGAACAGGAACCATTCTAATTTTGAATTTGACATTCGAAAATAATGCTACGTTTCACATAAACGAGTAAGAACCTACCCAGCAATGTTAGGCTGCATAGTATAATAGTGAAATGTCGCCTACCGCAGCAGTTGCATAATGATATAAATTCGATGCAACAGAAAAGCTTAAAACCACACTGTAACAAAAACGCCGCATTCTTATGAAAATTTTTATTAAGAAATGATTACTTTTTATAATGTGGATCAATTTTGCCTGCTTAATTTTTGTACCGTTTGAAATGTATGCGTCAGATATCACACTTGGGTACGTTCGCATATTGGATTGGAACAATGTGGTTGTCCTCCGGGCAATTCTCCCCACTCTTGGTTTCGATAGCAGCTGTTTTCCCCTTCACCCCTCCCCCACCTCACCCCGACAAGTTGCATTCTCCCCCCCCCTGATTCATTCCCCCTGTTTACCCCCCCCACGGATCGCGAGAAGCCTCCTTCCCAGAATAAAGCGCTAGTCCGTCGACTTGGTCCAAGGTTGACTGTGCAGCGTGGGCGACACGCTTGTATCCAAACATCGACCTTTTCCCCTTGTTAAAACAACAAACTAGTCAAAAGAAACACTTCACCAAAACTAGCTAATTTTCAGGCTTTGTTTAGAATTACGCTTTTTTAGTTTTTGTTTTTTAACTGTCTTGTAATTGTCGTGACTGGGCGTGTTTGTAGTTGAAAATGGAACCTTTGGTTGTTTCGATTTTCGTTTTGTATTGTTTCAATCGGCATTGGCTCTTGCAAAGGTCAAATAACTGTCTGTGATGGTATGCAGTTCCGCAAATAATTTTATGATTGATCATATTCACGGAAATCATTGGTTTTTACTGATAATTTACTGGGAAATAATTTAATTTTGTCTGAAGATAAACACTATATTTTACGAAACAGTACTCATCTTTACATGTGTGCAAAAAATGTATTGATAGAAAAACATGAAAATGATTTCATGCAATTTCGAGGTATTTCCTGCGGTGGTAGGGTTTCCCTTTTATTCTGGTGTAGGTTCCATGACCCGATTTATCTTTACCATACATTTTAAAAAGCGTACTGAAATAGGTTTAAATTTAACACTTACTTTTACGAATAGAAAATACTTAAATAAGAGCATGTACTCATGTTATATTTCAAAATTAGTTGAGATTTCACGAAATATCTTTAGAGATTTTAACAAAATTTTTGCATTTTACAAACTTTCTTCCACCTCTTCTGATTTCCGTTACATTTTGTCTTCTAACATAACAACTTTTGTTATTACGTTTGTTCGTTACGTTTGGTGACTTAGCGTGTTTATGGGATGAGGTTTGTCCAGGTCTTGGCGGCAAATGCTTTTGCCCACCTACTGAGTGGCGGGCCGGATCGTAAGAGACTGGTTGAGGCAGTCCTTTTGACCTCTCCAGCCGGACTCTCTTGACCCATCACCTTGTACTGCAGTGAGATGGATGGATTCATACGTCCGTCTCTCCTGCATACTTTGACCCTAGATTTTTATCCACCCCTTACACCTTTCTCCTTCCCAGAACTTAATCTCCTTCCCTTCAATAAAAAAGACCCTCCACAGCATCCTCAAAGATGAAACAGGTCTTGAGGGAATTTTGGCCTCTTGAGTGGAGCTAATCTAAAAAAACAAAAGGAAATATCTTTAAAAAAACAACAAAAATACAAACAGCTCCCTTGAGATGATTTTTTACATAAGACGGCGGTATACCAATTATCCAATTATAGTAATAATTATTGAGCTTGACCAAATATTAAAATAAATTTATGTTATGCACGAGGATACTAGAAATTTTAAGTAAAAAAATATGTATATATTAATTTTTATTATTTTCACTGGTCAGTGGTTGAGTGGGCATAGCGCTTGGGTCCCACCCGAGCGTCGCATGTTCGATTCCTCGGCTGACTAAATCCTCCATCACAACACAAGCAACATTTTCGGCTTTCTGTGGTGGTAGTAGGAGATTTTCAAACATTTTTGGGTTATTCGTAACGCGGGAATGTTTGTCTTTCTTTAAAAAAAAAAAATAAGGTTTTTTGAATAGGTTCCGATTAAAGCATCAAATAATTCTTTACCAATACATAAAGTAATCACACTTTTTCTGATTGATCCGCGATCTGGTCTCATGAATTCTAAATATGAAGGTAATAAAACTTTTTTTTTTTTTAATAGCTTTAAAAGTTATTTAGCCGCCGTCGGTTAACAATAACCATGCGCCATGCATATCGGAAGGTAACATTTCAAATTTAGAATGTAAATGGTTATGTGTTTTTTTGTCTACTATGGATAAATATAAATTGGGCGGTACCGCTTTGCAATATTTATTGGAAAACGAGTCGACCTTGCTTTATGCGCCAGCTGGCTTGGGCAAACTCATATCAATATATTGCAGACACTTTGCAAAAGTGCACAATAAATTTTAAGTACTTGAAATGGTGTTTAAATAATAAGTAACACATTTCTATGTCAATGCTCATTTTGCTTCTTTAGGGTAAAAATTATAGTCGTTTGAGTCCATGATTTAAAATGGCATTTATAAAAAAAATGAAGTACCTGAATTTCAGAGAATTACGTAGATATTTTGTTGATTCATTTTATTAATCTTTTTAATGGAATCTTTACTGGGTTTATAGTGAATAGTTGTACAGTGAAGTCATTAAATGCATTTTGTAAGAAAGTGGCCACATGCAACTTTTTGTTGCCAACATTCTCCTCTCGAGTTGGTAGAAAAATGACTCAACACTTTAATAAAACCCTGAACAGGATGTTCACCTTCCTCGAATGTAAATAAATCTTATGCATTTCCATCTAATAAATCAAATTTTGACAATATTTTTCCTTGAATTGAGAATTCATATATTTTTAAACCATTCTATATTGCAAGGATCCTAATTTATACTTTATCGCATTTATCTGTACTATTTATCGGTATGACAGTCAGTATGAAACATAGAATAACTGAAAGAATAAACAACGAGAATAAAAAATTGTTAAAATATTTTCAACGTTTTAACACAACTATTTATTTGCCAAGGAAACCTGCAATACACACTACCCGATGGCTGCAAAGCCTGTTTATGTGACTTAAGTTCCAACTCAACAAAAAGCCCCCCATTCTACCAAACGCAACAGAGAACAGCCTTCCGAACAAAGCCGACAATTTGCCATTATTTGAAAGCTGCTTTACTTAGTTCATTGGGCGTGTAGCAACTGGCGACCAACGACAACTTCCGTAAGGCATCAAGGTCTACAACCTTTCTTGGCTACCCGGTACCTCGCCTACGTTTTTTATATTAATTGATTAAAGAACTGATACAGATACAACTTTAACAAGAAACAAAAATATGTTAGTTTTACAACCAATACATGTCAAACACGAGACAAAGAACTTCCTACATGCTGTAAGTTCTGTTCATTTTGTCTGTCAAATTAATTAGGTAGGTAATTTATTTCTGTCAAAGGTACAAGGTACAAATAAGTATTGCCTATTCTTGAATCAAAATCGACATCAATTGTCATTTTATTATAGTTGTTGAATATAGGTTGAGGCCGTTGGCTTTACCGGGGTCAGAAGACAAATCATGTAAAAGTGTGCCCAGATTTGGAATAAACCTTCATTTTTTTAAATGGATCATTATTTAGATTAGTAGATAATGGCAGATAAATCTAAGCCAGTCATTTTTTGTGTGAGCAATCATATTGTTGCTTGACATTATAACAAGGTATTCATGGATGACGTGATCTAACTTTGGAAGGAGATTCTATTTGGTAGTACAAGTTTAATAGTTGATAAGCTATTTTGTTTATGAAGTTTTTGTATATACTAATATTTGGATAATTTTTCTATTATTTTTGGCTGTTTTTGTGAAAAATCACCTCAAAAACAAAGGTTAAATAATAAACAATATTATGTGTAGGATAACAAAATTATATGTAGGTAGTAGGTCTGTACATACAAAATATACTGGATATTCTGTGCTTATAAACTTGTTAAAGAGCATGTGGAAAATATCCTTATTTCCTGCGAGGCTGTTAATTAACGTTGTAAGTTTTAGTTGTCAGGGGCATCCATCCGCACCTGCACCTGGAAAGAATCAGAAGCCAATATTAGCGGCCTATCGTGAAATTTTCCGGTACATGCAATCCTATTTCTGCCAAGATGTCTGGTATCAATAAGAAAACGTTCAGAAGTTTATAATCCATCAGCAGTTATGAACCGAAGAGCTAAAGCTGCAGATACCTAGCATCCAAAGAAATGCTATTATTATGGGTAAAAACCAAACTCTCTTATGTAGAGATACCTGCCTTTTAGAATCTTCGACCATCCAATTTCTAAGAAACATTCACTCATAAACATTTGCAGAATATAATATCAACAGCTTAGTTGGCATTTTTTGTAGATTGAATGTGATATTATACTGCTTTTATTTTCTCGTGTGTTCCACTTTGACACATTTACCTAATTAGTAGAATAATGTTATAATGATCCATTAACTGCGGGTGTGTTTTTCTTCTAATCAAAATTTTGTGAAAAATTGTTTAAATTTTAAAATATTTTATTAACGATTCTAACTAGAGATGCGGAAATTAAATTCAATTATCAAATGATTTCGCTTATTGCACTGCCAATTAAACTGTAATCAATTTCTCTTGCATTTCGTCACAAGTGTTGATTATTCATCGTGCCACAGTTCGTTCACTTTGGGCTAACCGTTGCGGGTTTGGCGCTTGCCCTGCCGTCGCAGTACTTTGTACGGTGCATTGGCTCCCGTACTTGGTACGTCAGACAATAAGCCACGATTCGTTATTCTGTTATTATAATGCACACAATGACTTGGATCTTATGCAAGACTTATCGAGATATTGACCAATGCACTCAGAATGGAGAAATTTCATGTAGGTGTTACTTAGAAGCGAGTTACTAAGTGATTACCTAATAAAATAAATGTTTTAAGAACTAAAATGGGATTTTTAATTTAAGAGTATTTTTCAGCACGAAGATTACACGTAATTTTTACACTTGCTTACATTGATATTCACTATTAAATAGCGATTGAGTTATATTACCGGTTAGTGGCTGAGTTGGCGTCGCATGTTCGATTCCTCGGCTGGCTAAGCCCTCCTCACGAGACAAGTAACATTTTCCAATATTTTTCAAATATTTTCAGGTTATTCGTTACCCGGGAATGTTTATCTTTCTTTAAAAAAAATGCGTTTCTTGAGGTTTTTTTTCCCTGCTTTATGAATTGATAGAAAATTACTCTATTAAGTAATGTATTTTGATTTTCCATGCTCACAAACACTAAATCTCTTATCGTAAATTATTTTTGGGGTATTAGGCCGTGTTGCGCTACTACCTTCTTTTGTCAATGTTTCAAACAGCGTTACCATGTCCATCATCAGGGCAGATATGTAATATTGTATTGCTGTCCGAAACCTTTGCTGAAGAAGAAGGTAGCACAAGACGGCGTAATACATAATACCCCACAAAAAAATACCAATAATACACTTAATATGATTTGAGGAACCTCAAATCATATCAAGTGTATTTTAGACTTACTTTTTAGACGTACCTGCTTACAAAAATATCTTGGTTTTAGGTTGAGATATGATTAATATAAACATGCAAATTTTCTGATAAATCTCTACATCTACATCATTTCATTCAGTTTGCCTTTTTTAGTTTGATACAACTATGATAGCCCTTACCCACTGATGGTTCACCAAAAAGCAAACCGAGGAAACACATCATTTTTCAATTTGGAGGAATAAAAACATTTACTGATAGTATCAAACTTTTTTCCTGCGAAATTTTATTGCTAAATTCCAATTATATAAATTCAGTACATGTTATTTTGTACCACATAATAATAATATACTTAACACTATTACTGCAAGATATTGAAATAAATCTTGGAATTTATGGGCACCGATAAAAATATATACCATTAGTCCAGTAAAGGAAGGAGTTGTAGAGTGCGTGAGCAGGAACCTAAGCGATTCTTTCAGGACTTGTTTAGGGTGCTTAGGGTGTGAACATACTAAAAGTCCTGACGTCTAAGTGGTGAGCTAGGGGGGGAGGGGGGGGGGGGGGAAGGTCCCGATTTTCGGTTTTCCGTTTATATCTCAAAAACGGTGCGTCGCAGAGGAAAACTTTTTTAGAATAAGTAAAAGCTCATAAAATTATCTACAACTTTTATTCTATACGTAATTTTGGAAATCCCAGCCGTTTTTGAGTTATTCGCTCCACAAATGTCAATATTTTCTAAAAAAATTATTTTACCTCACATTTTTCATCAAACATTCCTTCATATCGTCTAAAATATTCATCCAAGAAAGAAACTTATTTGAAAGAAGTTGTAAATAATTTAATTACCTTTTAGAATATATATACATATGTAAGTAAATCTCTAACCAGTAAATATTTACAGCAATTTCAAGTTTTTTCGTAAAATGTCGTCATTTTCAGAAAAAGCTAATCACCCATTACAATAATAATGATTATAAAATGAATTCCACTAATCATCTATTCGAGAACAACTTACCTGCTTTCTTACGTGCAAAAATTAATAAGGAATTTCCCATGAAGAAAAAACCCGTCTTAATAATTTGGTAAGAAAAAACAGCTTTTTCTGAAAATGACGACATTTTACGAAAAAACTTGAAATTGCTGTAAATATTTACTGGTTAGAGATTTACTTACATATGTATATATATTCTAAAAGGTAATTAAATTATTTACAACTTCTTTCAAATAAATTTCTTTCTTGGATGAATATTTTAGACGATATGAAGGAATGTTTGATGAAAAATGTGAGGTAAAGTGATTTTTTTCGAAAATATTGACATTTGTGGAGCGTATAACTCAAAAACGGCTGGGATTTCCAAAATTACGTATAGAATAAAAGTTGTAGATAATTTTATGAACTTTTACTTATTCTAAAAAAGTTTTCCTCTGCGACGCACCGTTTTTGCGATATAAATGGAAAACCGAAAATCGGGACCTTCCCCCCCCCCCTCCCCCCCTAGCTCACCACCTAGACGTCAGGACTTTTAGTATGTTCACACCCTAAGCATCCTAAACAAGTCGTGAAAGAATCGCTTAGGTTCCTGCTCACGCACTCTACACCTCCTTTTGGACCATTCGTTTACTGGACTACATAGGCCAATCAATAAAGAGTTTGGGGTATGCAAAAATTCCCCCGTCGATGAAACTTTGCAGTCACGTGGAGTATCATTTAGGGATGACGAATGACAAAAGATCCAACAAAATATTTAACGGGAAGTTAGTTATTTTTAGCAAAAACTGAAAAAAAATTATAACTCTCACGGGAAAAGTATTTCTTTCGAAAACTCTTCACATATTGTTAGTATTAATTAATATCCACCTAATTAAATTGAAATCCAACAATATTTTTGTTGGGAAAGTGTGTTTTTAAAAAGAGATTGGTTTTTTATTTCTATTGTTGCCGGAAAAATTCCCCCCCCCAATTTTTGATCACGAAGTGTCTTTATATTGGTGTTTGCTTTATTTAATCAAAAGATCCAACATTTTTTTCTTTTGGAACATGCTTTTTTGATATCAGTCAAAAATATCGCTCCGGAAAAATCCCCCGTCCAATTTTTTAAAGTCAAATTGATAGGATAGCTAAGTTTAAACGATTTCTGCAAAGATCCAACAAAATTTTCAACGGCAACCTATTTTTTTTAATTGATTTCGATCGCACGCTGATTTCACGTGACTTTTGTATGAACAGGAGCCCGCGGGTAATGGAAGGGGTGGGGCTAGACGCACGGGGGGCAAGCGAACCGATCGGCGCAGGATATAGCTGCCCGAGAAGAGAGCCGCGGCCGTGGCGGGGAGGGGAGGGAAGCCGACTTGATGTATTTTTGTGTTTTTCGAAAGTGCGAAGAATTGCAGAAACAATGAATATTATACCTCAATGAAAGAATTAATGTTTTAAACAAAAATTGCTTTAATTACTGTAAAAGTGTTTTATAATAACCAAAGAATTATATTAAATTTTACTAATTATATGCGTAGTGCAATATATTTTAACTCCATACATATTTTAAAATTATTGTGGCAATGTAAATGAGGTTGTTTCGTCACTCAAATTCTCAATAAAAAAGCAACGCAAACAGGCAATCCCGAAAGCATTGTTAAAATCAATGAAATAGGCGTAAAAGCTTCTATATTAATTTTAATTTTAAAATACCTACTTGCGTAATACAATGTTATTTTAACCAATTAATTATTTGTGTGGCCGAAAATTAAATGGGTGTATTCTCGTTACTTGTTTTTGAGTTGTTATGCCGTGTTGCGCTACCTCCTTCTTTAGCCAACGTTTCGGACAGCTTTGCAGTGTCCATCGTCAGGGCAGATCCGGTAGTTGTGTTCACATGATGATGGACACTGTAACGGGTATAGAGGGGGGGGGGTGAGAGGGGATAGGATGTGCGCGCAGGGCGGGGGAGAGGGGTGGCGGGAGAGGGGTGAGAGGGGGCGGGGGATAGGAAGAGGGGGGGAGGATTGGAGTGGGGATAGGGAAGGTGGAGGAGGCGCTATGGGTATCCCCCTAATACTATGCGAGCGAAGCCGGGGGCAAAAGCTAGTAGAAAATAATTGAATTTGTGTTTTGCGATGTGACATCATTATACAAAATAGGGCAATATTTTAGACCAAAAAACTTTAAATAATCGGTTAAGGGGCATTAAAATCAAGTAAAAAGTAGATATCTATTTTTTTTACATGAGCTCCACACAGGAGGCCCTGAGGAACATAATTTCCCTCAGGGCCTACGTCATCTTTGTGCTCACTTATGATGGTGTGTGGAGGGTTTTTTTAAGGAAAGGAAGGAGAGGAGAGTTCTGGGAAGGAAAAGGGTTTAAGGGGTGGGTAGGAATCTTGGGTTCAGTATGTCCTGGTCATCCGCCTCCAAGACCTAGACAAACCTCACCCCATGAACCCGGGCACCCCTGCTAAATCACCAAACATAGCGAACCACTTGGGGTGACCTTTAGCAGAGGTGTTGGTTATCCAATAAAGGTTCCCGGGGCGGCGGTACCCAGTCCCGCCTCCCAAATTAAAAGAAAAGAAAAATCTGAGTATGCAATTCACATGCGGTAGAAGTGAAACATACAGAAATCTAAATTAGACAAGAGTGGAGAGACTACGAAGCACTTTTTTTATCAATGTGAAGGATGATTTTTTCAGATTTTCGTCGGATTCCAGTGCACCTTTTCCTATACATTTGGTCATCTTATTCGTATTTGTGGTTTCTTCTTCAGAGTCGTTAGATGTAGTTTTCTCTAGCCTATTCATTTTGGAATGGTTTGAAGATTAAATATAGATTTTACAAATATATTTTTTTGATTTCATAGGATTCGACCGCGATGAATGATTATGAAGTTGTAAAAGAACTTTGTGGTCTATAGACGGAATGATATGGCGTTGAAAATGAAGCATAAATTTGGTAAAGTTTTCTTCTTGCATCCAGCCAGATATGTTTGCGGTACCGATATTACCAATCGGACCATCTTTTAAGAAATGGCTTAATTGACACGTGGGAATATGAGCATCGGCGGAATTGAGTTGCCAATTACGTTTGCTGCTACAGACAGTTACGAAAGTTCCTCGTTCGGCACCCGTTAGTTCCTCGTTGTGACACCGATCTCATCTATGTTATAGATGTCCGAAGACAGAGGTATCATAGACAGTCGATCTGATATCTTCTAAAATTATGGAAGCAGCATTGCGTACAATCCTTAAGCGTTCTTCTTGTACATCATTCTCCTTTGACGTATACCATGTGTTATGCAGGATTCTATGTCCAGTATCACGGAAACAAATCAACGTTGCCTTACCATCAGTAGTTGTGATGAGAATGTCATCACCATATTTATCTCTCAACTTACTCTTTATGGTTCTATCATCGGGGCAGTCACGAGATACAGCATTTTTTAAATCGCTAAGTGAGAACTGGCATTCTTCACGATTGTTTTCTAAAACTGCATAAATTTCTTTCATTCATTTCATTTCTATCATAGCAAGCTCGATGATATCTGGCAACCACAGCAACTAAATCAACGTCATGAATCCGTCGCAATACCTATAAGAAAATAATAGAATTGTTAATGCAAAAGAATAGTTTAGTACGAGGGTAACTAGATCAATAAATCTTAAAAGGCGTATAAATCAATAAAGTCCGTGGCTTATTGAATGAATGTTTTTAGCAAAAAAAAAATAATAAATTCAAATAATTGATTGACTTTGTTGTTGTTATTCATTATACATATATCATTACATTACATAGTATAAAATGAAGTCGCTCAAAATGTTTGTGAGCATAGACCTTTGAAACTACGCAACGGATTTTCATAGATAGAGTGATTCAAGAGGAAGGTTTATATGTGTAATACATACGAAGCGTTGTCAATCAACCATGCAAACAAGCCCTTCTTAATTTTACACTGACAGACTTCGCGGCCGTTAGTCGCGTAGCGTAATCCCGAATGCGACTAGCCCCACCCCTACCCTTACCCCGCGGGCTCCTGTTCATACAAAAGTCACGTGAAATCAGCGTGCGATCGAAATCAATTAAAAAAATAGGTTGCCGTTGAAAATTTTGTTGGATCTTTGCAGAAATCGTTTCAACATAGCTCTCCTATCAATTTGACTTTAAAAAATTGGACGGGGGATTTTTCCGGAGCGATATTATTGACTGATATCAAAAAAGCATGTTCCAAAAGAAAAAAATGTTGGATCTTTTGATTAAATAAAGCAAACACCAATATAAAGACACTTCGTGATCAAAAATTGGGGGGGGGAATTTTTCCGGCAACAATAGAAATAAAAAACCAATCTCTTTTTAAACGACTTCGAAAAGGAGGAGGTTCTCAATTCGACTGTATTTTTTTTTTTTTTTTTTTTATGTTTGTTACCTCAGAACTTTTGACTGGGTGAACCAAAATTGATGATTCTTTTTTTATTTGAAAACTGGTGCTTCCCGTGTGGTCCCATTTTAATTTGGTCCAGTTCTGACAATGGCATCCATGAGAAAATCATATAAGTCTTAAATTTGCATCAAGTATGTGCGCGACAAATGGACGAATAACTCAATATCACGCCAACCGATTTCGATGATTCTTTTTTTATTGGAAAGGATGTACTTCAAGGGTAGTTTGATGAGAGTTTGGTTAGGTTTTGATTATGGGATCTATGGCAAAGTAACGGAACTCTCCAATTCTGAAGAACAAATTTACGATACTCGGCCGAATCTTAATCGAATTAGTTAGTGTACTTCAGATTCACTAAAAATCAAAAAATAAACAAAAATTTTAACAAAACAAAAAAACGACTTCAAAAAATGCACTAAAAAGTAAAAAAAAAAATTCGTATTCTTCTACAACTTAATAATCAACTTACCTTTTCTACTCATCAATATGTAGGTACGATTGTTATTTTTGGAGTCGGTGTCAACCAAGGTACCCGCGGCCCGGCGTGTTCACTTGACAGCTCCTGTCCCGCCGACACCGACTCCAAAAATAACAATCGCACGTACATATTGATGAGTAGAAAATAGACGTGGGCAAAATGATTCCCAGGAGTGAATAGATCCCGTCTAATTCCCCCGGCCTTTTGAATTGATTCCTTCTATTCATTCCTTTAATTCAATTAATTCCAAAAAAAAAAAAAAAAAAAAAAAAAAAAAAAAAAAAAAAAAAAAAAAAAAAAAAAAAAAAAAAAAAAAAAAAATCACACTAAGTGGGGAGGCTACGAAGCACCACACAAAGAGAGGACCGATTATTCTATCTCAATGATTTATAGCTAGCAATTAAATCTTTAAATTAAACAGTTTTTTATTTTTATTTTTATTTATTTTTTATTTTTTTTTTTTTTTTTTTTTTTTTGAATGTAGCTATTACTTTGTGGTTATCATTATTGTTATTACTTTATGATACACCGCTTAGTAAATGTCCCAATGTCTAATAATAATTTCCTTTCTGAACTTTCAATAATAAAACAAATTGCTATAAATAACGGATATGAACCAAAATTAATTGATAACATCCTAAATAAAAAACTTATCAAAATTTCAAAAAATAAATATCTATACAATTCTAATAATATTAATGATAAAGAATGGCGTAAAATTTTGTATATTAATAATTTTTCAGTTCAATGTTGCAAAAATCTTCCGTCTAATATTAAACCAGCGTTTTATACAAGAAATAATATCGGTAATTTTTTGAGAAATACTAAAGATAAAGACCATAAATTGACTAATTCCGGAATATATAAACTCAAATGCAATGATTGTCCCTCATTTTATATTGGTAAAACCACTCGTAATTTTGAAATCAGAATCAAAGAACATTTAAGATGTCTTAATAATAATAATTTTTCTGAGTTTGCTAACCATATCATTGAAAATAACCATAGTTTTGAAAAAAATACAGGGATAAATATTCTTCATATTAATAATAAAGGAAAACGTTTAGATAACTTAGAAGCCTTGGAAATTAAAAAATCCCTTAAAAATAATGAATCTATTATTAACAAACAAAAAATATTGTCATATAGCCCAATCATGGATTTGTTCCCCTACCCACCCACTCTACACTAATACCTACCTACCCAATCTACATTATTATCTAGCAACAGCTCCACCCCTACCATAATAAAACATTGTTCGAAACTGTCAAATTAGTATAAGCTTTCCCTGACGAAGGAACGTTTGTTCCGAAACCGGTCGGATTTGCGCATCAAATAAGTGGTTTATACAAAGTTAAATTATTTCATTTTTCTAAACAGTTTTTTGTTTCACCCTTAAAGTTTTACTTATTTTATTTATTAAACTTAAAAGTATTTTGTGACAGCTGACAACAGCTGATCGGCCTTATAATATATGCAAATTTACATATTACATCTACCCAAGATCCACGTCTAAAAGTATGTAGGTACTTGTATTCCAATATCTTTCATACGTGCCAAAAAAACGATTACAAGTGCACTATTTTTGCTTCTCAATTTTCTAGCCGATGCCGCGATGTTCGGATTCAATGTCGAAAGTTTTCGGCTAACTATGTAATGAAATTGAAGGCTTGGCCCGCCGAGGAATTAGTGCACCGCTGCGCTCGGACGGATTAAGGGCCGGCACTGAGCAATGAATTAGTCACTTTTGACTAGTGTCTTGTGTCTTACCCGCAGAGACTCGCGAGGAGCTGCGTTTCGGATACACTCGAGCCGAGATTGACGTGAATCGATGGCGATGTAAGACGATGACATCTGACGTCATTTCTAAGTCTGAGGTTAACTAGAGACAACAACGTCACAAGTGAAAAAGACTTTTAGTTTTAATTCCTGAATAAAGCGCTTCGGACAATTTCCGATAGCGACAGACTAGCTACGAGTACCTGGGACGCGGACGGGACGGGACGCGCGGGGACCTTAGGACAATCTCAGGACATTGACTACGACAAATTATTAATTCCTTGCGTGAAAGGGACGCTCGGACAATTCGGCTGAATCGCGGCCGTGTTTTGATCTACGGGTTTTTAGAACGGCGGCCGGCGATAGCGGGATACGAGTCGTTCACAATACCGTCGACAACTTCGCGGCGCGCCGCCCATTGAATAATATTTAAATACGGTATTTAATATATTTTAAAAATACCTATGAAACATTATAATATTTAAATCGTTTACGGAACACATTATTCATTGAAATAATTTAACAGTAAAATAAATGGAAATTAAACATTTATGTTGCCGTTAAAAATCGTACGATACAAGGCCAAAGGTAAGGAATGAAGAATCAATTCCTTTTGAAATTGAGAATTAGATCAAGTGTGTCACAAGATTGAATTTATTCATTTAATTCGGTCATTCAATTTTGCCCATGTCTAGTAGAAAAGGTAAGTTGATTATTAAGTTGTAGAAGAATACGATTTTTTTTTTTTACTTTTTAGTGCATTTTTTGAAGTCGTTTTTTTGTTTTGTTAAAATTTTTGTTTATTAAAAACACACTTTCCCAACAAAAATATTGTTGGATTTCAATTTAATCAGGTGGATATTAATTAATACTAACAATATGTGAAGAGTTTTCGAAAGAAATACTTTTCCCGCGAGAGTTATAATTTTTTTTTCAGTTTTTGCTAAAAATAACTAACTTCCCGTTAAATATTTTGTTGGATCTTTTGTCATTCGTCATCCCTAAATGATACTCCACGTGACTGCAAAGTTTCATCGACGGGGGAATTAATGTTTGGGTTTGCCTCATTTTGAGCCTTTATTGACTGGCCTAACATGTCCCCGTGTAGTTAAATGCTTATCTGCCATCTCGGACAGGAGGCTGTTAAGTCTGCGGTTCCCCAACCCAAATCCGTATGGGGAAATCTCACTCGTGACTCATGGTGACTTATTTGTTGATTACAGACGCCATTGGTAGCCATGGCGACAAACGGGCTCCGACACAGAGATGAGAGGGACGGCAGTGACGACAATAATTCGGACGATGAGGCCACTCCCTTTGGACATGAGATATATGGAGGAAGGTAAGCTAAAAATTCAAAATGTTTTTTTTTCTTAAAATTGTGTCTAACTGCCCCTGCATGGGTATTCTTAGTGATCAAATGACAAATTATAAGTCCTAAATGAGTAAATTGATTTTTGTTATTTGTTTTTGGGGTGTTATGCCGTGTTGCGCTACCTCCTCCTTTAGCCAACGTTTCGAACAGCGTTACAGTCTCCATCATCAGAGCAGATGTTTGGCTAAAGGAGGAGGTAGCGCAACACGGCATCACACCCTAAAAACAATTAACAAAAATACTTTTGGCCGTGAAAATCTAAAATCATATCCATAATGATAATAAAGATAAATGTGTAATGTTTCTATAAAGATCGATTTTGACAGTTGAAAAAAGGGTGTGTGTGTTTTTAAATAGCAATGGGGCAATCCACCAATGCTGTCAAATTGAACATGATAATATACGAACCAAATAAGAAAGAATATAGCCACGAAAAACTGATACATATATTAATCCCCCAGGACTCGGGCATATTTTTACAGAAGATTAGAAAAATTTCCACTTTGTAATAAAATCATAATAAAACGAACATTTATGAAAACTAAAATCTGTTTTTTAAAGGTGGTGAAATACGCTTTCAAATGATATTATTATAAATAAACATATGGTTTTGAAATAATGTTTGAAAACATACATAATTTAAAAAAATATATTTCGCATTACGTTTTTTTCTAACTGAAATGACTGATAACGAAAAACGCTTACATAATTTATTAGATCAGTGTATTATAAACTTTACTCTCACCTCAATTTTTGTCGTTCCATAAAAAAATAATTAATAAAAAATTCACGAAGTTTCATAACTTTTTCTCAATTGCCGTTGAAAACTTTGTTTTCATAGAGGTGCACATTTTAATTTTTCTGTGGTTATCTTCTAAATTCGACCATAAACAGTAGAATTTTCTCTTTCCAGCACCGTTTAGATCATATTTCTCACCATGAAATTAAGGGAGACACAACGATTTCTATGAGACCTATGTGAGCTATTCCCAAAAGTGAACCAGTTAGCCTGAGGGGTTAAACCTTTTTTTTTCTTGGAGAGCAAACAGTTTTCAGAACAACAGCTCTAGGGAAAACTCGCCTCTGAGTTGGACAGTGTACCATTAAAATACTATAATTCAGAATCAAAACTTTAAAATGTCTTCCTAATACCCAAACTAACTTACTTTCTTATTCTCCCCCCCACCCAAATTAAATTCAAAATATTTTACAGTTGGAAACATGATAGTTCCATTGTGTCCAGGTAATTGGGACTTTATTGAATACGATAAAATAGGATTGTGAATTTAATATAAAGTGTCAATTTTATAACAAAGGTATGAAATATTTTCCTTTGTGTCTATTTTAGTTGGTTTTGAAACCTTGTGAGAAGTACGTAAAAATAAAGATATTTTTTATCTCGTTAGCATGAAGTCATTGGCGTCATCTTACTCGGTGTTGTCATGTGCTCGTATAATAAAAATTTAAAACATTCAAGAAAGTGCAAAGAACTCCTCAGGTAGGTATGAACATTAATACAGTTCGCATGTAAATACGTAGTTGTGAAGATTCTTAGCTGTTTGAAACATGGATAATAATTTATTTTTTTTATAAAGAAAGACAAACATTCCCGGGTTACGAATAACCCAACAATGTTTGAAAATCTCCTACTATCACCACAGAAAGCCGAAAATATTGCTTGAGTTGTGATGGAGGACTTAGCCAGCCGAGAAATCGAACACGCGATGCTCGGGTGGGACCCAAGGGCTATGCCCACTCAACCACTGATCGGTCTTACATAATAACGTAGATATTCTTACATAATAACGTAGATGGATAATATTAATGTTTAATGTGTGACCCCGATAAATTCGAAACCTCCAGACCTCTGACCTCTGTTTAATGGAGGAACTGTCAGGAATACAAGCAAGTCATGAAGATTCACATTACTTGTTCATAATGCCCGAATATCGCGAAAAACTTACCCATTTTGCTAATTGGCGGCTTGTGACTTTTGGGTGTGCTAGAGTTCTGATATTACAAAAATGGCATTATTGATGTTGTTGTAGCCGAAAAAATTTAAAATTTTTTTTTTGATAAATTGGTTTTTTGTATGAAAAAATTCAGGAAGTTTCAGTTTGGCCGTGTGCCGCACGGATTTTCTGAAAAATCTTCATATATAAACGGATTTTTGAAAAAAAAATTTTTTTTTCGCTTTCGACAACATCCATAATGCAATTTTTTTAGTAATACCACCCTAGCACACCCAAAAGTCACAAACACCCAGAGCCACCACTGATTAAATTAGTTATTATTATGATATTTAATAATTAATTTATGAAATTACCAAAGTTTGTTACATATACATTTTTGTTGCACTAAAATTATCGTATCGGTGAATATGTTTTAAACAATAGAAGAGAAGACTTTGCGTTTATCCTATCGATTCTAACCAATAACTTATAAACTTGTTGAGATATTCTATAATTCCCGTTAAAAAACTTGCACTTGAAATACAAAATCGATAACTGACTTTATGATTCGTTATCAATCAATCATCTTGATATAAATTGATTTTCAATAACTATCTTGGTATTAAATTACCAATTCTTAACTCTAGAATAACCTCTACAAATATCCATTAAATCGAGGAATTAATGATAGCTTAAAATAGCTACAAACTGCAAGATAATCATTTTATAAAAAGTAAAAGGATTTAATCTGTGTACAAGACACCTCGGGATCTCAATGACCACATTAGCGGAGAATGTAATGCCTCATTCCAACTGCTTGTGTCAGGAACCCTGTTGCAAATGCCAAGGCTGTCTCAACACAAGATATAAAGCCTTTAGCTTTGTAGACAGAGACAAGAGACAAGTTATGCCTACGTACAGGGTAATGAATTTTTATATCAAACACTTTATAGAAGTATTAAGAAATATGAGGACTTTAAAATTAAAAGATAAATTGTTAAAAAATGCGACGAATGCATAACTGCTGTTTTTTTGTTTTTATTTTTAAATAATTTCCCTCAGAGCCTATCTGAGATACTGTGCGGAGCAGTGGCGGTCCGTGAATTTTCAGTAAGCTAGAGCGCTAACATAAAAAATATGACGTTATTGTAGCTGAAAATTAATTCTTTATGAGGAAAAGAAGGAATGAGCATTGGTTTTGAAGAGACCCATGTTGTAGGAAGGAGGAAACACAGAGGCCGTAAAATCGTTCCACAGCTGAGTCGTAAGAACGAGTCGTAGAAGCGACTCGTTCATATGTGACGAATATCAACCATGTACAATAATACACGTTGGGCGCGCGTTTGGCGTGTTTCCGGAATCAATGACGCTTGATCTTGACATCTTTAATTGAAATACCGATAGAACAAGGATAGCATTCCCACCCGACGCCTGTGCTCTAAAGATTGCAATCCGTCTGTTAAGATAGGAGAATCTCCCGTTTCTGCACAGATTCGAGGGTTTTTTCAGGTATTTTGGGGCTCCAGACCAGAGGTGGCTGCCAAATTCAATTGTGGGGCGCATTAGCGATTTGTGCAGGTTAGCAGTTGTGTACAATTAAAGTATCTGCGGGCCCTGAACAGTATAACAGTAGCATATGGAATTAAACACAATTAATTTAATTGCAATTAACTATAGTTAATTAACCAGATTTTGGTATACGTGTAAACATTACGAATTATTGAATAAATTGCTTATAGGTACGACCGTAGGACCGTAGCAGGGATACGAATGTGATTTAGACGTGTAGATGGGATGAACGGCGAAAGATGTGCTACTAGAATACATGGCGTGAATGTGGATAGGGAAAGAAGCAGTAAATATTCCAGAAATGCATGGCATGATTAAAATAATAAAATACTTGATTATCTTGGTCTAAATCTATAAATAACTGAAGAGACAAAATATCAACGTGATTGAAGCAAGCAGCGTGTGCCGTAAAAGAAATGTGAGGCGTTCCACTCTTTATACCTAACCCTGTGGAGAAATGGCTTAATCAATAAAGCGCGCCTTCCACTGCGAGCGGAGCGGACTCATTACGGAATCCGCTCGACTAGCAAACGTTAACTGCATACAAGTGCTTCCATCAAGAACGAGGCCAGCGAAGCGGACTAAACGAGTTAAATAGTTTCGAACGAATCCGCTCCGCTAATGCGAGCGGAGCGGACTCCGTACGATCTCCGCTCGACTCGCACACGTTAACTGCATACAAGTGCTTCCATCAGAAACGAGGAGAGCGGAGCGGACCGAACTTGTTAAAATAGGTCCGAAAGAGACCGCTCGCGCACACCATCGCCGACTAGTTTCTAGCGGACTCCGCTCAAGAACTGTAGCCAATTCAATTGACTCGCTGCGTTTTTGTCGAGATGGAGGTGTTTATTGAAGCCGTTTGCCAATTTCGTTTATAGGATACGACTAGCAAAGATTGTCAACATAAAGGTTTCGGCTTAGAAAACCATTATAGAGATGATATTGGCGGAAATAAGAAAGTAAATTATTTTTTTTAAGTTTTAACATTTTTTAAATGAGATTCTTTTTATAAATGTACATTTAATTCATACGTAACATTTTTTTTCATTGCATACTTGCTGTCAGAATCATATTCACTAGAATCAATATTTGACATCACAAAAATCACTCCGTTCACTTCGAAACAAAGCGATACTGACTCGTTTTTAATGGAAGGGCAAAACTATTTCTCATTTTTCATTGACCTCGCTCTGCTCGCCCCGCTCATTTCTCGCACAGGCAGTGGAAGGCAAACACCTATCTTCTAAGTGACTCTTTTTTGGTGGAAGGTCAAAGCTGTTTCGCTCATCTCCCACCCCGCTCCGCTCAACTCTTTTCCGCTCGCAGTGGAAGGCGCGCTTTAGAGCGTTTAACCAGCCAGCGGACGAAAATCCACATTTCGTCGAAAGTTGGTCTTACGATCGTGCAGGGCGGTTACAACGAGAAAGATTAATTATTCTCCTTACCAGCTTTTTAAAATTATAACTCAATATCGAATTTATTTCAATTCAAATTAGCTTTAATTTATACCTTCATCCAAAATTGCTGAAAGGCGTGATGATAAAACTATTAAAATAATGTACTTTTTGTAATTATTTTTTGATTATAAGTATTTATCATTTTTCAATAATGTCTAAATTTAATAAGAATGTTAAAAAAATCTGAAATATATTAGTTTGTAAGTGCGCAAATAAATACACAAATGGACCAATTTTCGTCAAGAAACACATGTACGTACGAATAATAAGAATGTTAAGAATAATAAGAATGTTAAAAAAATCTGAAATATATTAGTTTGTAAGTGCGCAAATAAATACACAAATGGACCAATTTTCGTCAAGAAACACATGTACACAATTTTTGTTTCAATAAAATCATTTTTAATGATTTTATTGAAACAAAAATTAAAATTCTAAAACATGCGTTTGCTAGATAATGTATTAATTTATTTTACTGCATGATTATATTATTTGAAATGGGTGTGGTATAATACAAAATCTTTTATGAAAATTTAACAAATCTGCCAACGACCTATGGAATAACCTTATTATACTAAAAATTTAAAAATATTCTCAAAATTTATTACATGCGAATGCTAGATAAAAGAACAATCTTTCTAAATCCATTTATAATTTTTTGTGGAAAAGAGTCAATACGTCAAAAATCTGATTTGAAAATGACATATTTCTGGTTTTCTCTGGTAATGCCATTGGTCATTTACAGGAATCACATTGTAAAATAGGACACCCTATGTATGAAGGCACGAGTCAGAGTTGCGAGTTTAACTCATGTGATATTTATGGAAAAGTGGCGTTTAATATCGAATAGACGCTATGTCTTAACGTTAATGTAAAATATCTGTACATTGATGCAACAAACAGTGAATGGAGTCATTTCCTTTTCAGAAGATCAATCAAAAGCAGTGATGATTGCAAAATACTATAAGACATATTATTACTTAACCTTATTAATAATTGAGCTTTACGCCATCTACAGACGCATCTATAAACACATTCATAATGAGAGTTCTCATATAAATTAATTGAATGGCAGAGCAGTAGTAGGCATATGGATAAACGAACGATATGCTTCATGTTTGTGCATAGATTAGAACCCCCACGGAATTAAGCCGAACATGATTTTTAATTCAAGGCATTAGCTGATATAATATACAATAAACAAAGTATAATCTTTAAATCTCTTAGACAAATTGCGTGGTAAAGCCGGAACACAAAAATAATCCCATCATGTACATAATATGTGTAATATTCATGTGTTTAAAACTAAATCAAATGTTTATTCGGCCATATAATAGCTTTGTGGCTAAATTTGACCTAACAACCATTCAACTGATTGACGAAAAAATACATTTTTTTAAGAATATTACGTCTGTTTTTCGCAATCACAATTTGGGAGGCGGGTATGGAATCACCAATCCGGGATCCATTTATTAGATAACCAACACCACTGCCATAGGTTACCCCAAATGGTTTGCTACGTTTGGTGACTTGGCAGGGGTGCCCGGGTTCATGGGATGAGGTTTGCCTAAGTCTTGCCCACGTACCAACTGAGTTTGGTTGAGGGAGAACCAACCTAGATCTCTCCAGTCGGACTCTCTCGACCCATCGCTCTTACATTGCAGTGGGTTTGCTCCTAAACCCATTGACTCCCAGATTCCTACTCACTCCTCATACCTTTTTCCTTTCCAGAACTTCTTCTCCTTCCTTTTCATAAAAAAACCTCCACAAAGCATTCCCAAAGATGACATAGGCTCTGAGGAAAATGTTTTTCCTCAGAGTCTCCTGTGTTTTTTTTTTACATTAACTCCACACAGGAGGCCCTGAGGAAAATAACTTCCCTCAGGGCCTATGTCATCTTTGAAGATGCTATGTGGAGGGTCTTTTTGAGGAAAGGAAGGAGTGAACACGGGTCTTGAAGAGACCCATGTTGTACGAGAGAGGAAACACAGAGGCCGGCAAATCGTTCCACAGCCGAGCCGTTGAACTCAAGAACGAGTCATAGAAACGACCCGCTCTCATGTGACTAATGTCAACCGTGTACAAATGATGGGCGCGTGTTTGGCGTGTTTCCCGACAGCGTGTTTCCCGACTGTGTGGATCTAATGTAAAAACAATCAGACATTTTTAGTTTGCAATTGCCTTAGGAATAGCCCTTATAATTTTTTTATTCATTGTAATTTTTTAAAAACCTTAGATATTATTTACATTGCCTTGAGAGGCCTTGATGAATATTCGGGGTTCATGTCTTGGCTAACCACTTTGTTTCAACTTACAAATTCGAATAAATTTTTGTTAGTTATGTGTGTGTTTGAGGTTACTGACACAATAAAAGAGCTCGATTAATAAAGTTGCACAATGCATATTACTTCAAATGTGTCATCCGTTGTTGTAGGTATCTGTGTGCTTATGTGGTAATCGTAGTTATTCCGCGGTTATCTCTAAGATTCACAGAGAACAATGAACTAATTCACAATAGTGTTTGATTGAACTTAAAGATATTAGAACAATCTGAAGCTTATCCGAACTTATCTGACAAGACTGATACACGAAAAGAAAGAGAAAGTCGGTATTGTATCTAATTATCTCTCTTATATAAAACAATTTCAATGAATTAATCTTTCTCTACATGTCAATGATATCAATCTTTATCTGTTTTATCAATTTTTAATTATTCATTACCTCAAATAGTGTGATCCAAACTGCATAGTTTAGACTGGCATACTAAATCCGAGTTTATTACCAATACCCTTATAATAGGATTTGTTTATTTGTTTCGGTGTCTTAAATAATAAATATTCCTCTTACCACAACGACAAACGAGTAATACTACCCAATAATTTCCAGCATTACTTACGTGACAATGTGTGCATTATTTTCAAGAACTGCAGCTTTTATCGGATTACGCGCAAAACGAGAAAATAATAATTATTGTTTACGATAATCCGCAGAGTAAGTATAATAAAATCAATACAGTTCGCTATAAATGTCAAGCCAAAGGCTGGTACAAGACAGGATAGCACTGATACCCGGATCTTTATGATGCCTACCTTTGTATACAATAATAATAGGCCAGTGCAATTAGCGATCCGCGATCGGAATTATTCCGGTAGTCCCAATTTTTTTATATGTTTTATATACTCATCTTTTGATGTAAAATCTGAGTTTTCGACCTTGGGTCACTTGAGCTTTCGCCGCCATTTTGAAAAAACCAGGTGAAATCGCGCCAAAATCTAGTTTTTCTCAAATATCTCGTTTCCAATAAAAATTTTGGATAAAGTAGCTTTACAAGTTTAGTAGAACATAAAATTAACTACAATTTTTATTAATGAAATTTTCTTCTAACTCTAATAAATATCGAGATATGCAGTCGTAAAAATGTGTATAAGTTTATAAAAATAGGAAAATTGCCCGACTTGGTTTGGTTTTTCGTGCGTATCTCTTTTCCAGAACAATTTTGTGAAATAATTACTGATATGAATTTTGTAGAGAATATAATTTTATAAAAGACGTAGGTAAATTATGTTTAATATTTTTATCGCAATTAGATATCCAGGTTGTGATACAAAATTTTCACAAAAATTAGTTCAAAAACTGAGTCAGAAGAATAGTGTTGGCATAACTTGATTATTATTTTTTTAATTAATTACTGCTGAAATAACATGTAACGTACATAACAGCAACATTAACCATCAATTTAATCAAAACATATAAATTAAATTAATAATTAATCTACATAGAAGTCGTAAAAAAGGAGAAAAAAAGTGTTTTCTTAAAATACATGACTATTGACTTTAGTTTCTTCCTGCCACTTACGGGCCCCGAACAGCTTCAATATAGTCTTCCTATGGCTCATCAGCCGAATTTGTGGTGACTAGGTCACAAATTCCTCGTCATCATCATGAACGAAGGCTTCCACGGCATTCTCGCACGAGCTGCCATTACAGTGAATACAGAGTTGGGAGCATTTCAAACCTGACTTCCTACATGTGCACTTTCCCGCGCAACCTTTTTTGCATTGTCATGATATAAAGTTCAGCAAAGCCTTCTCTGAAAAGTTCAGGTGCTGCCTCCTTCATCATTGGTACGGGAGTTAGTAACCCAATAGCGTCCTTCTTCCACTCCCATTCAGTTGAATCTTAATGGTGACCAAGCCAAGTCTGCACTTGCAAGTATGTTCTTGAAGCATGTTTGTTGGATGATGGGTGGTAGCCTGGATAAATTGAATTTATTATTTTTCACTCCTTTGACAAAAAGAATGTACGACTTGTACGAGTACCTTAAATTTTCCAAATTTGATTTCTCATTGCCACCATACAAAAGTGCAAAGAATTGTTCAGCGGGCAAAGTGATTGTTTCTCGCTTTGCTTTTGGATCTTGCAATACATACATGAATAAGTTTTATTCACTGAGTGGTTTTTGAGAAGAATATTACAAAATTTGTATATACCTCGACCAAACGGAGCACCAGTTGTGTCGCAGCCACTTATGGCATGAATGAATAAAATGTTTTCAACTACTGTATTTCAATGAGTTTAAAACATTTGTTGCAGTACAACGCGTTAGGTGATTTTCCTTTACTAACTTTTTGGTTATATACGTTTGGAAGTGAGAGAGCTGTGAGGAGTACCAACAGGTCGATATCCTGACCGATGATTATGACTGCATCATATTGAGATAATAACGACTTTGCTGGTTATTGTGAGAACATCAGCATCCTCTTCAGCTTGTACTGTTGTTATTTGCGATCGTTCAAATGAGGCTCTGAGTAGGGAAATAAAACGAAACTTGTTCTTCTCATTTCCCAGAAACTTTTCCTGAGTGTTTTTCTATTCAACCTAATTCGGGTATCCAACGAATTCCACTACTGCATTGGCTCCATAATGATTTTGTGCATACCTGACATATTGCTGAAAAATGATTGAAAAAGGTTGTATACGACCCCATATAACATTGTGCAGTAAATATCCTCCATCAACTATGTGTATTTTACTGCTTTCCAGTTCTGGGTATTTGGTAGAGGGTTGAACAATGAGTGAAATAAGGACTGGGCTGTATGCCTTCCTCTGAGAATAGAAATAATGGGTCAGGAGATAGTTAATATTTGAAAAAAATATTTATGTTCAATTTCACACTTTTTGGCAATATACATACGATGGAATAGTATTAATGGATCTATTGTCACAGTCACACCCTGATTTAGTATTCTGCTGGTCACCGCCACAAGAGAAACTATCGCATCCTTACGTTTTAAATTGTAGGTTTCCAAAGTTCTGGTTGATAACTTTAGACATAGCAAATTTCCCCATCTTTTCAGCCATGTGACAAGTTACTTTGCTATCCCCGATAGTGCCCCTGCTTATAGACATAATCACGTTTCTTTGAGGAAATTTTTTATGGCAAGTAAACCAATCAATGAGAGTTTGGACGTCTTTTTCAACCCTCTTGATTCGTGTAGGCCTAATCTCTACATGTTACTCTGACGTTCCTGATTCAACCCTGGGGTAACCCCCCACTCTCGGTAATTTATAGTTTTTTTACCTCATCTATATACCTTAATTATTTATTTTATTTATATGTTTTGATCACATTGATGGTTAATGTTGCTGTTATGTATGTTACATGTTATTTCAACAGTAATTGTGTTAAAAATAATAATAATCAAGTTATGCCAATACTATTCTTCTGATTCAGTTTTTGACCTAATTTTTGTATTAGAACCTGGATACCTAATTGCGATAAAAACATTTAACATGTACCTATGTCTTTTATAAAATTTTATTCTCTACAAAATTCATATCAGTATTTTTTTCACAAAATTGTACTGGAAAAGAGATACGCACGAAAAACCAAACCAAGTCGGGCAATTTTCCTATTTTTATAAACTTATACACGTTTTTACGACTGCATATCTCGATATTTATTAGAGTTAGAAGAAAATTTCATCAATAAAAATTGTAGGTAATTTTATGGTCTACTAAACTTGTAAAGCTACTTTATCCAAAATTTTTATTGGAAACGAGATATTTGAGAAAAACTAGATTTTGGCGCGATTTCGGCTGGTTTTTTCAAAATGGCGGCGAAAGCTCAAGTGACCCAAGGTCGAAAACTCAGATTTTACATCAGGAGATGAGTATATAAAACATATAAAAAAATTGGGACTACCGGAATAATTACGATCGCGACCCCCTTTTTGAACGAATGTTCACTACGCGATACTAGGTTTTAACAAGAAAGTCATTGCGCTGAAATAGTACTTAAATAGCCTGCGTTAGCTCTTTGCATAATTTCGCTAATTTTATAAATTCGGTAGCAAAGCAGGAAAATTCACGAGTCATCAACATCACTTGGTTTTTAATTTATTCTGGTTTCCATGCAGAATTTGATGGGCAAAAGTCTGCCGTTTCCTTTGTTCACTTCTGTTTCCATCATCGCTTTAAATCCGCTATGCTTTCCCTTTTGATTTCATTTTTTCCAATCTTATTGATCCCTTTTATACTTCATCATATTGTGAACAGATCTAGGGGTGTAAAAAGGATACTTTTATTCTGAAATTCCGAATTGAAACTTTCTTATATTTTTCTCGAGACTTTTAAATTGTGTCTTAATAATTTGATCAAAAATCCACTTTCATACGTGTAATATTTTTTATAATCTTGTTGTTAATTGCATAAATATTTAGAACCGGTACTCTAAAATGAAGTGTCGAGAAGATTTTCATCGAAATTTGCGAGTTGTAATGTAACTCTTTGCAAACACGCAACCACGAGTGCGTGTTAAGTCGTGCACTCATTAATTTCAGCGGTTAGGCGAGGCTCCCTTTTTTAAATTTACTAGTATGACTAGTACTTTACGAATGCCAAATAACTTTAACCTGAAATTCAGGCATTGGTTCAGCCACACTATTTTTACATCAAATTACACTGTTCTCTTCTATTTTACTTCCGAGTCGTATTTCTTCCAACTCACTAATTTGATTATCACGGTCATTTATATTTCTTCTATTGCATTCTTTAGATAGCCACGACCATTTTGTACAACTAAACATTACCCTGGCACTGGCACTCTTTTCTCCAACCAACCACTCTCCGAATCTATTTAGTTACACTCACTACCAATTTCTTAATTTTATTATATACTAGCTGAAGTCCCGGCGATGCCCGGGCTTTACACAGAGTTTTCGTTGACAGTGACTTTTCTCTTGTTTTGAAAGTCACTTGTGCACAATTTCATCAACCTCGACATAAAACTGTAGATTTGCATGCAAATAAAATCCAGCCCGCACGTCCAGCACATACAGACATTCTCCTTTATATTTCAACCAATTTACACAAAACCTTGAAATTGTATTCCTAAATCTTTCTCATGAATCACTCTATCTATTGGTGAAAACTGCATGAAAATCCGTTCAGCAGTTTTTTTTTAAATTTATCGCGAACAGACAGATTTTATTATATGTAAAGATGTAGAGATGCTGACATTCTCTCAGGATTTCGTCCTTCGCACTTTTCATTTCTACTGCATTCAATCAACCTTCCTCTGTCAGCTCTGTGCCCCATAGCCAGAAATCAGTGTTAGTGTATCAGAATTCCGTCGTGCATTGCAAACCTCACTTCCCTTGACAACTTTTTTTAAGTGACTACTTCATGCAATCTCCCAATAACAATATTTTTCTTCAATCAATCATATTATTTATATAAGTAGGAAGTAGTAAGGTAACTACAATCATGTCATTAGTTTTTCGTACTGACCAGACTGGCATGAGGTTTCTCATTATGCCGTCAGATGGTTATCGAGTCTGTCAATTACTTAATAAAGTATTACCTACCTCGCTTGAGATATCGTGATTAAATAAATTTTCTTCGGCACAGCACAGATACAAAAACATTTTTAGGTATTTGCAACAACGATTGGAAGTTACTTTTTTCCTCCGCTATAATATGAATAACCTTTAAAAATAAATGACTATGATTCATTATGTAAACTAGTCAACAAATCGAACGGAAATATTAAAAAATACCTTTCCTCCAGAAAAAAATACTTACCTCTTTTGATGAAACCGCAACTTTTTACCTGTTGTTGGAAAATATTCAGTGGTCAATCTAAATGGTTAATAATCAACTGCCATCTATCAAATATGGAATGAAGGTCATTCCAAACATCATTCCAAACATCACTGTCATTAATTTTCGTCTTTCTCTTCTGCTGCTCTTAGATAAAAGGATTTTTTTTTTTAAATATGAATACCCGCACAAAAGTCCCAACTAATTTCGACCATCAGGAGCCCTTGAGACTATGGCATTCCTAGTTGGGGTATGTTGTGAGGCTGAAGGCAGAGGGGAGAGGACAGAGATTGGAAAGAGGAAGGCGGAGAAGTTCCTGGCTATTCTGATCTGGCTAAAGCCGTTTTAAGGAATGTTTCTGAATGGTAATCTGACATCAGGGCGATAATGAAAGTTCTTCCACCCTGGAATGTACCGAAAATATACTTTATATAATTTTAAATAATTAAATTGTGTAATAATACAAAAAATAAATCCGGATCGGTCAGTGGCTGAGTTAGCATCGCACTTAGTTCCCACCTAGGCTTCGTATGCTTCTCCTCTCTCCTGTCTGTTCCTCGGCTGGCTAAGTCCTCCATCATGCACATGCAAAGTTTTCGGCTTACGGTGGTAGTAGGTAGTAAGAATTTTTAAAATATTCCCAGGATTTTCGTAACCCGGAAATGTTTGTATTTCTTTTAAAAAAAATGCTTTGTGTTGTAAGTGCACGATCATTAACGTAATTATAAATCAATGTTCAAACCAAGATGTAAATATGTATTTATTAGTTTTTTATGCATCTTTCGAGATACTCTTAGCTTCACGTGAAGATATTATTCCAATGTAATGACATTTCAAATCGAATCTATGAATAAAGCTCGTAGGAGTGTTAAAATAAATTTGTTCGGATCAAAATAATTCAAGGCTGTCTCGGTGTACAAAAACATAGTCAGTGATACAATTGTCGATAAACGTAGCATGATCTGTTCATGTTTGGTGCTGCTTTCAATGTAGGTAAGTTTTTTTTATCGAGGCCGTAGACTAGATCAATCTTAGTAGTATGAAATATTTTGGTTTTGCATAATATATTAATCTCGTAACATGTTACTCTCAATCATGATAATAGTTATTATTGTAGTAAAAGTTTCACAAGTATTGACATTATTTTTTGCTCGTAATATTTTTATTTTATTATATACTATGTGGGTAAGTCATTATATGTAGGTTATTGAAAATGCTTTCTCATAAATAAGTTACTTAAATATTCGCTTAATATTTGTAAAAATGTAGGTCTTCACTCAGGAGAAATCTTGGGATTGGTTTTTTATAAATGAAGCACTTTTTTTATAACTTAATTTCTTGATTTTTTATTGTTATGATTTGAATATTTACAACTGACGACAATAATTTTTCCCCACCCAACGGACAAGGGTTCAGTAGTATTTTAAATTCTTAGTGCAAGTTTTTGTAAGGAAGTAATTTAATTTCACCGATGCAAGCCTTTTTATAAAGGTACTTACTTACCTTGTCTGTTGTGTGAGAAAGAGACAAAAAATAAATGATTCTATTAGAGACATCTGACGAACAAATCAGACAACCCTTTGATCGCAATCCAACCCTTGATGGTAACCTTTAACTCCATAATTGGTTTGAATCCTGGGTTTAAATTTAAAATTCACCTAAAAATTGCAATGATCTTTGTAAGTATAATAATTTGAAAATTGCTCAACTTTTGTGGCTCACAATATTATTTGTTTAATAAGAATTCATTAGAATGGAGTTAGCTATTTTGTGGTAGTTCTATGAAATACAGTTATATAAAATTTTATGATTATTCATTAATTCAAATATCTTCAATATTAATCTGACTTGGGGACGTGGGACGAAGGCGAAGTTTTAGTCCAATAGACCCGCAGTCTCAGGGACCTCTTGATAATCAAGCGTAGGCATCGCTCAAAATAGTCTGTTATAGTATGTGGCGGATACGGAACGTGTTACAAAGAAAAACGGTAAAAATGCGCAAGGAATCTGTTAATATTTTCTCAAAACAAGCACGGAAAAGCCTTTGTTTATTATTGCCATCTATGAATGCAAAGCAGATGTTTGCTATTTTTTCATTACCTACTACCAATAGAAATACCGAAATCTATATTTATTTCATTTTTATAAAAGAAATTTATTTGTACAAAATATAAACATAATTGATAATGGAGTAATAATTATGCATAATATATGAAACATTTCATCTTTATAATATTGTACCTACATTTTTTTTAATTTGAAGGGTTCGAAGTTCCATAAAAAAAGATTTTTAGGGGGTCTTGTATTTTCTGACAATTTATTAAATTATTATTCCTAGGTATCTGTAGTTCTGTTAAAACAAAGCTTTTTTGCATATCGGAATCGATAACATGTATTTTTGTCTGTGATTTGCTGTGTCATCTTCTTTATGTACTTATAAAGCTGAGTGATACAGGAACAGAGTATTTAATTTTCTGACCTTTAATTCTTTAAATATAAATTCAAAGGGGTAGAGAGATACAAAAATGATTTTATTAATATTATTTCCTTCATTTTTTTTGAGCAGTGTGAAGAGATTGTGTGTGTGTGTGTGTGTGTATTTATTTATTAATTATTATAATATATTACATATTATGTTCGTAAGGACAGCAATTGCAAATCATAGTTAGGACCCATAAAAAACTTTGCGCCTTTACCCTACGAGCTAAGGTAGCAAGTACAAAGAATGTTTCATTCTGCATTTTCTATAGACGATTGTAAATTCATTACAAGAGTCCACTCCTGTCACCAAGAGATTCATATAAATGACCTCTGCAAAGAGGTTCTAAGAGGAATAATATCTAATCTATGAACTTTGATACTCCCTATCACTATTTACCCAAGCATAATTAAGTTATACTCAAAATGAAAAAAAAATCAACCCTTCTCAGTAAATAAAATTTAAGCTATTTTAAGTACGTGACAGTCGAACTAGGTGACTTGTGAATGGTGAAGATGTACAGTTAGCAGTATATTTAACCACTGTGTCTATACTGTATGTTGTATTGGATGACCCAGCCTTGTATCGCCTAATTCGGACACCGTGTGAATGGCTTATCCAACCATTAGCATCGGTTAAATTATTATACACACCGTCCATAGCCCGGGAGTAACTCGTAACAACATGTGCCACTTGCTTGTGGGTTGGGGATTGTGGCCATCGTCCGAGATATTGTTCTTACCGTTAGATTGTGACTAAGATGTCTTGTATAATAAATTACGTAATGAATGTAGGAACATAACTATACGCTGATTATCTAAAAGTAATAAAAGAGTCACAAAGAGTCATGAAACAAAGGAATTAATATCCATATACTTTCAGCACATTGCAATTGAAATATTTCGGTATTAGTTAGACTTCTATTTTCATTTACCTCTTAATGGGCATAAATGTATTACGAGATTACTGCTCTGTATATAAAAATTCTAAGAGCCGTTGAAAAAACTGTAGTAGTATTTTAAAAATATTTTTTGTGAATACCTCACTAGAGTCCTAACTCCTAACTGTTCCCGTCTGGAGACCGCGAGACTATGGTATCCCCAATTGGGGTTTGTTGTGAGGCTTAAGGTAAGTGAGGAGGGGATCGAGATGGGGAAGAGGAAGGTGGGGAAGTATCTGGCTATTCAGATCTGGTCACGGCTAAAGCCATTTCAAGCAATTCTGAATGGTGGTCTTACACCAGAGCGATACCGAGAGTATCTTCTATTATTTTCAAAAGTAAACCAAATGTTAAAGGAACTGAATTGGCTAACCGTGAAACAGATGCTGACCTTGAATACGATGATATTTATACATAAAATAAATAACAACATTTTACCAAAATACTTTTCAAATAAAATTATATTCAACAAGGACATTCACAGATATAACACAAGGACGTGCAAAGAAATCAGGCTTCAAAAAAAGGACAAGGCGAATACGCAAAACAGTTTACTGTACAAAGGGATGAAGTTATATAACAAGCTACCAGAAACTTTAAAGTCCACACCAATTGGAAAGTTCAAGACGTATTGTAGGAGCTACATAAAATTACATAAAATTTAGTTTGCAATATGAAATAATATAATTAATTAGAAATTTGTATTCTTAAATGTACAAATTACTAAAATAAAATAAATAAATAAAAAAGTATTTCAAAATTACCGCTCTACGCTCATTGCATTTCCCTTATTCCGGATCTGCATTGAAGTTGCATTAATTAATTACCAAGTGCTTAGTATCTAATGATGGATGTAATGATTTTCGATGCAATCTGGAATGTTTCGCAATCAATCGGCTAATACAACATATTCATCACTAGCTAATTGCAATAACTATGTCAGGAGAATATACGAAGATTTATAAACAAAATAAATGTTTTAGATGAAGAGCATTCCTTTAACGTTTTTAATAAAGTGAAAAAATTAAAAAATACCAAAGATATAATCACTTTAACAGAAGATTTGGGAGATTGAAGTTCACTAAAAGCAATTAAAAGCATTTAGTTTTAAGAGCGTTTAACCAGCCAGTGGACGAAAATCCACATATCGTCGAAAGTTGTTCTTACGATCGTGCAGAGCGGTTACAATGAGAAAGATTAATTATTCTCCGTATCAGCTTTTTTAAATTATTTTATTTTATTTTATTTTTATTTTAAATACATAAACGGCTATACTGCCTTTTATAAATAAACATATAATAGAGTACAAAAGTAAGAAAAGTAATATCATTACATAATAGTAGTTTTAAACTTAAAAAATAACATACAATTATTTTGTGTATCACAACAAAAAATTACAAGAAATAAAAGTGAGAAATATCATCATTTCATTTCAACATGTCCATATTGCGTGTATAAAGTTACATTATGGAAAAAATAAAAAAATAAAAACTTAAAAACTGAAACCTAAAAATAACATACAATTATTTTGTGTATCACAACAAAAAATAACAAAAAAGAACAATGAGAAATATCATCATTTCATTTTAACATGTCCATATTGCGTATATAAAGTTACATTATGGAAAAATAATTTTTGAGTGCATATTTATATTGCGCTAATTTTAAGAAATATAATATTACTATAAATATAATATAATATAAATATAATATATATTATAACTCCATATCGAATTTATTTCAATCCAAATTAGCTTTAATTTATACCTTCATCCAAAAATGCTGAAAGGCGTGATGATAAAACTATTAAAATAATGTACTTTTTGTGACTATTTTTTGATTATAAGTATTTATCATTTTTCAATAATGTCTAAATTAAATAAGAATGTTAAAAAATCTGAAATATATTAGTGTGTAAGTGCGCAAATAAATACACAAATGGACCAATTTTCGTCAAGAAACACATGTACGTACATATTTTTTAATGATTTACAAAATCTACATACAAAATACAAATCTTTTTTGAAAAGTTAACAAATCTGCCAACGACCTAACCTTACCTAATAACCTTATTATACTAAAAATTTAAAAAAATTCTCATAATGTATTACATGCGAATGCTAGATAAAAGAACAATCTTTCGAAATCCATTCATAATTTTTTTGTGGAAAAGAGTCAATACGTCTAAAATCATCTTTGAAAATGACATATTTCTGGCTTTCTCTGGTAATGCCCTCTTAAGTTTGGAATTATTTTGTCTTACTCGCACAAAACTGAAAGTATTTGCCACTCTGTAACTGGGAACAAATATACCTAACGTATTTTAATATATTTATATTCTCCATGCACAGAGCTTTCATGAAAAAAAAATCCCTCTTGAATTTTGAACGTGCAACGTCTAGGCCTAAATCTAATGAGAACTGGTGGCGTTTTTCCTATCAGTTTCCTTGTTCTGGTTGCAATCAATCATCTCTATTACCCGTAGTGTGATTTACCCAATTTAATTAATTTTATAATACTTATAATGCTTGCATCGACCTTGATTAAAAGAAAAGAAAAGCAAACGATTTTCAATACATCATCCTCAAACCTACATAAGTTCATAACACTTAATGGTAAGTGTAGATATTAATGTATCTCTCAGTACACTTAGGTAGATTGAACGCAAACTGCTGTAGGAATCCGACCGGCCTTGAGTGTTAGAAATAGACATGTCCGTCGAACTTTCGATTTTGCACTAAAGTGTATCAGATTTTACTCCCATTGTCGAATGAAGTACAAATCACGAACAAGTCTGTTTACGCAACCAAAACACCTCTCATAAAACAGATTTGGTTCATTTTTGTAACAGACCACTTTTTGTTCAATTTGACGCCAACTTTTTATTACATGTTGGATTTGATAACTTTTTTGCTCTAATTTACATCCAATTTTGTATCTCAGCAGAATGCATACATTAAAATTATAATTTAAAACAAAACAGTATGAAGCCTGTGATGTAACACGTCTAGTGGTGTTTCTTAGTTTAAAAGCATCCAAATGGTATTATTTTGGTTTAAATTCTGAAAGAGGGTACCTATTATTGAGAAAGAATTTTTAGTTTTCACCATATCATAAATGAATACATTATTATATGTCTTAGCCTAGGAACAATTGGTACTTCGATTTGTTTAGGTTAGGTTAGGTTAATTGATCTCCATGGTTACATTGGTCGATGCGTATTAAAGATGTTCATTGTAACTATGTATAGGAGGATGGATATGATTTTAGATTTTCACGACGAAAAGTATTATAGTGGTTTATTTTTGGGGTATTATGTCGTATTGCGCTACCTTTTTTTAGCTAACTTTTCGGATATATGATACAAATTTGCCAAAATGATAGACACTGCAACGCTGTCCGAAACGTTGGATAAAGAAGGAGGTAGCGCAACACGGAATAATACCCCAAAAATCATCTGCCCTGATGATGGACACTGCAACGCTGTCCGAAACGTTGGCTAAAGAAGGAGATAGCGTAACACGGCATAATACCCCAAAAAATAATAACAAAAATACTTTTGGCCGTGAAAATCTAAAATCGTAAACATTTACTGACATTTTTTTAATTCAGTTCAAAATTTTGAAATAAAATAGTCAAAAGTTCCACTATTTGTTCCAGTCTGAAGATGGCTCCAACAAGCTGAAACCGGTTACGGTCAAATAAAATTAAGTGGAATAAAGTTTTATATTCGTTTTATTATAAATTATAATATATTCCACTAAGGGTTAAGAAGAAGGTGGCGCAACACGGCGTAGGTAATAACCTAGAAATAAATCACGAAATTATGGGGGTTGTATATAATATATTTTTTATGTAAAATTTTAAAATAACGGTATTTAATTGCCATAACACGCCTAAACTATTGAACCTAAGCTTAACTTTTCAAAATGATGCGTTTTCCAAATAAGGTAGGTACCAAGTACCAAACAACCTTCATAATCTGTCATGAAAATGAAAACAACATAAAAACCGCATTATGTTTATTATCTTCTGAATAAATGTACTTTTATCTATTACTCCCCAATCGATGAACTTACTTATTGCAACAAATCCATTTGCCATTTTGTCCATTCTCAGGTATCTACCATGCAAAATGTCTATACTACTTCCTACCGATGACATGGCAATAAATGATAATAATCAAGCCGCCTTACTGGACAAGATTACAACTTCATTGCTTTGGTTTCCTTCAATGTAAACTTGAACAACATTCTGAATACGTTTAATATCGTTCACCTTGAACACGATCAACTAATGATCCCTTTCAAAATTTGCACTCTCAAAAGTAATCACCAATACTTACAAAGACCCGAGTAATGGGTAACTAATGCCTTCAGTCACAAATTATTCTCCGAGTTTTGATTTGATTTACTTTGAAAAAAGGTATAAAAATATCTTGGGCGCCTGTGGTTTATCATTAAGATTAATGACTTATATCATAGGTATTCATTACGATAATTGAAAGGTTCCTACTGTTCGATTTTGACAGCAAATGCTAATCATATTTTCAAATGTGAATACCAACCCATAAACAAACTTGTGTGGGCGGTTCAAGGAGGTGCTACTGCATAATATAGTCGATCAATGCAAAAAAAGTTACCTTTTTACTTGTCTGTACAGATAAATTTTGTGAATTTAAGTATGATTATGCTAATGAAATTGAAACATCCTCACTGTTTAAATATTACAAACAATTATATACTTTTCGTATTTTTATTTTTTTTGTACCCTCATGAGTTGCTTTCAAATTATTAATATTTAAAAGCATCATGAAAACCAAGTTTTAATATGGGCTTTCCTGCAATTTTGTTGAACCACGACACCTTTTTAAAAGTTCAACGACTTGGTATTTCAAAATAACCTTTTGAATAATGCATTTGATAGTCCAGAATTGCGGGCATTGATAAGCTTTCGGGTTCCATTTCGTAATACTTTAATTTATTTCAATGCAACAATTCTGATAACAACTCTACCATATGCACAATGTCCACCCTCCTCATTGCCCAGAATACTAATGGAGAGAAATAATTTTGCCGAGTCAGTAGACATCTTTAGTTTATCACTAAACTTCGACTTTTAATTAATACCCCTTAAATTATTAGAATTCGGGAAGCGGGTATGGGTACCGCCACCCTGAGAACCATATTTATTGGATTAACAACTCCTTTGCCATATGTCTCCCCAAGGTTCGCTACGTTGGTGACTTAACGTTGCGGGAGACCAACCAGACCAGTTTGACATCTCCAGCAGGACCCTATCGGAACATTACCTTACACCACAGTGGAAGGGATAAATTAATACGTCCGTCTCTCCTGGACACACTGACCTCCGGATTCCTACCTACCCCTCATATATTTTTCCTTTCCAGAATTTGCTCTCCTTCCTTTCCTAAAAAGTCCTTCCACACAGCATCCCTATAAATGACTCAGGCCCCGAGGGGAATTATTTTCCTCAGGGCGTCCTGTGTGGGAGATAATTTAAAAAATAAAAAATATACGGTGCAGTTGTGCAATTGTGTATAAAAAGTAAGAAAAAACTGCCATCATTTTTACTATTCCCACGTAAAAGCCTATAAAAAAGGCCGTAAAAATAAAATAATAATAATATAAAAGTTCTCTTGTGATTTCAAGCGTACAAACCAGCCACATATTATATTTTCAAACGATTTCTTTGGCTACAATGTAGACTAACTATGTAAGTTCAAATCAACTTAAAATGGTGTGTAGTTACATGACTGTAATTGAATTTATTAGAATCCCTAATGACGTGCTATTAAATTCTGCAAACATGGATTCTTGAATCGGCTGCCCTCACTTATTACAACATACCTATAATTTTGTTCAATAGTACGTATGTACGAGTACCTACCTAAGATTGTATTTTTGTCTGTTTCTCTGCTTGCAACTTTTAACTTGTTTTTTCTGTGTAAGGATTCCCATAAATGCTTTCGCTGACCGGAATACCAAACGGAATTGTATTAAAGTTTACTTTTAAGGATAATAACGGCAGATAATAATAATAACACTTATTTTCTGACAAAACCTTAAGGTTCTTTGAAGCGTGCCGTGCTGAGAATAGCGAATTCCTTTTTGAGGAAATTTATTTATGAGGTATCATCATTTACAATGGAACAAATTTGCATTGAATTCTTTGGGAATATATTTAACAGTGCGTATATTATTACTGTGAGAATTTCTGCCAAAATTTACACAAGTCTTGCATTTGCCAAGTCTTAAAACGTGTGAAAAGTGATGGATCTCTGAGAAAGAAATACTTACATATTTTATCGGGCAATAAAAATGGGCACACGACATTTTGAATTGCGTTGAAGACTGAGTATAAATAATTTATACTCGCTCTTCATTATTTATTGTGAAACCCTTTTAGTCATGTTGGAAAGTGTCTTTTATGTTGGAAGGTATTTTTTAATGGACCGTGGCGGTCTCCATGGTCGAGGGGCAAGGATCTCAAAAATGAATTTTATTTGATAGATTTGTTTTATATCACAATTTAATCGTTCATTTTGTTTTTTATAAAATACAAGACAAATTTTCGGCACGTTCCGGAGTGCAAGATACTCTCAGTATCACCCTGGTGTAAGACCACCATTCATAATTAAACCGTTGCTTGAAATGACTTCGATCGTGTTTGGCTACTACGAGTACCTATATCTAATAGCCAGGAACTTTCCCATATTCCTTCTCCCCATCTCCTTCCCATTCCCACCACAGTCTCACAACATACCCCAATTGGGGATGCTATAGTCTCACTGTCTCCAGCCGGTTGGAAGCAGTTGGGACTCTTTTGAATAATATTTAATTAACTCATCATGACGGTAGTATCAACCCATTGACGTATACTTGGTCGAAGTATCAACCCAAAGATGTTTTGTTATAAATATTCCATATTATTAACGCAAATAAAGAGATTTTCGTTTATAGTTTTCTTAATAATATATTTTTTTACATTAGCTCCACACAGAAGGCCTTGAGGAAAATAACTTCCCTCAGGGTCTATGTCGTCTTAGGGGAAGCTGCGTCGAGGGTTTTTTTTAAGGAAAGGAAGAAGAGGAAGTTCTGGTAATGAAATAGGTATGAGGGGTGTGTAGGAATCTGGGGTCAGTGTATCCAGCAGTGACAGACGTATGAATCTATCCCTCGAGAGATTCCGGCTGGAAAGTATAAAATACCTCCTTCAACCTCTCGATCCTTCCCACCACTAGGCAGATGGGCAGACGCATCGGCCGCCAAGACCTGGACAAACCACACCCCATGAACCCAGGCACCCCTGCTAAGTCACCAAACGTAGCGAACCATTGAGTGACCTATGGCAGAGGTTATTCAATAAATTATTTTCGGGGCGGCGGTACCCAAACACGCCTCCCAAATTAAATCTTACATTAGTGAAACTACCTTCCAGATTTAATAAAAACTAATCCAGTTTTCTACCATTATATTTCCGATTCGGACGTGTAGTCACTAGTTGAAAACCTATTTATAGAAAACGGTACCCGGTTTACTTCATGCTTTTATTCGTGTTAATATCGTATCCATAGTCTACGCAATTTTTTTGCAACTTTCATGCAACGACACAAAGAGGGATCAATCAGATATTATGATGTAAGAGTCTCTGCAATTCGGTGTATAATAAAACCTTCTGTAAAAATAATCACTTGCCTAGAGTGTCTCTTTTGCGTGTTCTAGTGGAGTCACGAAATAAAGATTGCTTTTCAACGTTTGCAAAAATTTTGTATTATCTCCATGCTGAAATAATACAAGCAACATCTAATACATAATACTCGTGTTAGCCCGAGGGCCCGAAAAACAAATAATAAGAGTGAAGGTTACATCAGCGGCGCTCGTTATATAAACATGCGGAGATAACGGAAGATAGCCCTAACGGAGAAAGGCTAACAAAGGAATTCGCTCCAGGACAATAATAGTGGGGTTGCCCGAAAAACAAATAATAAGAGTGAAGGTTACATCAGCGGCGCTCGTTATATAAACATGCGGAGATAACGGAAGATAGCCCTAACGGAGAAAGGCTAACAAAGGAATTCGCTCCAGGACAATAATAGTGGGGTTGCCCGAAAAACAAATAATAAGAGTGAAGGTTACATCAGCGGCGCTCGTTATATAAACATGCGGAGATAACGGAAGATAGCCCTAACGGAGAAAGGCTAACAAAGGAATTCGCTCCAGGACAATAATAGTGGGGTTGACGACCCCGCCTCTGCGAATTCGGGATCCCAGAAGTCAGTTGTCCGCAGAACAGAGCCTACTTCATTATGCTCTGTGGGAGGAGGCAGTACCGAATTAAGGCTACTTACTTAAGAGCGTTTAACCAGCCAGCGGACGAAAATCCACATTTCGTCGAAAGTTGTTGTTACGATCATGCAGGGCGGTTACAATGAGAAAGATTAATTATTCTCCGTACCAGCTCTTCAAAATTGTAACTCAATATCGAATTTATTTCAATTCAAATTAGCTTTAATTTATACAATAATGAAATAATTTTACTTTGTATAAACCACTTATTTGATGTGCAAATCCGACCGGTTTCGGAACAAACGTTCCTTCGTCAGGGAAAGCTTATACTAATTTGACAGTTTCGAACAATGTTTTATTATGGTAGGGGTGGAGCTGTTGCTAGATAATAATGTAGATTGGGTAGGTAGGTATTAGTGTAGAGTGGGCGGGTAGGGGAACAAATCCATGATTGGGCTATATGACAATATTTTTTGTTTATTGATAATAAAAAAAAAAAATAAAAATATTGTCATATAGCCCAATCATGGATTTGTTCCCCTACCCGCCCACTCTACACTAATACCTACCTACCCAAACTACATTATTATCTAGCCACAGCTCCACCCCTACCATAATAAAACATTGTTCGAAACTGTCAAATTAGTATAAGCTTTCCCTGACGAAGGAACGTTTGTTCCGAAACCGGTCGGATTTGCACATCAAATAAGTGGTTTATACAAAGTAAAATTATTTCATTATTCTATAATGGATAACCACAAAGTAATAGCTACATTCAAAAATATTTAATTTATACCTTCATCCAAAAATGCTGAAAGGCGTGATGATAAAACTATTAAAATAATGTACTTTTCGTAGTTATTTTTTTATTATAAGTATTTATCATTTTTCAATAATGTCTAAATTTAATAAGAATGTTAAAAAAATCTGAAATATATTAGTTTGTAAGTGCGCAAATAAATACACAAATGGACCAATTTTCGTCAAGAAACACATGTACGTACATATTTTTAATGATTTTATTGAAAATAAAATTAAAATTCTAAAACATGCGTTTGCTATATAATGTATTAATTTATTTTACTGCATGATTATATTATTTGAAATGGGTGTGGTATAATACAAATTCTTTTTTGAAAATTTAACAAATCTGCCAACGACCTATGGAATAACCTTATTATACTAAAAATTAAAAAATTTTCTCAAAATTTATTTCATGCGAATGCTAGATAAAAGAAAAATCTTTCGAAATCCATTTATAATTTTTTGTGGAAAAGAGTCAATACGTCTAAAATCTGATTTGAAAATGACATATTTCTGGTTTTCTCTGGTAATGCCCTCTTAATACGTTTATTCGTCCAGCAATACATCACCCAACGCTAGATTTATTTGAGTAGATATATTTACACCCACGCAGATTTATTAGTAAATTAGTCCTCTGGTAATATTTGTTGGTACATATCTTCTAGACTAGATTATTCATGTATTCGTACGCTACCACAATGGGGGTAACAAATTTAAATATAATATTTAGAGCTGTTTTCTACTGCACGAAGCACCAAAGAGATTTACGGTGTCCATTCCTGTCCATTACGTAATTGGGGATAAATTTTCAAGCCAAGAAATGAGGTGAGACGCAATGAAATACTAAAGCTGCTAAAACCCTCAGAACCTTTTGAATTTCCGTGACTTGCTTCATAAATCCACTGAGATGAACTGCGATTCCTGGGTTCTTATCGAATTTTCTTGAGAAATCAGACATTTATTATTGTTTAACATTTTGCACCTTAATTAATTATTAATTATAAATATTTTCTCACGCTGTGGTCAATATATTTTGTATATGATATAAAGGGAAATATTATTATTTATTTTTTTTTAAATCTAAGTGGTTAATTTTCAATTTTAATGGGACGATGAATATTCGGATTAGTTTAGTTGATTCTGCGGTTACCCGAATACTAAAGCAGCCAGCGTTGCTAACATTTTGTTTCCAACAGATTGTTGTAATTTTCTGATATAATGTATTTAATTGCAAGTTCACCTGTTTCCCGGGTTGTACAACAATCCACAACCGCTATTATTACGTACTTTCTCTTCGTTTTCCCGATCTGATAAGTTCCAAATGACCTTTGTGCATTGCGTGGTTAGATAAATTACCGATACTTCAAATTGATTCGTGATAGTTTATGAATTTAATGCAAGCAATAAATTTTCAAACCAGCAGCGTTACCGACGTGGGAGTTTGTGAGAGATTGGCTTGATGTGTTTTTCGCTAGTCACCTGCCATCTTAACATTTTAACAGCCTACCAAATAAATCATTGGGGTCTATCACGAAAAGGTGGTTGGCATTTAGGTTTCGGAGTCCGAATCCGGCTCTAGAGGTAGGCTGTGCTGGCAATGTAATGTTCCCGACCCGCGGGAGTTTGATGACTTCGCCAAGGTCATCAGAGATCCCATTGAACCCTCGAAGGTTGCTCTGGAAGTGAGAAATGCTAAAAATAGCCCTCGGACCCAGCTTGAATAGAACCTACCCACTTGTATAGAAATCTCTTCGTTACAGCACGTTGCGTGGGCCTTTGTCGTACTTCATATGATTATACTATGTTTCAGTGACGCGCGGTTTCGTTTTTTTTCCGGTTTCCCCCAGAATCCATTCCGCACAAGGATTGTTATTGATTAAAAGGAGGAAAATTACCCCTAAAAGAAAAGTGTAGATAGGAATGTGAGATATACCTTTCACGCAGGAAAGATCCAATTTACGTGCACAACCTCAAGATCATAAGTTGCAAACTCTTACCATATCTTGACCTCAGACAAAAAAGCAATGCATCACGAAAGCGAGCTATAATTAAGCGATGATGAATGTTTCTCCACTTTCAGCACAATTAGGCATAAAAAGAACTGTATACTCTTGACCTGAAAAATGTGCATTATATGGTTAAGTTCAAAATAATGCTTAATCGCGAATTAGTCAGAAGGCACTTTTAAATTAAGTAGTTTTGCCTTCAAATTCAAATGACATTTGCAATTAAACATAGAAACAAAATTGTAAATGATATGGATACTGTCTTCACATTTCCCGTGAGCATTCAAGCCATGAGTCCATTGTGCTATCTCCCATGCTTCACATATTTATTCTTTTCATCAGGAACACAATTCCTTTGATTTCACCAGGGATGTGCTTTGGGTGTTGTAGCAATGTCTCCTGGTTGACTTGACTTACAACATATCTAAGACATTCTCTATCAAGGTAGAGACTTGACCCCGTAGTTGAAAAGTCTTGCGAACTTTTAATTGAAATTCACCAAAAATTAAATTTCACTTGAAAATTTCCGTCAAAACGGCTATTATAGCGATATCCATCAACACACATATTACGTATGTATCCCTAGATATCACGAAGTTAGTCAACAATAGTTGAAGTAAACCCCTGAAATGTGAATGCAGTTAATCGGCTTTGATTTTACAACAATAACGAACTTTTGTTCCTGACTTGTTAATTTTTTACTAAGTTACTCAAAATCCTTTAATATTTTTGATGAATAATTGGTATATAATACAAGTGACAGAAATTCGGGTTTTGAATTTACTGGAAGATCACATCAGTATTTCTCTCTTGAAAATAGATTTCCGTAGTCGAGGGGTGAGGCACTCAACTAGTAATCCGAAGGTCGCGGATTCAAAACCAAGCTTGCACAAATAATTTTAATTTGATTAATTTGTGTTATTTCACCATTTATTCATTAAAAATAATATTAATACATTTGTGGCAGGTTCTAGAGTGGAATATACCCTTAGAATCGCCCTAGAGTAAGACAATCATTCAGAATTGAAACTTTGTCTGAAATGGCTTTAGCCGTGTTTGGTAACCATTAGTAGCCAGGTAACGTATTTGGTAACCAGTAATAGCCAATAGCCAGGTACTTCCCCATCTTTCTCTTTCCAATCTCCTTCCCCTCCACACTACATTCAGCCTCATAACATACTCCAATTGGGAATGCCATAGTCTCGTCGGCTTAAGACAGGAATAGATCCGACTCTTGTACGATATTCATATAAAAAAGGTTATTTCTTGGATTCAAAATGTTATTTGATAAGTTTTAAGTAACTTATAGCTCTCAATTTATGACTGTCTTCTTTCTATACCACCCCACAATAATTTATACCTTAATATAGAGTGGTATAACCCCTTTAATCTCGGGCAATAAAGACTGTGGTATGGTCATTTAAAAATACCTACCTGTATCCCAAACAGTGTAAAAAAGTGTTGGCATATAATCCTCAAAAGCGAAAAATTACCTCAATTATTTTATGTCACTGGTATATTTAGTATGTCTAATTTGTATAAATGATAGTATTTAATCATCGTAATGACACCACTGGACTTGGGTTTAATCAGAAACTGCCTTTAAAGTCGCAGGATTAGTTTATTTTACATCAGATCCCGCCAATATAAACCAGTTTGACAGGACTAACACAATAATAACAACATTCGAGAACAGGACATTAGAATATAACGTGACTCAATGCAACCTGATATGAATATAAATTTTACCTACGAATTTAGAATAGGAACTTAGATTCGCTTGAAACAGGCACCTACTAATGTTTGAAAAAGGAATTGAGGTACATATATATTATACAATAACAGTAGTTACTACCCGGCTTTATTACATTATTTTTTTGACGTTATTTAATCGAAATTTTTTTTTGGTTTATTGAAAGTAAATGGAAAATTCAGAACTCATTATGGTAATGGTGCTGGAAGTTTGATAACTGCTGCATTAACCGAGAAACATTAGACAGAAAAAAATGCTGCAAATTTCATCGCACCAGAGCTTTTGCTATTTGTAGTTCTGGTACTATGAGGCGTGATGTCGGTCTCTTCAACTTTTAGCAGATTATGAAGTGAAAGTTTGGGCAAAATGACAGGCTTTTTTACATTAGCTTTACACGGGGGCCCTTAGAAAAATAGCTCCCTTCATGTTTGGGGATGCTGTGTGGAGGGTGTTTTTAACAGAAGCAGAGGCAGTTCCAGGTATGAGGGGTGGGGGTCAGTGTGTTTAGTTTATGAATCCATCCCTCCCCCTGCGGTGCAAGGCGAAGTTACGAAACTCTCGCGGTCCGGTCCCTCACGCAGTAGGTAAGCAGGCGCAACTGTCGCAAGACATGGAAGAACATCACCTTATGAACCCGGGCACCCCTGCTAAATCACCAAACTTGGCAAACCACTTGGGATGACCTATGGCAGAGGTGTTGGATATCCAATAAATGGTAGTTAAATTAATAAAAATTATATGATTTGTACAGCGCTGTTTTTGAGCATAAATCATCTCAAAGCCGCTTTATCTGTGTAATTTTATAATTGTGAAAAAATCGTAAGATATAGGTTATTTGATATTTTCACGGCATATATGCAAGTACCATATACAAAATCAATTAAAGTGCAAAAATGCAATTCCACGAAATAATAGTGACTATTTTGGCATTCAAGATATTAATAGACATTTATTTATCTTCAGGGCTTCTGACATCATTCATGATACTGTGACGAATCATTAAATACCAAACATTGGTCAAAACCCGCTAGACGCAATAAAATAACGCCTAAACTCCCGGGAAAAGTACAGCTGAAGTAGTGACGTGTTGAAACTGCTGAAACCTCACATCAAACGCAGAATCAGTTTTGTAATCGAGAACTATTATTGTGACGTAATTGAATGTATTTTTCTCACGAGACTAAAGTCAGCAGAATGTCGCGTAAGGTCGCCCGGTGCGTTAATATCACCATTTCTAGTGGGGAATGGAATGATATTTTATTCACAATTCACGCATCCGGCTGGCGATTCGATGGAAAACGAGTTTTAATTATTAGTCATTTTCACTCAGATTTTTTTTGTGCATGTTGAATAAATAATGTTGACTTCTTCAAACACAGGAAACTAATTTTGTAGCACCATTTAAATAATGGAAAAGAGTAACTACATTTTAATGTTAATAGTATTTATTTAGATAAACTAGAAATCTTGTAAATTAGAAAGAGAGTAAATATAAATTTAAAAACAACAAATAATCTTTTTTTTTTAAATAACTTGTTATTAAACTTTGTAAATTATGCCTCCCCCTTACCACTACCGCCTAACCATTGACATTTTTAAGTCTATTTCTTTTGTTGTAATTGGTTTTGTAAACCCTGATGAAGTGAGCATTGCTTACGAATCATTTTGGTTTTTTAAACAATATAATTGGTTATAACCAAAGATATTCAAATACAGAAGAGATATGCTATGGTGTCCGCGCAACTGTCGCCGGACTACGCGCTAATTAGCGTAGTTTTCATACAAAAAGAATTTGTTCATTTCGTTGATTTTTTGAAAATGTGCATTAATATTGGTTAACAATATATTTTGAATAAGGAAATAATTCGTTCATTTAGTTTAACGTTCGTTTGGTTAATTCGTTAATTATTTGTTCTTTTAGTTTATTTGTTAATTGGTAAACAATATCGGCGACACCCGGAAGCGCAGACCCACATAGTAAAAACAGCAGATAGCACATCTATTTATATTCCAATATATCTTTGGTTATAACCAAGTGTTCTATTAATTTTGAAATAATAATCATTCATTAATGTGTAATCAATAATTATTGTTATTGATTACACATCCGCCCTGATGATGAACTCTAGAACGATGTCCAAAACGTTGGCTAAAGACGAAGTAAACGAAACGCGGTTATAATATTCCAAAAATAAATCACGTTAATTGATATTATTATCTTTGTGTGTATATAAATCTTATTTAAGAGTATATCCGATTATTTAATTAACACCAAATGCACATAAAATAAAATAAAAATTTCATATAACACAGCTTCTCTTGTGGTATAGAGAAAAGCGAAAAACTCTTTAGGCAATTGTTATACATAAATAATTTTTTTTTTTTTTAATAATAAGCTCCACAAAGGAGGGCCCGAGGAAAAAAATCGTTCATGGCCTATGTCATCTTTGAAGATGCTGAGTCTTTTTTAGGAAGATGAAGGAGAAGAATTTCTGCGAAGGAGAAGGTATGAGGGGTGTGTAGGATAATGTGTCCGGGAGTGGTAGACATATGAATCCGTCCCTCCCACTGTGGTGCAGGGCGATTTTCGTAATTTTTTTATGTGAATACCGCATAAGAGTCCCAACTACTCCCGTCTGGAGCCAGTGGGACCTTGGCATCCCCAATTGGGTTATGTTGTGAGGCTGAAGGTAGTGGGGAGGGGAAGAAGATAGGGAAGAGAAAGGTGGGGAAGTACCTGGCTATTCAGATCTGGTCACCAAACATGGCTAAAGCCATTTAGCAACGTTTCAATTCTGAATGGTGATCTTACACCAGGGCGATACTGAGAGTATCTTCCACTCTGGAACGTGCCGCAAATTTACTATATATTATTTTTAATGAATAAATTGTGAAATAACACAAATTAATCAAATAAAATTTATTTGCCACGCCGGGATTCGATCCCGCGACCTTCGGAGTGCTAGTCAAGAACCTTACCGCTGGACTGCGTTGGCCGTGCGATGCCCTGATGAAGGCATTTTTGTCTGAAACTTGTAGCGTTTAAAGAGCAGATATACAAAAACCTATTAATATGAATAATATGGTAATGAAAATAACATTGAAATTATATAGCGCAGTTTGTAACGGTTCACGTATAGTGAACTTTTTACGAAATAACTACCTTAATTACGTGTAATGGTTTTAAATACTTTAAGGGGTCATGTTCTTACTAATTACTTCAACAATACTCCTTTTATATTCCTTGATATTATCAAAAAATTAAAAGCATTTATTAATAAATTAGAATAATACATACATTACAAGTGGCTTCCATAATTTAATATAGAATATTGACTTTTTTACTGTCATATTTTAGAATTCAACGAGAAAATTTTATAATTTGAACAAGAAGAATAATTTTGGTAATTTAATTTATTTTTATTGTGAATACCGCACAAGAGTTACAACTGCTCCAAACCATCTGGCCAATGTGACTATGACGGACCCCATCAGGTTGTGGGGCTGAAGGTAATGAAAGGGGTAGGTAAAATGTAGGAGGAAGGTGGGAAACTATTCAGATCTGGCTGCCAAACACGGCTAAAGCCATTTCAACTAATTTTTAAATTCTGAATGGTGGACTTACACCAGGACCCAGGACTATACTGAAAATATCTTTAACTTACGAAAGTATCGAAAATACGCTACGTCAATTTAAGTTAATTAATTGTGTAACAACACAATTTAATAAAATAAAATTAGCTTGGCACACCGGGATTCGAACCCGTGACCTCCGGATTGCCATTATTATTTCAAAAATATTATCTGAGCTACCATCCAACAAAGTTTTTACATGTTTAAGTCCAAAAATCCACATTTCGTCGAAAGTTGTTTTTACGATCGTGCAGGGCGGTTACAATGAGAAAGATTAATTATTCTCCGTACCAGCTTTTTAAAATTATAACTCAATATCGATTTTATTTCATTCCAAATTTGCTTTAATTTCTACCTACATCCAATAATGCTGAAAGGCGTGATGATAAAACTATTAAAATAATGTACTTTTTGTAATTATTTTTTGATTATAAGTATTTATCATTTTTTTATAATGTCTAAGCTAAATAAGAATGTTAAAAAAATGGAAATATATTGTTTGTAAGTGCGCAAATAAATGCACAAACGGACCAATTTTCGTCAAGAAACAGATGTACATATGTATTTTTTAATGATTTTATTTAAACTAAAATTAAAATTCTAAAACATACGATACCCAGATAATGTATTGATTTATTTTACTGCATGATTAAATGATTTGAAATGGGTGTGGTATAATACAAAACCTTTTTTGAAAATTTAACAAATCTGCCAACGACCTATGGTATAACCTTATTATACTAAAAATAAACATTTTTTCTCAAAATTTAAAACATGCGAATGCTAGATAAAAGAACAATCTTTCGAAATCCATTTATAATTTTTTGTGGAAAAGAGTCAATACGTCTAAAATCTGATTTAAAAATGACGTATTTCTGGTTTTCTCTTGTAATACCCTCTTAAAAGTAAAGCACAATCACAACAATGCGATGTTTCGAGCGAACGCCTAAATATAGGCAATTTTATTAACACCAACGTTTCCATGCATACATGCGTGTAAATGTACATTTTTGTAAACATTATGATAAATTATTCACACACATATGCGCTCATTCATGCATAAGTAATATTATGTATGCAAGTTAAAAAATAATTAGACACCGTGTCTTAAAGATCAAACAAGTCATTATCGTAAGTAAAAGTAAATGTAGTCAACTAAAAATTATCATAGACAATTTGAAATATTGGGGTCAATGTTTCAATTTTTTGTTCGATAATTTAATTTTAAAATTAAATTTCATAGATTATCTCTCTTATTTGAGCAGCTCATTGCGTTGAGTCAAAGATAAATAACGTTAGTCGTTACTAGAAGTTACATAATGGTTATGATGATTTTTTGATTATTTATTGATTGTAACACCCAACATCTCGGTAATTCAACAAATTGTGTAAACTGTACATTTTGTTAATGTGTTCTTTTCTAAAGCGAAAATAGTAAGAATGTTTTCGTTATTTATTTTTGGGGTGTTATTCCGTGTTGCGCTACCTCCTTCTTTAGCCAACGTTTCGGACAGCATTACAGTGTCCACCATTAGAGCTACATTATAACACGTCATAACATCCCAAAAACATATAACGCAAATACTTTTGGCCGTGAAAATCTAAAATCAATCAATATTGTCAGAAAATTGGTGAAAAAGGTCGTTTAGAAATTAATATGGCGTTTAAAAGCTGTATTTTTAAGAGTCCCAACCGCCTGGAGGTGATTATAGCATCCTCAATAATTAAGGTATTTTAGGTTATGTTATGAGGCTGAAGGTGGTGGGGAGAGGAAGGTGATGGAACAAGGGAAGCTGGTAAATTACCTGGCTATTCAGGTCTGGTCACCAAACACGGTTAAAGCCATTTTAAACAACATTTCGATTCAAAATGTTGTTCTTTCACCAGGGCGATACTGAAAGTATCTACCATTCTCAAACGTGCCACAAATATGCTATATATTATTTTTAATGAATAAATTGGAAAATAACACAATTTATTCAAATAAAATGTATTCACGTACGCCGGGATTACACCAGCGATATCCGGATTCGTAGCCAAGGAAAGTTTTGTTGCTTATCCTCACTAGTATCTTAGATTCGGCAGAGCGTACACTTAATTTGTGTACCCAATTCCGGTTAGTAGGTTCCTATCGGGTTCAATTCCTGTGCTAATAAGTTCTCCTTTATTTCACAAGTAAATTTTTTTCGCTTACAATGATGGCAGTTCAAGTTTTCAAATATTGTTAGGATATTCGCTGCGAGGCAATTTTCGTCATTCCTTAAAAATGTATAAATAATATATTAAAATGCCTTCAAGCATGCTAGTAGAAATTATATTTTATTTACTTATACGTTTTAATTTTTTTGATAATTTTAAGTAATCTATTTTATGGTTGCAAAATGCAATGTATGTGTTTTTTTTCTTATTTCATCCTACAATCCTTTTAAGGAGTAAAGCTTGTGTAAAAAGATGGAGAAACGTAGGATAACTTTTAATAAATTAACTTTTATTCAGAGAGTTTGCAAAAATAAAACATTACAGATAAAGATTGAAAATAATATGAAAGAGAAAATAAAAAAGAACAGAAAAATAAGGCCTTAGGAGCATCTAATAACAGTAATAAATTGTAGAAAAATTACTGAAAAGTTTTTCATAGTTACTTTTAAATTAAGAATAGGTACTTACTTTGTTTCTGAACTTTTAATTAATATTTGTTTTTATTTTTAACTTTTGAGTAAAACCTCAGATTGTAATATTTAATTAAATGACGACAATATTAGCGAAACTCAATCGAAAATCTGGATACAGAAAAATCAGAAAAAGATATTGGCACCTCTGGGAAAAGAAAATGTCCCGTCCCAGAGGTGCCAATATCTTTTTCTGATTTTTTTGTCTCCAGATTTTCGATTGAGTTTTGCTAATATTGCCTTCATTTAATTAAATAGTAATTAATATGTAATTGGACCATTTATATGTCTGTTTTATAGTTCCTCAAGGAATGTTAAAAGATTGTGAAATACTAGTATTATTACCAATTTTTAATTTGGGAGGCGGGTGTGGGTACCGCCACCCCGGGAACCATTTATTGGATTACCAACATCTCTCTCATTGATCACCTCAAGTGGTTCGCTACGTTTGGTGACTTAGCAGGGGTGCCCGAGTTCATGGGGTGAGGCATCGGCAGTGAGGTAATGCATCTGCCCAACAACTGCGTGGCAGGCCGGATCGGGAGAGACTGGTTGAGAGAGACTTGTAGATCTCTCCAGCAGGACTCTCTTGGAACATCGCCTTACCCCAGATTCCTACCCAAGCCTCTCACCTTTTTCCTTCCCACTACTTACTCGTGGAGCTAATGTAAAAAAATAAATTTTTGCAATAAATTTAAAAGTTGAATGACGATAGACGATAAAAAAATATACATTCACACCTCAAATGGTAAAACTAAAGAACAATGATTAATTTTTATTTTTAAATTATTGACCCTTAGCCATCACTCCAGCTTGTTTATTGAATAACAAAAGCATTGTTTCACAACAAAGGTGATCTCTCCACCTAATCCAATTATAATTTGATTGAAAAATATATCGTTTATAGAGCCTTCAAGTTTTGAAAGACGAACCAGCATGATTTCAATTTCACTTTAAAAAAACTTGCAAACTCACTTTAAGGAATTGAGATTTATAAGACAGCTTTATAATCGAAAGTCTTTGTGCTGCAGCTTTTGAAAACAATGTGTAGGCTGCAAGATAATTTCATGTATCGCAATAGCAGCATTCAGGATTGATTACGGCATTTCAATCCAAATATAAACTATGTAGTTCATACCGGAATTATTATTTAATAAACGGTCATTATGTATTACCCGTGGCTATGAATACAGGGGTGTACTAATTACTATGCTTTGAAGTATTCATAAAACAACTTTTTATATTGATAATCTATAATTTATAGGTTTTGTAATACGTAACACGAGGACTTTTCAAAACATTGAGTCAATTAAGCTACTTTACTGCTCTCTTGTAAGATCGCAGCTGGAATATGCATCTCCTGTATGGTCTCCGATTTATACCTGTAACTTACACCGTTTGGAGAGAGTACAAAGAAAATTTCTTCGATACATTCAATTCAAATTGAAACAGCCTGTAATTGAAATCCGCTACAATGCATTAATGTCTGATCTAAACCTACCACTACTTTCTACCAGGCGTACTATTAATGACATTCTTATACTTTTTAAATTACTATACAATCTCATAGACTGCCCTTAAATGTTAAGTGTTATAAATATTCGTGTCCCTGTTAAATCAACTCGACTCCACCACCTTTTCCACAGTGACAATCATAGCACTAACTATTCCTATCATTCACCACTAGTGCGTTTTCACCAAACTGCCAATACGTATACAGACCTTTTCGATATTTTCAATACCTCACCGTCTTGCATCAAAGCAAAAATAATTACTTATTTATGTAACTGATATGTTTGTAAAATGATAAATATTTGTTGTACTAATATGCATCGTATGTATGTACTGTATGTTATTCTATATATATATAATGTTTGTAAATGTTCGATACACTTGTATTATGTATGTAATAGCCCTATGTACGGGCGTTTAAATAATAAATAAATAAATAAATGATCGATGCTAAACACCTTATTATTTTACTCTATTTTTTAGCTACTCTTGGATTCGTAGAACTTTGATATCAATTTGTTTATTTTTTAAACATTAATTTGACATTTAATGGAATTTAATTTTGAAGTCTCCTTTGCAATGAAATGATTTAAGATTTTCACGGCCAAAAGAATTATCGTGATTACTTTTTGAGATATTATGCCGTATTGCGCAACACAATGATCTCCTTTGCAATGTTTCAACTTTTGGAAAAAGAATTCCAAATTTGAAACTTTTATAAAGAAACCCACGCACTTCAAACATACAAAAAGAGTGCACGATTTTACCCAATAATATGTACCTATTTACGTTTTTTCGTGGTGGAACTTTTTTTAAATGTGAATTTGATATAAAACCATTACACCCCTGACTCTAGCCAAGAGCTGTAGATTAAACAGCGGATAACTTAAAGTGTGATCAACATTTCGCAATCCTTTTGCTCGAGCTTTGTCTAACTTTTCACTTACATAACGCTTAAACACAATTAATTTGCATAATGCTGCAAAAGAGCGTAACTAGTGCAAGCGAAATATGCATCTCATTGAGCAAATTGATTGGCATTTTCATTCCGTGCACATTTTATATAAGCAAGCAATGTAAAATTTGCTGATTCAAGCTCAATTAAGTGCCGGATGCATATCGGGTGATTAAATAGATTAAAAAAATGTTGGAGTCGTTAACTTGAGTCAAACAAAATTCTAAATGAACAATATATGCTTAAACATTTCGTCGCTTTAGTTCGTATTTGTCCAACAGACCATTAGAGAATTTTTCAGGAGGAGAAGGTTTTCTTTAATTATTTCAATAAAACATTATGAGAGGTGTTAAAGATAAAGCTATTTACGTAAAGGTGAAGGTCCAATTAGTTTAAATTATTCTTAGTTAAATGATTAACTATCATTTTTAATACTTTGTTTATAATTTTAAAGTGGAGATTGAACAAAAACTAAAATGGTCTGTTGGACAAATAAGAACTGAGGCGACGATTTATATCCTAACTAATAAAAAAACACTTAGCAACCGTTAAAAGGTGTTTTAGTTACACGTTGAATAAAGTCTGTAAATTTTCTATTTCGAATTATCACTAATAAAAAAACGTTCATGTGTGCTGCGAAAAAACTGGAAACATTGCACTTTGGAACACTTGCGCATGCGCCATGCACTCGATTTTCCTGGCAAAATGAGAGATTTGGTTTGTGATTGTGTATAAATATATTGAGTTTGGTGTAGTTATATAAATTTATACTATATATGAATCTCTAATCCCTCTACTGTAACTGCTTTAATTTGATTCAATATCCTTAAAAATGAACACATTCAAATATTGATGAATATCTCTATCTATGCTCAGTGATAAAGTACCTACCCTACATTCGTAACATTATGTAACAAATTTTTTCTTTACTACTTACTATATTGAAACTATGATTTCCCAAGTAAAGTTAGATCAATTAGAACAATTAAAGAGAGGTAGGTTTTATTACCATCATTACTGGCGATGTATTCCATCTTACGCCAAATATTACGGACAATTTAGACAATTCATACAAAATCTAGACGTATTGCAAACCAAGCCATATAATAGTATGACTCAACAGCTTTCAAAAACATTAAAAGCAACTAATCATTATTGCAAAACAGTAAATTAGTCGATATCACGATCACTATTAAATAATATCCATTATAGTTTATTAAATATTACGTTAAATAGCTAAAGGCTTTTCTTTGTTCTAAATTAGGTAGCCATTAATTTTTTCAACGTTGTCAAACCAGTTCTAGCACAATTAAAAACTTAACGTGTGACGTTCAATCGCCCCCGGGAAGCTTGCTTTTTCTGATCTAATAGTTTTTCATGTGTTATGCACTGGCAGAGTTAGGTTATGTGGCCTTTGTAGTGTAACAATTCTTTGACTGGAATGGGTTTGATCCCCGTAGCAATTCAGCATATTATAAATAACTAAATAAACTTTCAGTTTCGTGGAGGGAGTGTTTTTTGCTTTTCTAATTGCAATAAACCATTAGGAATTTAATTAAATAATTATGCAATTTAGTAAAGTAGGTACCTATCTACGGTATAAATAATAAATTCATGATTTATTTTGCGTAAATCCAAAATCTTGTCTCTCCAAAAACCTTTTTTTTTAAAAGAAAGACTAACATTCCCGGGTTACGAATAACCGGACAATAATTTAAAATCTCCTACTACCACAGTAAGCGGAAAATGTTGCTTGTGCCAGCCGAGGAATCGACCGGGTGGGACCCAAAGGCGATGCCAACTCAGCCACTGACCGGACGAATTATAGCATCATAATTTGGAAGGCTGGTATGGGTACCGCTGTCCCGGGAACCAATTATTGGACAGCCCTGCCATGGCCCACCCCGAGTGGTTTGCTATGTTTGGTGACTTAACAGAGGTACCCGGATTCATGGGGCGAGGTTTGTCTGGAGGGGATGCGTTCGCCCACCTTCGGCGTGGCGAGTCTGATCGGGAGAGACTGGTTGAGGGAGATCTTTTGACCTCTCCAGCCAGACTCTCTCGAACCATCGCCTTGCACCGCAGTGGGAGGGATGGATTCATATGTCCGTCACTCCTAGACACATTGACTCTCAGATCTACCCACACCTGAAACCCTTTTCCTTCCCAGAACTTCCACTCCTTCCTTTCTCGGGATAAATATCAAATTTTATTTTGCTGATTTTAGGTAGGTATAAGTTATCAGTCAGAAGTTCAAAATACATACTTTTTAGTCTAACGATTTGTCTCCAAGTTATGTATGTCACGGAGAGATAATAAGGTTTCCAGTGAAAAAACTTCTTCAACTATAGGCTTTTGATTTCTGTATAAAATGTGTTCTGAAACTTTAGGTGAAACTTACGAAAATGCCCTGGCTTTCAAACTGAACATTTTGCAAACATTTTGTAGAATTTAAAAGTTTTCAGTTTTAATACTGAAATCTTCAAATACATTTTCCTAACTACCCGTACAGAATTTACATAAACGTAATTTTTGTAGTACCTATTATCGTGTATTGCGTATTGATTGACTACAAAGATGTTCAAAAATGACTACATGATGTTTAGGGCCAATTTTTGGTGCTGAATCTTAAAATTGGAATGAGAATAATTGGAGATGTAATTTTTTAACACAAACAAATTTGGGTTCTCTCTAGTAAAGACTATTATTTTTTCTAAACTAATTTTCGCCAAAAACGGAGAACCAGCATCTTGGATTTAAACCATCGACATTATTTTGAATATAATGGTACGTAGTATGTTTCAGGCGGAGAGCCCCTGCACTGCGCTGCTTTCGATTGTATTCAGACCAGTTGACTAGTGCCATCTATTGAATAATCAAAATAATTTTCACATATAAAAGTTTCAGTAGTCCAGAAGCTAGGTGGCGCTAACTTATACGGTTAAATGAACAACACTACATGTTGTGATATTATTATTATAACTGGTTCAATTTATAGTTACGTTAATGTAATTACGAAAAAAAAGAAAGGAGAATGGTTCGTATTTTTTTTAGCAATCTTTATAACAATAACATATTACTGCCAAACACTGCTTTACCCTTGCAGTGGGTTCAGTAATTTTTACATATTCAACCTGGCGACCTCCGTGGCCGTGCGGGTAAGATCTTTAAAATATTCAAATAATACGCGATATTTCATTGTTAAAAAATAATATAATATACATTTGCGACACGTTCCAGAGTAAAAGACCTCCATTCAAAAGCGTAAAGTTGTATTGCTTGAACTATCTTTAGAAGTTTTGGTGATCAGATCTGAATACCCAAGTTCTTCTCAATCTTTCTCTTTTCCATTTCCTCCCCCCCCCCCCCCCCCCGATTCCCTTCAACCTCAGAACATACACCAAATGGGATTGTTGTATGCAGATAGCAGATACTGTTGGGGCGCTAATGAGCAGTATTCAAATGCTCTTCAAACGGCTTCTCTGATTTTGTTTTACTGCCTCATATTAATCGATTTTTCAGACTTCGGTTTTATTGAGAGGTTTTATTTTGAGAGAGGTTTTAGGGTGGCACACCTGCTTCCGGCCATACAAGAGCGAGACAGGTGATCCCGCATATAAAAGGAGATGCAGGCCTCTCCTCGCTCTCTTTTTCCAACCGCCAACACGTTAGATAGGACGTACTATAGCCAATATGTTACAATAAATGTTCATCTCGCCAATACGCGCATTATTATAAATAACCTCGCCTACACTCGAGTCTGTATTTAACAGTGGCGCAGCCTACGGTACACGATTCTGACAATACGGCAGATCGCGTAAAGAATCGACGCGCAAAAAAAAATTTGGCACAAAAATTTGGCAAAAATACGCGGTAACATTATTATTTCGGGTCGGTAAGAAAGGCCGGACCGAAATTATTCCAACACTTCACTGCAAGGAGTGAAGTGCAAGAAGACACTGGAGCCAGCCAGCTTTTCGGAAGGGGGAAGCACGGGAGGTCCAGCGTCAATCGACATCTCTGAGGGTCAAGGATCGGAGATCCAGGTCGCAGGAGTGATCTGGGGTAGCCATCGGTGTTACTGTGTGACGGGTCTGGAAGGAGCCATCAATTCACAGGGTCAAGGAGCAGTTTCCGGAGCAGGGTCCAGGGAGCAGACGGCAGAAGAAGAAGCCTCATTGGGAAGTTTTTGTTTTTTCTGTTTTCTTTCTCTCTATTTGGGTACCTTCTGGGCATTGGGAACATGGAGTTTCGAGGATTGGAGTCCTTCAGTTTGCGTGACGGGAACTGGGAGAACTTCAAAGTCCGCCTCGAACAATTTCTCCTCGTGAATGATGAAAAGTTTGCATCGGATGATAAAAAAAGGGCTATTTTCCTGAATGCATTGAAAGATGATTGTTTTTCCTTATTGGTTAATTTGTGCATTCCTAAAAAGGTAACAGATATTAAGTTAGAAGATTTGATATCTAAACTTGATGAGTATTGTTGTTCAACGAAATGTTTTTTTGAAGAGAGATCTAAGTTTTACAGTGCTAAACAAAGAAATGACGAATCAATCCGTGAGTTTGCAGTGCGGTTAAAGTCTCTTTCTACTAATTGCAAATTTGGGGATAGTTTATCAGTAAATTTAAGGGATTTCTTTGTTTTGGGTTGTAAACCAGGAAAGGTAAGGGAAAAATTATTTCTCGAGGGTGAATTACACTCGTTCGAAAAATGTTTACAAGTCGCCGAGTGCATTGACCTCGTAGCTTCAACTCAAGCGCAGTCCCGAGTTGATAATACGGTTTACGCTAATGTACAGCTCAAGGCCGGTCGACTCTCTTTTAATAATTCGCGTGTGAAAGACAGAGACGTGAAGCGTTTCGGGCATAGCAACAGGGCACGGTTACAGTCGCCAGCGAACGCTGTGAAACAAAATTGTACCGTTTGTGGTCACAATAATCACATCGCGACGGAATGTAGATATAAAAATTATTTATGTAAAATTTGCAGTACGAAGGGTCATCTCGCAAAACAGTGCAAGCGTTCCTCAACACGTAAGAGTGTGAATACTTTGTTGTCGGACACAAAGTTGGGTGAAGTTAATAGTGTCGAACCATTTTTTATTGAAGTTTCACTAGACGGGATCAAGAGTAAATTCATGGTAGATTCTGGAGCATCTTGTTGCGTAATTTCCAAGGAGTGTTATTTCAGTAAATTCAGTAGAATCAAGCTAGTGCACGAAGACATTAGTCTACGGGGTTTTGACAATACGCTCGTGAAAGTGGTAGGTACAATTACGCCACAAGTGGAATTTAACGGTCAGTGTCACAATTTGAAATTTGTTGTTGTCACAAGTGCTTCGTTATCGATAGTGGGGCGTGATTTTATGAATCTTTTTAACGTCGGGATTAACGGAATCGTAAACAGTATAAAACAGAATACTTTGAAGCAGCGATTAGTAAAAAAATTCCCGGAAGTTTTTACGGATAAACTAGGAAAATTTAATAAGTACGAAGTGAATTTAACTTTAAAAGAGACCGCTATTCCGATATTTCGTAATCACAGAGTTATGCCGTTCGCTTTGAAAGAAAAAGTCGAAAGGGAGTTAGATAGTTTACTGTCAGACGGTATTATAGAACAAGTCCAGTTTAGTGAGTTTGCAAGTCCAATTGTTCCAGTAATTAAGAAAAACGGTAGTATTAGATTATGTGGTGATTATAAATCGACAGTGAATAATCAGTTATTAGTTGACAAATATCCATTACCTAGGATAGAGGAGCTATTAACGAAAGTAAATGGTGGGAAAGTTTTTGCAAAAATCGATCTTAAATCGGCGTATAGTCAATTTGTTTTAAAAAAGGAGTGTAGGCGTTTTACAACAATCAATACCCATTTAGGATTGTTTCAGTATAAGCGGTTAGTGTACGGGTTATCTCCCGCGCCAGCTATATTTGCAAAGGCAATGGCAAATTGTTTGTCAGGATTACAGAACATGACGTTTTAATTGGATGATATTATCGTGATAGGGGAAGACGAAGACGATTTAGAGAAAAACGTATGTGTCGTGTTAGAAAGGTTGAAACATTGTAATCTAACAGTGAATAGTGACAAGTGTGAATTCAATTTAAAAGTTATTGAGTTTTTAGGTTATAAAATAAGTGAACAAGGGATTCAACCGTGTGAACGGAATAAAGAAGCCATTTTAAATGCACCAGCACCTAGTGATTTAAATAATTTAAGAAGTTTATTAGGTATGATTAGTTATTATCGTAATTTTATTCCAAATATGGCAAATATATTGTCACCATTATACGAATTACTTAAAAAAGATGTTAAGTTTCAATGGGGTACGGAACAAGAAAATAGTTTTGCGATAATTAAAAGAATATTAACTTCGGATAGGATTTTAACGCATTTTGACGAAAATATACCTGTGAAACTTGTCACAGATGGTAGTTTTAATGGGGTAGCAGCAACATTACTTCATAGGTTTCAAAATGGCGTAGAAAGACCGATTGGGTTCGCAAGCAGAACTTTAACTAAAGCGGAAAAGAATTATTCTATTCTAGATATTGAAGCAACAGCAATTATTTTTGGAATTAAGAAGTTTTATCAATATTTGTACGGCAGAGAATTTATTTTAGCTGTGGATAATCAGCCGTTAGTGAGAATTTTAGGTGAAAATAAAGAAGTACCTAAGATTGCCGCGTCAAGGTTACAGAGATATGCTATTATGTTAGGTTCGTTTAATTTTAAAATTGAATATGTAAAATCGAAAAATAATTGTTCAGACTTTCTGAGCAGGTGTCCGATTGAAAAGGTTAGCTGTGAAGATGAGATAGAGTCTGATTACATTAATTATTTCGAGAATAATGGGTTTAATTTGTCTTTAGACGTGATAAAAAGCGAAACCGAAAAGGATGATGTGTTAGGTCAAGTAAAAAATTTTCTTATCGAAGGTTGGCCAGCATCAGTAAAAAAGGCACAAAGTGGTAACTTTATTAGAATTTTTTGGGAAAAAAGGTTAGAATTGTCTTTGATAAATGGGTGTGTTTTATATCAACATAGGGTTGTTGTACCTGAGTCTTTAAGACAAGAGGTTTTAAAGATGTTACATAGATCTCACTTAGGGGTTTTTAAGACTAAAGGTATTGCAAAAAGCTTTGTCTGGTGGCCAAAAATTAATCAAGATTTGGAGAAAATAACGGAAAATTGTAGAGATTGTTTAGAAATTAAACCAGAATCACAAAAGAGTTCTTTAGCAGTGTGGCCATATGAACCTGAAGTATGGTTCAGGGTACATATTGATCATGGTAGTTTGTATAACAAAAATTTTTTAGTGGTGGTAGACTCTTCTTCAAAGTGGATTGAGTGTCTGGAAGTAAACAGTCTGTCTTCAAAAGAAAATATCGAAATACTTCATAGATTATTTTCGCAATTTGGTTTTCCTGCAACTTTAGTTAGTGATAATGGTACGTGTTTTTGTTCTGAGGATTTTGAAAATTTTTGTAAGAAAAATGGGATAGAACATATCACTAGTCCAGTCAATCACCCTAGTAGCAACGGGCAAGCTGAAGCTACAGTAAAGACTTGTAAAAATTTCCTTAAAAAAATTTGTAAACATAATGGATTTCCTTCAGATTATAAAGAAAAGTTAGGTAACTTTTTAGCAGACTATAGGAATACAGTTCACGCAACAACAGGATGTGAGCCATCTGTATTATTAATGGGTAGAAAAATTAGAACAGTATTTGACTCTCTGATTCCAAGGAAAATTGAGGATAGAACGGGTAGTTCAGGTTCTACTCGACGAAACAAAGTAATAAAAAAGGTTACTCAGAGCCAAAACAATCAGAAAAGACAATATAAGGGTAGAGTTAAATCAGGTTTTAATATAGGTCAGAAAGTAATGACTAGAGATTTCAGATCTCAGGGTAATAGGTTATGGGTCCCTGGGGTTATTGTGGATAAAAAAGGTAGTAAAATATATTTCATAAAAATTAACAAGTCTAATATGGTGTGGAAAAGACATTTAGACCAGTTAAAGGAATTACATGTTTCATGGCAGGAGGAAGATAACCAGGAATTCGCGTCTGACACGTTGGAATTGTCGACGGACGAATTAGATCTCTCCGGTATGTTACGTAATAGAAGTGTCTCTAATTCTGTTTCTCCATGTTTCAGGTCTAACCCATGGCAAGGAAGGCTTCGGCCCAGGTGACAGCACTTCGCAGTCGAAATGGACAGAAATGGACTGAAGGGAAACAGAAAGAACAAAAACAAATGTTTTGTTAATTTTAAATGTAATGTGTTAATTTTAAATGTGAAATATGAAATATAAAATATATTGTATGAAATATGTAGCTATAGGTATCACTTATGTAGCCAGGATTCTCCCGTTTAAGTAGGGGAGGATGTGAGAGAGGTTTTAGGGTGGCACACCTGCTTCCGGCCATACAAGAGCGAGACAGGTGATCCCGCATATAAAAGGAGATGCAGGCCTCTCCTCGCTCTCTTTTTCCAACCGCCAACACGTTAGATAGGACGTACTATAGCCAATATGTTACAATAAATGTTCATCTCGCCAATACGCGCATTATTATAAATAACCTCGCCTACACTCGAGTCTGTATTTAACAGGCTTCCTAAAAAATGTTTCCAATACGATGATTAACTAAGACAGGTATCGTCCAGAAACCTGTTATTTTATTCTGGTATTAGCGAACGAGATACATAATTAAAGGTTAAATATCTACCCACTCCATTGCCTCAATCCATATTAATTTACAAAGGAGGGTTTGTGTTACAAAACGAACAAAACCTAAGCCACTCCCTTTGCTTCTACCGCAGTAGTCGCCTGACATTTATTTATAACTGTGTAATTTTGCAACTTAATTCAGAGCATTCGATAATAAATTGTTTGCGGTCGGTTCCTTGTGTTAAAGGTGGATTCGTTTGTCTAATAAAAATTGTAATTTACAGCTTTTCTAATGCGAGCATGAACGTTTTGCAAATGAATTATTTAAGCTTTTCCGTCAATTTTACGATTTCTGCTGATTTGTGCGATTATCTGACCCGGCTTAGCTCGTAGAAGAAAAAGTACGTAATTGAGTCAAAATTGGTATTCGAGCATAACACTAGAAATAGCGATAGCCTCCAAGGCTTTAATTTAATTATACCTACTTATATAATCACGGATTCTTATTTATTTACAAGAAAGGAGGAAAGGTTTTTTTCAGATTTTTTTTATTTAAAAAATCATAATATAGGTTAGTCAAATGAAGAATTTAATAACTGGAAAATAATGAAACAAAAAATTGAAAAATGGAAATGGTAATTAATAATTGAATTTACACTTGTGTGTACCACGGATTTTTTAATTTTTTTTATTAAAAATCTAGATAATAATAATTCATTTATCGTTTGATACCCTGAAATTGCCACTGCAATTTGAATAGATTACATTCTAATTAATAATGTTCACAGCATGCATAAAGCAAGGTTTAGTTGTTACTAGTACCTAGGAGATGCTACTAGTGAAATAAAATAAATAATAATAATCAAAATAAAATATAAATTATAGTAAATATACACTACAAAGAAAGAGAAGAAAGAAAGAAAAAAGTCATAGGTATAAAATAATAAAGCAATTATCATTTTTAGTTTAATATATGTACTTCTATTTGCCATGACGTCATATTAGCTTATTGCTAATAAAATTAGTACATCTTTTTCATACATTAACTAGGATGTTTGTAAACACATTCAAGACTCCCTTCACTCTGTGCAGAAAGGGGCGGTCTGTTTGATAGATTCTCCCACCTTAAGGGCCCGCAACCCGGATTTGTACCGATTTATTACATATTTCCCTTAAACACGGTAAGTTTTAAAGCTCTTAAAAAATATATGTTATTCTTGAAAATAATATCTAGACTTTGCACGCGCAGAAAAGAAAATCATATAAAATTCCCTCGATAGAAAAAAATCGCAAAGTATGCTCCAAAAATTATTATTACCACGTTTTTTTCATTTTTTTCCCATTTCAATTTGGGAGGCGGGAATGGGTACCGTCGCCCCGGGAACCTTTATTGGATAACCAACACCTCTGCCATAAGTCACTCCAAGTGGTTCGCTACGTTTGGTGATTTAGCAGGGGTGCCCGGGTTCATGGGGTGAGGTTTGTCTAGGTCTTGGAGGCGGATGACCAGGACATACTGAACCCCAGATTCCTACCCACCCCTTAAACCCTTTTCCTTCCCAGAACTCTCCTCTCCTTCCTTTCCTAAATAAAAAACCCTCCACACAGCATCCTCAAAGATGACATAGGCCCAGAGGGCCTATGTCATCAATTATTTTCCTCAGGGCCTCCTGTGTGGAGCTCATGTAAAAAAAAATAAATTATTTTACGTGTTATATATATGAAAAATTCACAGTGTTTCTTTAAATGCTGTTTAAGATAATGCCCGTGAGATTTTTGCTCTACTTTAAACGAGTCGTGTTTTATTAAACATTTTCGTAATTTTCGCATCGATTTTGTCGCTGTAAATGTTAGCGCTCTCCTCTAACATTCGTAATTTCTCTCCATCTTCTTCTTTTCGGGCCCGGTCGCAGAGCCTTAACAGACGGATTGCAATCTGTAGAGCGCAGGCGTCGGGTGGGAATGATATCCTTGTTCTACCGGTATTTCAATGGACGATTCCGAAGAGACCCTCCACACAGCATCTCGGATGACATAGACCCTGAGGGAAATTATTTTTTTCAGGGCTTTCTGTGTGGAGTTAATGTAAAAAAAAACATTGGATTGAAAGAGGCAATATTTTCATTAAATCACTGGAGATTCTAGATCACTTGTCTACCTAAATTGATTACTGAATGGCCGTAATATAATACAATACATACCTAATACAATACAAACAATACAATATTTCTATCGTTTCCGCAAAATAAACAGCATCTATTTAATAATCGTATAAATATAGTCTGTCAAAAAGGGGTAGAAAATAAATGAGGGCGCCACAGTTGATCAAATGGCAATACTAAACACATAACCCATGGTGTTAAAGTAAAGCAGTGTAACCTACATTTTTATAAAAAATTAAAAAAGCATAATAGTGGAAAAATATTTTTTCATTGCAGTATAGATACCCGCCGATCTCAAAATTAGAATTGCGTATAGGTATATTATTATTATACCTTTGCAATTTTGTGTTAATATAATGAAGAATAACTATAACGTAATGAAATATAAAGCACAGTTTAGAAATTGCTCACATTTATTTAATACTAGATAAAGTACCTAGCGTTGCCTGGGCTTTAGATCATATCTCTAATTTTAGATCTGAATATATTAACTCATTCAGATCTATGGCACGACCAAGTGAATCAGATACTTGAGTCGGGCCATTTCAAGAGTCAGAATAATAGAAGAGAATGTATGAGACATTGTATGAATGTAAACGAGGCAAGGAATGTGTGCCAAGACCGGGATGTTTGGCGGTCCGTCCTCTCTGCCTACCCCTGCGGGGAAACGGCGTGATGGTTAGTTAGTTCAGATCTAAAAGTAGTGTTACTAAACTCACCATTAGTGATTCTTCCTTTCTATCTATCGTTAAATTCAAATTTATGTTAAATTAAATTAAAGCAAATCGCTTTATAAATCACCTTTTAATCAATTTTATGTCATGAAGAAAAATGTTTTTTAAAATGTGGTTTACTGTGTTTTGCACATTCAGTGTCATTGCACTTCAAAAAAATATTTGATAGTTAAATTGGTGTTGCCAGTCTACAAATTTAGTAGTTCAAGTTTTTATATTTTCTACTCTATTTTGACAGACTATAACTAATAATTGATTATAACGATTCACTTACGAAGCATTTTTCGGTTTTATTTCCTCCAATTAAAGCATCCAATTCAAAGCAATGATAAGTTCATTTACCTCCCCCTTTAAAAACAAGTAGCTAGATTTGATTTCCGCATACCATATCCGCATGCCTAAATTTCCCGACAGCTCAATTTGAATTTTACTAAAATCGGAAAGAAAATTATGAAACATCTATAAAACAAACATTTTAACGCCATGTCGGATGATTTTCCACAACACGCGACGTTTTTACAGTATTTTGCCGTCAACCACTTTCACGGGACTAAATGAGCAAAAAACATTCGATGTCAAATTATAGACATGCAGCCTCTGAGATAAAGATTGCTCATTGAATCAAATACATAACTGTTTTGTCAATATTCTTTGTTTATGTTTATTGCACTGGAAAATATGTCACGAACAAAAACGTTTTAGTCAGCTCCAAATTTTTTCTCTTTTTTGTTAAAATTTTTGATTATTATAAAACATATTTCTTGTATTTTTATTGATAAATACTTACGAAACAGAAAATGTGTTAATTGTTTTAAAGTGAATAAATACCATGCAAGATTTCCAACTGTTCCCAACTGTCTAAAGTCAGATGGACTAGGTGAAATTCGTACGAAGTCAGTGAGAATATAGCATCCCCAATTGGGATGTGTTGGGATGTTTGAAGTCTGAAGGTAGTGAGAAGAAGGATTTGGGGAAGATTAAGGTCGGTAAATTTTTTTTTTTTTAAAAAGAAAGACAAACATTCCTGGGTTACGAATAACCCAACAATGTTTGAAAATCTCCTACTACCACCGTAGAAAGCCGAAAGTGAGAGTATCTTTTATTCTGGAACGGGCCGCAAATTTACCTGCAATAATCAATTAAGTAGAAACACAGATAATTTGTTAAATAAAATTTATTGCACGTGCTTTTTTCGTCGTGTCTCAGTAACAAATATTGAGGGGTGAGCTCTGACGACAACGAATTATGCGTCTAGATATGCTATGCAAAAAATTTTATTCCCGGAGCAGCGATTCTCTAATAATTTCACTTAGCTACCGCGATAATTTTGACCCACTGTCATTTTAAAATACGTTACATATTTCCTATTGTGTACCTGCCTATAAATATTTTATTATTAATTAACTATATTCCGTATGTTGCACTTGGATTCCATTAAGAATTCCTAAAAAATTGTTTCGTTAAAAACAATTGAAAACAAATGGTTTTCCAAATATCTAACTTTTGTATACAGTTACATTTCTTATATGAGAATAGTCACGTATAGCCCTGCATTTGGATGTAGTTGACATTAACATGGGAATGGGTCATTCTTCGACTCTCAAGTTTAACAGCTCGGCTGTGGAACGATTTGCCGGCCTCCGTGTCGCCTCCTTCCTACAACTTGGATCTATTCAAAACCCAGCGTCACTCCTTCCTTTCCACAAAAATACCCTCCTCACAGCATCCCCAAAGATGACATGGGCCCTATAAGGGAAGTTATTTTCCTGAGGGTGTACTGTGTGAAGTTTAAAGAAGCGAAAAAACCTAAATAATATTCTTGGTTATTTTTGAAAATTATACGTGTGTAAATTACTCGTAATCTCATTAACCGGCGACCGCTTTGTCTAAAAATCCAATGAAACTCTGCATTCGGCTTTGGTTGTGTATCTTTGTAATAAATCATATTATTACGAACATGGTGTTCCATATATCCATGCTGTTAAATAACGACTGATTCTTATTTATATGAGTTTAAACATTTTCAACAAAGCGCTGTATACATGTAACATTGATTTAATGTGATGGTCAGTGGTTGGATATTAGATTTCACTTTCATTGCTCAAACCCTAGTTGCTTGTTACCATCAATCATGAACAGCCGAGAAAATAGCTTTGGCCAGTGCATGTTATTATTTTACGAAAATTATGCTCGATGAGCTACGCCTTGTGGTTTATATGGGGGTGCTCATACGTAGCGGAGTTATGTAATTTGTTCTCTTTTGATTGGGTGTGTTCAATGGAATTTTTTTTCAACGGTTACTTGAAATTAACTTTTTACGTTACTTGAAATTACTCTTGCGGTAACACTTTTTGAAGTGAAAACTTCTTTAGCACCGTTGTGATTTGAAACTCGATGAAACGGAAATGAGCAACACACAAAAAAGACAAATACTATCAAATCTTTCGGATTTAGCTTGCGAGCCCTAGCAATAAAATATTTATTTATTTCACGGGTACGATTGGTGACTTAGCAGGGGTTCCCGCGTTCATGGGGTGAGGTTTGTCAAGGTATTGGCGGCCGATGTGTCTACCAGCCGCATGGCAAGCCGGATCGGGTGAGAGCGGTTGAGGGAGTGCCTTTGACTTCTCCAGCCGTAGGTACCTACTCTCTCGGAACATCGCCTTGCACCGCAGTGGGAGGGATGGATTCATACGTCCGTCACTCCTGAACACACTGCCCCCAGATAATCTTTTCCTTCCCAGAACTTCCTCTCCTTCCTTTCCTAAAAAGACCTTCCACACAGCATCCCCAAATATCACATAGGCCCTGAAGGGAATTATTTTCCTCAGGGCCTTCTGTGTGGAGCTAGTGTAAAAAAAATGTACTCGTTTCCAATATAATACGATAAATCCACAGTCCCCCACAAGTCTCCTTTGATATAGTGGTATAAAGCACCTAACGAACCTTTGCAGACATTTAATCGACCAATGATCGATTCCCACGAAATCCAAAAGAAATAAACATTTTTATGTTTGTAAAATTAATATCCAATCTTCAAACCACTTCAAAATGATGCAAAGAAACACAAAAGAAAGTCATAGTGAAGAAAACACAAATACTAATAAGATGACCAAATGTGTATGAAAAGGTGCACTGGAATTCGACGACAAAAATATGGAAAAAATCATCTTTTACATTGATAAAAAGTGCTTCGTAGTTTCCCCCCTCTTGTCTGAAGAACTTTAGTTTTCTGAAGGTTTCACTTCTACCGTGTGTGAATTGCATACCTACTCTGATGTTTTTTTATGTTACTTGAAATGACTTTTGCAGTACCATTTTTGTTTGTTGCGAATTATGATAACTAATTATGGGGACCAGCTAATAACCATATACAAATCTCAAGTACGCCCAAAAATTGACATGCGTTCATATATGTTGTTGGCTTCATAAGAACGGGTCGTTTCTTAGACTTGTTTTCGCGTGTAAGTCGGCTCTTACTTGGAAGGAGCTACGGGCATCTGTTTTTTCTCCTTCATATAATCCAGGCCTCTTCAAGACCCATATAAATGAATCCCTTTTTTTACCCTGCACAGACAGAGGCGCTCTTGTGAAACAAATAAACGAAAAAAAAAAAATAGCACCAAGAGTGTCAAGTACCTTACCCGCACCGCCAATACTGAATGTTCCTAGATGGTATAAAATAAGATAGTCAGAGGAAGAGATCATAAAAGGTTGCTACTAACGGTTTGTTCTCGGTTGTTTCCTCTAAGTTCAGATGTGGAAATTAAACCTTGATATTTTCCAAATTGTGGGCTCATATTACACAAGTGTGCTTGTGGTAATAAAAAGATTTAAGAAATTTGGTTGATGAATATCGCTTTATAAGTTGGACACTCCTTACCTTCCGTACCAAATAAATTTTCTTTCCCATCTCTTCTGACGATCTAGAAAAACTTAGTTTAATAATATATGTAAATACGTGTCTATTCATTCGTGCTGAATTGCATTATTATCACAATACAAGTAAAATTCAATGGTTTTATGTGTTCGATGATGATTCGTGGGTGTATTAATATGCCTTTACGTAAATATTCGATTACTCACAAAGTTTCTCTGAACGAAAATTCATTTCGGTATTCAGCGAAGATTTGAAGTAACGTGTTAACCGGGCCAAGGACTGCATCAATTAAGTCATTTAGAATCATCTTCACAATATTACTAGAACCAAAAGTCATTGAATTGTCATCTGATATTCCGAAATTTTCTCTTTTACGAAATTTACGGCTCGGGAAATGACGGGGAATAAATTATTTATAAACGTTGATTTAAATTAAATGACCGGAATTGATTCCTCGACGCCATTTTTTTATTAACAGACATAACGTAAACAAAACATAGCGAGAAATCCTTGATATTCGAACTGAATTTATTATTTTGAGTTGCCGTGGTGTAACTTTCAAAATATAATTTTATGCCGTCATTGGAATTAATTTATTAATTTGCAGAAAGTGGCATTACCAAGGACCCTCGGAGGCTTTATTGGTTCAAAATTAATTCTTTGTTAATAAAATTACCCTCGAATAGGTAGTGCAGAACTATTTTTATGACGAGTTAGTTGGAAACAAAATAATCGCATTCAGTTTATTTGGTAGGGCGCTCGACTACTAGTCTGACTTAGCGAAATCAATTCTAACAGCGGACACCAACTTATTTCCTTTTCAGACCAAGTTATGCCAAATGAAAAGGTATGGTTCTGTAGGTATTTATATTATTGCGATATTCACCGTTGCGACTAACCTTCATTTATAATCTTCTGTCAACCTTAAACAAATTATGTATAACTGTATTTACCCTATGTATTTATGTACGTCTTTCTCGACACAGATAATACAGACATCGAAAAATCAATTAGAATCATATTTTATACAGATAAATAAATAAAATAAAAATTATACATTTCCACCATGTCAAAAACAGTTGGCTACCCAATCGCGGAAAGGAGCTTGTGAATTTCATTGGCGGTCCGCACACAGGCAACTTATCAAAGACCAGTTGTCAACGGCGACGCGGTGATCGCCGCTGCCGTCGCGTTTCAGTTGCCATGTTGACTGGTTGCCATGGTAGCGGCCCTACGACCTGTCAAGTTTTCGAGTAATGAGAGCTGTTGTATGTCAGATCAGAAAAATATCGGTTTTGCTCAGGAGGTTGATAAATTGAGTTGTGCCATGAACTGAGTTGCCAACCAGTTTTCGGTTTCTCCATGAGCGAAGGCCTTAGGCTAACAGTTGTTTGCAAACTGCCTTGCCTTCTTTAGAACAAAAAAAAACGGTTGTTAAATAGAACTATAGCTTATAACATCACAGTATTATTTTTTATTCTTAAAAAGGTAAAATTTTGCTCTTTCGATGGTTTTTCATCGCTATTCACATACTCGTATTATTAAAAATATACCAACAAGTATTAATTAACACCTCATATAAAAATACCAACAAAATATTGAAATACATAATAAGTATTATTAAGTAGTTAGATATGTACGAATATTTACCTACCCGGAACAATTTTGTACTGAAGCACAGGGTGGGATCAGTCTTAAATTCTCATTTTATTACAATGTGTTTTTGTTTTCAAAATAGCCTGGTAAAAATGATATCAAAATACGCAACATCGGGTGCATTTCTATAATTTTATAGCCAAATTAAGGTTATATCTTACTAAGGATTCCACATTTCGCTTACTAAGGATTCACATTGTCTCGATTTGTCGAATGAGTAACATCACGATTTTTCGTGTAAGAGTCGAGGTGGCGTGGTGTGTGTTTGTTGAAGAGGCGAATGTGATTATTGTCCTTTAAAAGACAACTTGTGCAACAGCTCGTGAATAATTGTTTAATAGACAAAAAATTAACTTGTCTAGACAAGGTAGATAGCTACCAGCACTAGTTGTGCTAAATAAACCGCCCCCCTGTTACCCGGGTCAAGAATGTGATCGGGTAACCTAAAAAACAACTACACATTCTACAAGATCGAATGACAAACAAGAAAGTTTAAACAAGTTAGTCTCTAGATCTCAGTAAGGAATTCCAGTCAATTTAAAAAAAAATATATGAATTCACCGTCAGTCTTAAATACCAGTATTTTAATTTTTTTTTACAAATTTCGGTTTCATATTAAAATAATTTTTGAGAGTTTTCGTATTTCAAACCCCGCCAAAAGGATCGAAGTCTTTTGGGATACGCGTGACGTCGGTAAACAGTAAGGTCAATCCCACTCTCGTCGCGTCGGTATGAAAAAGAGAAAATATCAATTCTTTTGAAAATAACTTTACCGTACTTATATGTGTAACTTATTTTTATTGCACAGGCGATGGTGAAAATAGACGCAACTTCTATGAACATTTAGATACCAATTCGAATTTATTATTGAATAAAAATATTATTATAGTGGGTGATTTTAACCTGCATAATAAACCTGAAGATATTTTAAATGATTTCCAATATTTTTGTTGCTCAAATGGATTAACACAGCATAGTGAAGTGTTTAACAGTTATGACAATATGCTGGACCTTGTCCTAAGTAACCTTTCAGTATGTGAAGTGACGAGAAGCGAGGAGCCGTTCGTCAAAGAAGATCGTCATCATCCAACACTGGCCATCATGGCGAGTCTCGCACGAGCCACGCGTACACGACGTAACGGTCACAACAATCCCCACGCTTGCACTCGCCCGACATCGTCTGCACAAACTACCAACTGCTACTCACAATATAACTTTAAGCGTGCTGATATAAAATTGTGTCAAAACATTCTGTCACATTTTGACTGGACATTTCTTAAAAGCATACAATCTGTTGATGTTGCGGTAGATTATTTTTATAATGTTTTGGCAAGTGTTTTTGATTTATGTGTACCAATTAAGAAATCAATAAATGTGAGTGTAACCTACCCGATATGGTTCACAAAATCAATTATTGACAAAATAAAAAGCAAGGAAGCGCATCGCAGGAGGTATAGATTGCACAAGAAGCAATCTGATTACTTGTTGTTTTCTGCGGTGCGATCCGAGCTCAAAAAAGATATTGCCGTAACTAAACAGCAATATTTAAAAAGAATTCAGGACGGGATTAAAGGCGATGTCAAATATTTCTGGGATTTCATAAAATCACAGAAAGCAAACTCCAGGTCGCATAATGGCCTGAAGAGTGGAGACGAATTTATAACAGATTCAGAATCTATTTGTCAGATGTTCGCAGACTACTTTCGGTCTGTATATGATAGTATAACCCCGGATCTCAGTACGGAATTTACGAAAACAGAAATTCCGTGGAACTTAGGTGACATATCTCTTGGATTAACTAATCCGAAAGAGATAGAAGCCTACATTCGTAAGCTGAAGACAGACACGGCTATAGGACCGGATGGAATTCCTTCCAGTATTATCATTAGCATAGCACCAATGATAAGTGAAGCCCTCTGTTATATATTTAACTCTAGTATTTTGACTTCTACGTTCCCCCAAATGTGGAAACTGACCCGAGTCAGTCCTATTTTCAAGGCTGGAGATAAGACAGACGTCAAAAACTACAGACCGGTAGCCGTATTATCAGCGCTGCCCAAACTTTTTGAAAAATTGATTTGTGATAAATTAAGTCACCAGATTGCGCCATTCATTGGTGAAAATCAACACGGTTTCCTTCCAAAGAAATCAACAATCACAAATCTTCTTAATTTTTCGCGGTTGGTAGCCACCAGTTTAGACTCGAGGCACCAAACAGATGTAGTTTACACCGACTTTGCCAAAGCATTTGACCGTGTTAACCATGATATACTTTTGAGGAAAATGTTTAAAATAGGCTTCGATCTACCAACACTGAACTTTTTCTCATCGTATTTAAAATCCAGAAGCCAATTTGTTTCGATAAATGGGTATAATTCAAAAAAATTCCAAGCACAATCTGGAATTCCTCAAGGGTCTAACCTCGGACCTATGTTGTTTCTAATACTTATAGATGACATCCAAAACTGTGTTAAGAACGGCAAATGTCTACTATTTGCTGATGACCTTAAAATTATGATGGAAATAAGCTGCCAACAAGATTGCTTTAAAATGCAAACTGATCTAGATGCATTATCTGAATGGTCGTTGGCAAACAAATTAGATTTTAATACAAAGAAATGTGTCACAATGTCCTTCACTCGTTGTAAAAGCATTATAGTTTACGATTATAAAATAAAAGGCGAAACGTTATCACGTGTAAAATCCGTAAAGGATCTCGGTGTCGTCTTTGATCCCGAACTGACATTCTCTTGCCATATATCGCAGCTCACTCAGTCTTGCTACAAACTTCTTGGGTTCATCATCAGGACTTGTAAGCAGTTTGATAACCAAGAAGCTATGCTAGCGTTATTTAAAGGCATACTGAGAAGCAAGTTGGAGTACGCGACCGATGTTTGGGCACCGTACCACCAGAAGTACATTGATATGTTAGAGCAAATCCAGAAGAAATTCCTCTGGTATGTTTATATGCGGAAGCATGGAACCTATCCAAGGTTCATGCACCATATTGACTTACTTGAGGAAACTGATTCTGTGAGTCTAGAAACTAGACGGAAAGCAAGTCTTGCTATTTTGTCTTTCAAAATTTGGAACAATTTCATCGATAGCCCATTTCTCTTGGGATGCTATGATTTATATGTACCAGACCACTACAGCCGAAGTCGACATCATGACTTCGAACGGCAGAACAGACGTCTTGGCAAAGCATAGCATGACGAGGGGAGTGGTGCTGTTAAATGAAATTGCAAACCATTTGGATGTAAGTGACTGTTCTTTATATGCCTTAAAAATATTATTGAAGAGTCACTTGCCTAAATGCTGATAGGGTAACTAAATTGTACTGTAATTGGAATTATTCTGTTGTACAATAATAATAAAAAAAAAAAAAATAAAAAAAAAATAAAAAAAAAAAAAAAATTGTATATCACAGTGGTAACCCGTGTGCGAGTCTACGAAAAGTAACATAAAACAAAATTAGGTCACCGCCCGACCCATGTGGTAGCGGTGTAAGATATACATAACCAGCTGACGGTAACCGACGAGTTCATCGAAAACCAATTTATCGAAAACCAATTCATCGAATGATGAATTCATCGATTCGCCAATTCATCGAAAAAAAAGGTTAGGCTAGGTTAGGTTAGGTTAGTCTCCTTGTCTAAAGTTTTATTATCAATTTTTTGTACATAAATTTTTTGTCAACTTTTATTGACCAATGCTTTTTTAACTTCCCGGGTTCGCTCGGCATTTCTCTCAAATATCTACAAAAAAATTTTTTGCGATGAATCGGCGATTCTCTAAATTGATCATTCGATGAATTGGTTTTCGATGAATTGGTTTTCGATGAACTAGTTTGCGATGAACTCATTTTTGATGAACTCGTTTTCGATGAATTTGCTTTCGATGAATTGATTTTCGATGAACTCGCCGTGAACCCCCGCCGACAAATCACGGGGGTTTAAATCTCTTACTGTTTGATTCGTTTTTAAATGAAGATTTATTAATTCTACGTACATTAATAAATAATAAAACCAGCTTTCCGTGATCTAAACGAATACATATATTTTCAAGCCATATTTTTTTCGGTGACCGGTCAACTCAGAATGAAACCAACTCAGGTTAGATTAGGGTTACCGGTTATTTTAAAATTATTTTTTCGTAGCTTTTAATGATCTTTCTAAGGTGAGGTTTCATTCTGAGTTGGCATGGAACCAATTTTTTCGATCAAGTTCCTTATATTGCAAAAAAAATATTGGGCTTTTATATTTTATGCTCCACAAGGGAGATCTTGAAGAAAATATGAATGATTTCACCTAAGTGACGCTGTGCACTGTTCAGGTGGTATTTTTAGGGAAATAACAGAGTGAAAATGGCTTTTGGAATGATAAAAAATAAAGATTGATCAGAGAACAAGCTCAAATATCGGTAATTTTTTTTTCTTCCAACCAAGTCATACCTAATTGTTTTGCAACCTTGTAGTATTTGTCATGGATTAATAAAATACGCCCTTTTTACTGCTTTCTTGTATCTATTTTTTAGCATGGTGTATTTAATCACACTTAGTGACCGAATTTTTTTTTTTAATTTTCTACTCTCAATTTATTTACACACATTCTTCCTACTTATTATTATTACATCAGTAAAAACTTCGTGTACTTCACATTTGTGAAGCCTCCTTATGCCAGGTCAACTTACATTGTAAAATTACATATTGAATATTTTATTACAATAATTAAAGGTTTAAAAAAATATTTTTATCTATTATAATATACAGAAGGTACATGTTGAGTTTTGTGCTTCTGAAATGACTATTTTTATAATATTTTCGATTTGTCTTACTAGTTAGTCCACGAAAAATAAACTCTTCGTGTATCTACGGTATATAATAATCAGTAACAATATTTTTTTAAACCTTTAATAAATTATTAAAATTAAATTTTCAATATGTAAGTAATTTCTTATTTAATTTCATAATTATGGTGCTTCGGTAAGGTGATTTTGGTCCAGACATATATTATATACATACTTGCTTATATTTTTAAGGCTTTCTAAAAAGAAGACTCTCAGAAGGCTGAATAATAAATAAAACTTTTACAATTATTAAAAAAAATTGGACACATTCAACGACGTAGGTATTCATAATTTTTGATGAAATTCAGTTATTCAGTTTTGCTAACTTATCGACAGCACAGAACTTTGAATATTTGAATATATCTGCACTGTTTTATTGTGTTTACGTAGCTGAAATCATCGCGGGGGCATTCGCCGTAAAGACAGTGCGCGCCCAGCGATGGAGAAAAATTAGAAATTTTCATTCGTACTTTATGCTTTCCGTGTGATGTATGGATTCTTCGTCCAATTACTTGCGCCCGTCATTTTCACAATGGCCGGCGCTGACCGAGGCTTCTTCAGAACGTTGGCGGGAGATCTCCCATCAACACGTCCCATTGGCCCGTCAAACTGTTCTGAAACGTTCCGTGGAAACTCGGCGGGAAATTTGACTTTTATAGTGATGTGATAACAATTAATAGTACCTACCTAAACTATACTGAAAAAATACATAAATTTTTAGATTCGAATTTTAAAATATCTATCCCTATTTTTTTAAAGCACCCTTTGTGATAAATTCGCATGAGTAGCGGTATAACTTAACGTGAACAAGAAATGTTGCATTTTAGTTAGATATGATAAAACAATTTTTGTGTGTTTAGTGCTACGTTTAGAGGATATGCCAGTGTTTTGTTAGAAATAATTATTGCTTGCTTTTTATGAATTGAAATTTAGTGAACACGAATGTCAAGTTTGTGCAAAAGTGAAAAGTTTTTTGCTACATTAATGCAGTGAAAATTTAAATACATAATTTATTAATACTGATATGTGTGCGTGTCGTTATAAGCGTCAATCAACAGATCAACAAATTCTAATAGATACTTTTTCAATAATTTATTTATGTTATAATTTAATTTAACTTCAATACAATAGTTTGCTTTTAAACCAAGTTACTACAACTAAGTCTATAGTACTTAGTTGCGTAACAAAATTCGACTAAAATTTTCTTATTTTTTGTAATGCAAATAAATATAACCGTGGTCAAAAAATGATTAATATTCTTCTTTCATATTCATATGGAAAGTAGGATGTACTTTACATTTATTAGCACTCTGTTACCGACTCAACTTTCAAATGCGATACGCCTCCAATATTGATTGTTATGATATCGATTCAAATTGCAACATTATCGTAATCGTGATTAGCAATATGAAAAACTGTGAATTATACGCACAGACAAAAACAATAGCACACACACACACATCTACATATTATTCTACTTAGACAATTTTTTTTTAAATAATTAGAGATGTATTTCATGTCAAGTAAGATTATTATTCGTCATTAAAAAACACGTAGAGTCACGCATTTGCGACATGGCCTCAATAAGAGAATAATTGACTAAAATTCTAGTTAAATTTAATGCAACTGTTTAAAATCTCTGGTGAAAATGGAGGAAGTAAAACAGAAACTGCCCGATGACGATTACTACATAAGGAACAACAAAGACTACTCGCTGTACAGCTTGGGAACACAGAACTATTGCAGTATCTACAGGTTGGTATGGCTGATATTCTGCAGTCAGTTAGAAGTACTGGGTGTAAGATATAAAGCAGCAAATCGTTCCTTATGAAAGAACAGCCGTGTCAAAATCTGAATTATTTGATGGTGAAACAACTCCACACGCTTGGGACCAGAGCGAGAAATCGTGGCTCGTTTTGCAAGTGGAATATTGTCGTAATTTGACATGATTCCGGTGTTATTAACTTATTACTTATTACTATGTTTTAAAATTAAATCGCACATGATTCGACTTACGAAATCGTATACAAGTATGCACATACCTATTCTAAGAAATCGGTTGTTCAACTGTTAAAATAATCTTTGTTGTTAAAATAATCTGAAATAGCCGCGCGTTGTCTTTTAAATTCACACAAAATTAATTTCGACATTTATCGAATGATAAAAATATTTCTTTTGTGGCGTATTTAAACTGTAGTCAAATTTTTTAATATAATGATGTTTTATATTGAAAAGATTTCAAAATAATCGGGGAGGAATACGTATATTTGCTTTTGGAATCTGTTACAAGAATATGCAAAAATAACGTAATAAAATCACAATTCAAAAATATATAGGTATATGTATATATTTTCATCGTTGACTAGAAATTCATTTTATTTTACTTTATTTGGGAAACAAAAATTGTTTTCTAGGTTTCTTGAACCAGTGAAGTTTTCGCATCAGACCCATAAAAACATAAATGAGAAAAACATATTTATTGACAGTGGAATTGAAAAAAAATGAAATATTAAAAAAACCCTTTAAAATATGAACATAGATAAGGTAAAACTAAACCATATAAAAGTAATTGGATACATACAACCATTCATCATAAAATAATGATAAACAAAATAAATAAACAATACGAAAATGAGACAAATATCTTTAAGACATGAGCAGAGCAGAGTTAGAGACACAAAGTAGACAGTTCGTAACTGTTTAAACTTTTGATTTATTTTTTCCAGTACGCATTTAGTAAATTAACCTGAGAGTAAGTGGATGTCATGATAATTTATAATGGTAAAATAACTAAAATGGTCGTGAAAAATGAATTATTCCTTCTTTCTTACCGTTCAGAGACTTGAAAAGAAATGGGATAGAGTGTGATTGTTATTTTATATACCGAATGTTATTTAAAATACCGATTGTTTTTTTAAATACCGATTGTTATTTTATATATCGAATATTATTTTAAATACCGATTGTTATTTCACATACCGATAAGCAGTCATCACGCTTTTACATGGCCGAAGCTTGCATATTTATTATGTTCAATTCGAACATTGCCCAAATGTGTACTTTAACCACAACACAGTATTAAAAATACTTAATGTTAACATATATAACGAAATAGGTACCCACCTTGGAAGTACTTTAATCTGCCTTCTGCAATTTGTAATTGTAATTAAATAATCTTAATTATGAAATTAGCTTCCTCTATGCATACTTCCTGATTAAAATTAATCAGAACCTATGCTCAAGTTTCATTTTTCCCGTGCAAACTTCACAAAATAAAAAGATTCATGTAACATGCAACACGGTAATTATTCTAGATCCTAACCTAATCGTTCTTGTGAGGTACAAAACATAATTTATATTTGGATGAAGTATTAGAATGTATTCGTCAAATGAACAGAGAATGTATTGTTGAGAAGAATTGTGCAAATTGGTGCAATTTCATCATTTTGAGAGAAAATATGTTTTTTGGTGAAGCCGACTTGGTGCATATCTAAGAATATTTTAATATAATTTGAATATATTCGAAATTGTGAGTGTAAATCATATTTAAAAAACGCGATGAGTTTATTAAACGAAATGTATTCATTTAAATAAATTAATTCGTTTAGCGTATTTGTAAACGTTCATATTTATATTGGGTTAGCCGTTAACCCATCCAATGTTTTAAAAGCCAAAATGATCACTTTGTTCAGCAATTCAAGGAAGAATATTAGCGCTTTTCTCCAGTGATTTTGTTTACTTGATATTTTTCATTATGCACAACAATCTACTTGTTTGATGAGAAAAAAGGTATTAAAAAATTCCGTGGTTGCTCATGACTCATGACCAATAGTCTACAATAATTACAAATCAATTTTACTCGCATTTCTAAGAAATTTTGCATTTCACCCCAATGGAATGTACCTACTTTTTCGTTTCCCACAATTCGTTTGAAAGAACTTCGCAAATAACTTTAATTAGATTCATTAAAAACCAGCGCAGACCCAACAAAATCATGGGAAATTATAATTGCAGGATTTGTGAAGCTGAAAGTATTTATAAAAAAGTTGCCCCAGAATTTCTATGTATATCAAAAAATAATTAGAGACGATCAGAAATTTATCATGCGAATGAACGCCGTTAGTAAACTTGAATAATCATTGTTCAGATTCAGATCTGTCTAATACTTAAACAAATTTAGAATTAGGTAGTATAATAATTTATTAAAATAAAATAATTTTGGTATCTACTTGTCTGATGATTTAATACTTATCAGTTCCAATTTCGAATGTCAAAAGTTCTTTGTACTTGAATAATAATAATAACGCATTACGCAGGATTATGGAGGAATATTTCACATCACCGACGCACGGACAAAATTAGTATGTTTTAATGTTTTTGGAAACAGATACTCCACTACCTACGAAATATGAACATGATTTAGTTTAAAATTTATTGTAATCTACAAAAACCGTTTCCTGAAAAATAAAAAAAATATGGTTCAAACAAAGTAATATTGTTTCATTCCTTTATAAAGGATAACCCAGTTATAGAAAAAAAATAATAGTATTTTTGTTTAGAATTCGGGGATTGATTATTATTATATTACAATTAACCCCCGAAATTATAATTATGATAAAATTATAATTTTTTGTGGATTATTTATCAATTTCAAACGTAAAACCAACTTAAAAATACCTTTAATAATAAGTTGGTATAGATTTCAAAAGAATTTATTTGCAGCGTCGATTTTTCTACTTATACAGTACATAAACAAGTCATTTTATGCTCGATGCATTTTAATAAAAATAGGTTTTGCACTTTTGTTGATTGGCACTGATATATACGTCACAGTTGATTAACATTTTTATGGATGCCGGGAAGCCAACTGTCGGGGGATCAACCGTCACGGAATCAACGGGGACCTTTCAACTGTCGAAAAAGATATGGCTCTGAATGGCTATTTGATGACAATGTTACATTTGAATTTCTGTGAAACGAAACCTGGTCAGTTTTCCAATTTGTTTTTACTCATTCATAAAAACATCTTCATTCAATGATTAATTTAGTTTATTTCCTTGTTTCCAGTCAGCGAACAGTCCACGAGACGAAAGGATGGGACGTGTTCCGGGACCTGCCCAACAAGTCGGACAGCGGTTCCATGGAAAGCCAGGCCTGCCTGGAGCTGACGGTCAGGATCTTCAAGATCATCGCCTACGTGCTGACCTTCGTCATTGTCCTGGGTTCCGGGGTCATCGCCAAGGGCACGCTGCTCTTCATGACCTCGCAGATACAGAAGGACAAACCTATCACTTACTGTAATCAGAAGCTTGGTGAGTTTAATTTCTCTTAGTTTCATCAGTTGCAGAAACTATTATTTCTACCTCTATATAGGATATTTCCACTGTTTTTTTTAATTTTATTAATAAGCTATTAAGCTAATAGGCTAATAAGCTACTTTTAATTAAAAAAATTCTATAACGATTTAAAAAGTGCCATTTTCGATTTGCCGCCAAAACGACATGTTCGTTTTTACAAGTGAATTCGGCGGCGTTGACGTCACGCCGGGAAGCGTTGGTGATAGCCGTCTTACCAGCCAGTGGTATTTTCTATGTCACAGTGACATTGTAGCGAGTTGGAACCGTTTCGCAGGGTGCGGTTTTTCAAACCAATAATTATGAATGCAAATATAAAAACTACGCATTTTTAGTACGATTATCCAAATCATAAATCTTCCACACATTTTAACGGTATTAATAGTTTGTGAAAATTCCTTATTTAGCAATATCTATAATTTTTATTATTTTATTTATTTTTATTTATTGTTTTGGAACATTTACAGAGTATTAACATAAAAAAGTCATTAGATTAGCAGTGTAGAAAACGTAGATGTTAATAGTCCACTTAAAAATATTCACAGAATGCACAGTTTAATAGTTGTTTTTCGCTATGTATACATAGAAGTTAACAGAAATTAGAAATAGCAAAATGTAAATAGAGGTATAAAAAGAGATAACAAAAAAGTGATGATAAAATATAGAGACAACAAAGATAAAAAGATCGATGTACGATGTAAAAAAACAGAAAAACAAAAAAAGTAAAGTACAAATAGAGTAAGAAACAGCCGTTCACATTCAAGTTTAAGATCAAATATAAGTAGTTTCAATTACTTGTTAGGTTAGTCTATTGTTAATTTGTTTTTTAAAGTAAGCGAGACTATTTGCATAGATATCTATATGGTTACATTCAATGGAATTATACAGACGACACATTCGAAACAGCGGATTGAAGTATGCAATATTGTTTTTAAATAATTCAAGATGAAATGTTTTCTGACTCCTTAAATTGCGTCTATTGGGGACCTTAATAAGAATAATATATTGCTTAGATAATGAGTTGTTTCAAGCTTATCATGAATGATTTTGTATAGACTCATTAAGTCAGCAACTTTTCTTATTTTTTCCAGAGTTGTAAACTTAAAATATTGGAGTCGTTCCTCGTAATATTGGAGTAAGGCATTTAGTACAAGTTTAAATGATAACAATCTCAGAATTTTTTTTTATACAGATTCAATAGTTTTTGAATATAAAGTAGTGTGGGTTCCAGAAAACACTACCATATTCCAATTTGCTTCTGACCAATGAGTTGTATAGGGTTATAATGGATTGGGGTTTTTTAAATGGTTTTGATATTCTATGTATAAATCCCATCATTTTCAAGGATTTACTCGTGATATCACTGATTCTTAGTTAACAGTTAAATTCAATGCTGCGTTCCATTTTTATCTTCTTTTTCGGTGGTAACTGAGTACCTGCACATCTAAACCTTTTTCCAACTTAGATATTCGCTAATATAGGTCGGTATATTATTATTTAAACTAAGAGTGCCAACTGTGCCTGGTCCAAAGAGGTTTCACTCGAAAATAATGATTAGGTATGCCAATTTTCAATGCTTTCTACTGTTGCTTGCATGACAATCAAACAATACTGAACTCTCCAGGTTTTAATTGAAGTCGGAACTTTATATCACGTTCACCCACTCTTCGATTGTCCTATTCTAATTATTTACCCAATTAACCAATGTTGTCTTTAGTTTGTCCGCAGTATAAAAATACTGTATGTAGGTACTTATGTTTCCGCCCTTTTTTCATCAAAAACCGAAAGGGAGTTTTTAACCTGAAGATTATTCAACTTCTACCTAAAGTAATCAGTGTAAATAGTTGTTTTTAACAAATAGGCTTACCTACTTTAAAACTTGTAATTAATGTTATTCAAGGTCACGTACGCAATTATTGTTGCCTTCTCTTAGCTTTTCTGCATAATGGCATGCGAATAATAATTATTTCAACGCATGGGCAGAAACACTTAATGACATAGCTCGTATCGTAGCCGTCTTGCGGAGTCGTACTTATTTCAATAAATAAAATCGTTGTTTTCGATGCTCCTAAATAATTTTTAATCCTCTCTTGTTTGGCTGAGAACTGGTCTATTGTTTTAGTATTGGAATTTTTGTGTTTTTTGATTTGCAGGTAGAGACAAGCAGTTTATCACAGTTCTACCCGACGCAGAGCGGATAGCATGGATGTGGTGCATCTTCTTCGCCTTCCTGGTTCCAGAACTGGGGACTCTCATCAGGTCCATTAGGATCTGTTTCTTCAAGAGTTGGAAGAAGCCAACCACAGGCCAGTTTATGCTGGTTAGTTCCATTTTACTATATACATTATCGTCTCTGTCTCGGTATTGCTGTTATCACTACATAATAACATGTGTATAAAAATTAGACATCCTTTCTCCAAACTTTCCAATATGTTGTAACCGGCGTCCGATACACAATCAAAATAATAAGACTCTCTTCACGCTGTTGGCATGTAAGGATGAGCTTTAACTATTGTTTGACTTAATATTCAATTTTTCGTGTGTTTTTCGTTGAAATGCTCCATACCATTGCAGCATTGGTCTAGCACGTCGACTCCAGTGCGACAAAACAAAACATAAGCAGCGGTTATGGATGCAGAATGACCCTTCTAAAAAAGTGCTTTTCGTGCAATTTTTTCAATGTTATTTTATTTTATTTAAAATATTATCTTGTGCAATTCCTCATGTATATGTGCATTTCCAATGGTAAGATGCTGATTGTTTTTTTTCAACGTAACATTGCATTGTTATTTGTATTTCTGTTAAGTTATAAACTGCGGCTGCTCTCAACACAGCAGTTCCTAGTCAGACAGGCATATCACAACACCAATTAATAAAGATGAATAACAAAAATAAATTTAAAAATGTATATGTACTTAGGTACGTTGTTTTTTCCTTAAGATACTAGATGAGATATGACGGTGAACGTACAACTCAGAATGAACCCAACTGAATACCTCCTTTAAAAAGCCATTAAAAGTGATGAAAAAATTGGTTAAATGGGTTACGTTAGGTTAGGTTATGGGCTATTTTTCAAATTTTTTCACAGGTTTTAATGACTTTTCGAAGAGGTGTTGAGTTGATTCTGAGTTTGTCATGGAACCAGATGGAACACCAACAATATTAATTTCATTTAGTTAGTACATTTGATAATTTTCTTTCCCTCTGTTAAACTTTCACCCAAAATTGCAGGTGTTCTTCGTAGAAACGTTGCACACCATCGGCCTGGTGATGCTGTTCTTCATAATCCTGCCCGAGCTGGACGTGGTGAAGGGCGCCATGCTGACCAACTGCATGTGCGTGGTGCCCGGCATCGTGGGCCTGCTGTGCCGCAGTCCCAAGGAGTCCAAGCGCTTCGTGAAGGTGATCGTGGACTTGGCGGCCATCGCGGCGCAGGTGACCGGCTTCGTCGTGTGGCCGCTGCTTGAGGGCAAGCCCAGCCTGTGGCTCATCCCCGTCGCCTCGGTCTTCATCTCCTTAGGGTGGTGGGAGAATTACGTCTCCAAGCAGAGCCCACTCAGTAAGTTCCTTTTATCTCCCAATTTAAAACAAATTAAATATTTGTGTATTAAGGCGATCCACTAGTTCACTACTGTGCCGTGGACAATAGTTCTTCGGTGGACGCCATAGGGGTCACTTTGAATAACCGAATTCGTCGACTAGCGGCCGTATTGTAAAATATCAACGCGAAAATGCATATTTTATTTTATTTTGGGAAGATTGGGTGTAAATATCAACTTTTTTTGCGATTATTATAAAATAAACTGAATTTGCAACATTACACAATAAAACCATATCCGAAAAGGGGTTTATAAATAGGAGAGTTTGGACTTGAAAGTGTGTTTTTTAGACCTCATACTTTATTTTTTTATAGGCTTATTAAAAAACTTATTAAAAAAATGACCGATATTTTTAAGGGCCAAGGTATGTTCTACACGCAGTATTTAATTGAAGCATCTACAATACTTCTAAGCGATCAAATTTTCAAAACAAAAACATATGATTTTGCATTATTTACTATGACTTCATCTTAAAGCATAATTCTATATTAGGTATTCTTAAGTCTTACACCAAACTCAAGAGCTAATTCTCTTCATTGGCGTAGAAATGCACAAAAAATACAAGTTACACTATTTTGTTACGCCATTTTATGAGATCATCTTAAATGGACGATTTTTTTTAATTATGGCGAGGTTCACGGTTACGGTACCGTGAAGGCAAAAAAGGCAATAAACATACGTTCCTTTTCGTTATAATGCTGCAGCTCATTCTTACACATTAAATAATGGTGAGACAACAGATGAGATACATAAAATACTTGTGTCTGTTTCTTCCAAAGCACTACTTTTTTCCTTTGGAGGTAACAGATTTATCTTATTCCGGCTCGGCCACTGCTGCAGGAATTTTCTTTATACGTGTTAGGGAGATGTATGATAATGATTGTATGTTTCCTTTGGAGGGATGCAGAAGTAAGTTCGCAGTTTGTCTCATTTTCGACTGATGTTATTTAGTGTGTAAGAAAGAGCTGCAGCATTATATGTTAAAGAACAAATGTAAAACCATCAGTGCATTGAAATTTGACGTTTCTGAATTTTTGGAATTCGCTCACACTTCGTACCTTCGTAGTAACTATATTTCCATACTTTAAAAATTATCGTCACGGCAAGTAGTATTGGATCACGGTGCGGTGTGTGAGAGAGATGCAAGAAAATATCACTTTTTTTACTTTGGAGGAAACAGAGTACATTATGTAGTCATCTATCTTTTGAAACAGCTGCAGCATTATTGTGTCAAGAAACGTATGTTTATTCAGTGGCGTAGCGTGGGGGGGGGGGGGCGGAGGGGGCGGCCCGCCCCGGGCGGCACTTTTAAGGGGGGCGGCAAATTTCCACAATAAATAATAAAATTATCTTGGAAAAATTTAAACCATTTCAAATCATAGTTTGAAAATGTTTTACGATACTTTCGTTTACGAATCCAACTCTTTTTTTTAATTATTTATTAAAATTTCAATAATTATATTTTTTTAAGCTGCAAACTTCACATTTCGTAGGAAAACCGTACGCATATTATTAGAGTAATACTAATTAAAGCTGTTAACTTGCAAACAGATTCACTCTTAATTAAAACCAGAATTGTGTTCAGAATTTATTAAAGAGAGAAATTCAGTTGTGTATTCATCTGCTGATACATTTCGAAAGAGGCCATTATTTTATTCGAAGTGCAGTTATAAAATTCTAGTTGCAGACTATGTATGTGCTGCCAGAATCAAAGAGAAACCATTTTCATATTCTGAGTGTAGTTTTAATTCGCCAAATACAGATTTAATTTAACCCGTCTAATCACAGAAGACACAAATTGTCCCGCTCGTTTAATTTTGAAATAAAATTGTGAAATTATGTCCCACACATTTAATTATAAAATAAATTTTGTGATTGCGATAAAAATTTAAGATCCAGTTTAATTACGATTTTTTTAAGAAAAGTAATCTGTATTTAAAATTTTAAGTTTATTCTATTTTAGGTACTTTAATTCGAATATTCGCAGGCGTGTATTTTTGAGCCAATCTACATTTCCAATATCAAAATTTTAATATTTAGAAACAATAATGTTCTAATAAGCACGTCGGAAAAATTACTATATCTAGATTTATGAATAATTTTGTTTTTTGCAAAAGGATAAGAAAAACAATAAAAAGGAACATTTAAAATGCAAGGGAAGAACAGGCAAAAGTTTATAGTATAAAGTTTATATTCGAAGTTCAGTTATAAAATTCTAGTAGCAGACTTTGTATCCTATATATGCTGCCAGAATCAAAGAAAAACCATTATCATGTTCTGAGTGTACTTTTAATTCGCCGCATACAGACTTAATTCAAACCAATTTTGTGTTGAGAATGTAAATTTCCAGTTGGGGAAGCATCTGTTGACACATTTCAAAGGAAAACATCCTCTTATTTGAAGTTCAGTTATAATATTCTACTTGCAGACTCTATATTTGCTGCCAGAATCAAAGAAAATACATTTTCAAGTTCTGAGTGTAGTTTTAATTCGCCAAGTACAGATTTAATTTAAACCAGTACAGAATGTAAAATTCCAGTTGGATTCATCTGCTAACACATTTCAAAGGAAAACATTCTGTTATTAGTTATTGTTATTTATGTAATGCCAGAATCAAAGAAAAACTATTTTTATCTCTGAGTGTAGTTTTAATTCACCGCATACAAACTGGTTATGTGATTATTAAAAAAATCCGGCTAGTTTATAAATAGGTCGTAATAAAAAATAGGATTTTCGAATACAACCCCCCCCCCCCCCGCCGCTTGAAGTACCCAAATAAGGGGGCGGTGAAATATTCCTCCACCGCGATGTTCTGAGTGTAGTTTTAATTCACCACATACAGATTTAATTAAAACCAGTTTTGTCTTCAAAATGTAAGTGTCGGCAAAATAAAAAAAACCCTTTTCATGTTTTGAGTGTAGTTTCAATTCACCGCGTACAGACTTAATTAAAACCAGTTTTGTGTTTAGAATAAAGTGCCGCTAGAATCAAAGAAAAACCATTTTTTTGTTCTGAATGTAGTTTTGATACACCGCATATTTAATTTAATTTAAACCAGTTTTGTGTTGTGTTTGGGTTGCATTCCATACGCATGCGTGATTAAGATGCGAAATTCTATTACAGGCACACCATTCTCGATTTCTGAGAGCAGTTATATATACAATTGTAGTAGAATTAATAAGCCTGATTTTATTGGAAGAGTACTCGGCCCATGGGATTATCAAAATTTGCATGAAAAAATTGGATATCTACCCCCCCCCCCCCCCCCCCCCCGGTCAGCGCTTGAAAATCTGCGGAAGAAGTATCTGCAGAAGTTAGGGAGGGGGGGGGGGGGGGGGGCAAAATTTCCCTCCGCCCCGGGCGGCCGAAACCCACGCTACGCCACTGTGTTTATTGCTTTTCTTATGCCGTCAGGCCTGATACATTATTTTTTTTTCTTTTCTTATAAAAATATTTATTATAAAAAAGTTCGATTATTTCAAAGGCCAAGATGTGCCAAGATTTTCTACTCGCAGTATTTAATTAAAGCATCTAAATTATTATTTGTATGCGATCAAATTTACAAATAAAAAACAGATTTTTTATACTTTTGAATGTAGCTATAACTTTGTGGTTATCCATTATAAATAAATGAAACAATGTTACTTTGTTTGAACCACTTATATATTTGGAAATAAAAAAACCCTTAAAAATAATGAACCTAATATCAACAAACAAAAAATATTGTCTTACAGCCCAATCATGGATATGTTCCCCTACCCACCCACTCTTCATTAATACTTAGCAACAGCTCCACCCCTACCATAATAATACATTTTTCCCATTCACTATTTTGTAACTGTCAAATCAGTATACGTTGAAGATGGAACGGTCGTTCTGAAACCGCTTGGCTTTACTCAAATGTATAAGTGGTTCAAACAAAGTAACATTGTTTCATCTACATATTTTTTACATTAGGTACTTCATGGTGCTTCGCTTTGCCGATGCTTTATATCCTGTCTGTCTTAAATTAACCCAACATTCTCTGTGTTTGCAGGCTTCATGAAGGCCCTCGGCAGGGTGAAGGAAGAATTGAAGTACACGCGCTATTTCACCTACATCTTCGTGTCCGTGTGGAAGGTGATCGCCTTCCTCTGTTCGGTGCTGCTGGTGTTGTGGATGCAAGGAGACAACGTCACTGACTTCTTCGGCATGTTCTCTGAGAGCTTCGCGCCTCATCCTATTGTCATTGAAGAGGTATGGAATGAAATATGGAAATTTATATTAAATTACTATAATAATCAGTCTCTCTTTTCCAACATGGTTCAATGCATATTTTTGGTGCTTAGGTAATAGGGATCTAAAATAAGTTCAGGCCTTCATGCTTTCTCTTTTCCCTTCTAAAATTACCCTCTATACCTCAGAGATGATATACTTATAAGAGGAAGTACACTGCCTGTGGGAAACCTAAAGGCTTTCTGCCAGGAGTTAATACCAAAATGAAAAAGTTCACACTCATAGCTGGAAGCTGATTCGGTTCAGAGGTTCACAGAAATATTCACAAAAAAATATCTGAAAAATGCTGTACTTTCAATTTGGGAGGCGGGATTGGGTACCGCCGCCTCGGGAACCTTTATTGGATAACCAACACCTCTGCCATAGGTCACCTCAAGTGGTTCGCTAAGTTTGGTGATTTAGCAGGGGTGCCCGGGTTCATGGGGTGAGGTTTGTCTAGGTATTGGAGGCAGATGACTAGGACACACTGAACCCCAGATTTCTACCCACCCCTTAAACCCTTTTCCTTCCCAGAACTCTCCTCTCCTTCCTTTCCCCAAAAAAACCCTCCACACAGCATCCCCAAAGATGACATAGGCCCTGAGGGAAATTATTTTCCTCAGGGCCTCCTGTGTGGAGCACATGTAAAAAAAAATAAACCTACTCATAATGTACAAATACACTTTCAATTTTTTTGTCATCTCTGAAAATTGTAATATGAACCAAGATTGTCACTTCGACTGTCCCACAACTGGAATTTCCTAGTTGAACAGTAAAATTCCAATGTTCTGTAAAATAATTCCTTACAAAAAGAGATGTTTATTGTTTGTAATAAAAATTTGTTGTACCTACGCCTTTAGAAACATTTAGAGACAAAATTTAAAAAAAGTACCTTCTATTCCCACCACTTAATAGGTACATGTTTTTCAGATATTGAAGTTGTTTGCATTACATGTACACGTTCCCAACACGGTGCTACTTTATTGTAAAGAGAATATGAGTATGAGTAATATAAGATGCCTTTGTTATTACATGTACAAACTGAAATAAATGTAAACTGTCGATTTTCCGAAAACCAATAAATAAATAAATTATGTAAAACCCTTCGTTTTAGATCAAACCAGTCCTCAGCGGCACCGTCCTGCCAGACCTGTCCGACATCACGAAGACCGGCGACTCTGTGGACATGATGTCCTCGCACAACACACCCATGTATGTGCTGCTCATCCAGATCCTGGCCGCCTACCTGTGCTATGTGTTCGGCAAGTTCGCCTGCAAGATCCTCATCCAGGGCTTCAGTTACGCCTTCCCCGTCAATCTAACCATCCCCGTCTCCATCTCTCTGCTCATTGCTGCTTGCGGACTGAGGAATGGAGATCCTTGCTTCTTCCACGACACGATTCCGGATTATCTGTTCTTCGAAAGTCCCCCTGGTAAGCATTCATTTTTTTAACATTTTTATTAGTTCAAAGATTCTTCTTCTTCTTGGCGTGCTGTTCAGGCCCCCCCCGACATTGGCGATCACTCTGGAAAATGTCTTTTCACTTCTAATGCCGGTCCACTCCCGTATATTTCGCAGCTAAGACATTTGTCTCCTACTAGGCCCTCGACGACCCTCTCTCTTGCCTTTCAATATTAATTGGAGCAAGTGATACTTCTCCCCTCGAAGTATGTGACCCAGATATGAAATTTTCCCGACTCTTATTAATATGTAAGCAGTTCTCTACAAGAGGAATATAAACGCTAGAAATATTTCGAATCTCACGCCTGCAAAATTTTAAAATCGAGCGTCTTTTTGCACGAGGCAAGTAAGCGAAAAAGTTGTTTTTATTTATTTTGTGCATAATTTTATAAGAACAAAAAAAGTTAGAACATGGAAAACCTCAAAAATAGTCTTAGCCATAAAGGGGTATTTTTAAAAAATTGTTTCTTGAATAACTTCATAGTTAAGTCATGAAAAAACATTTTTTTTGGTGGTTTACGCTTATATTTTTTGTTACGTAAATAATAATTTTATTGTAATTCTAATACATAGAAAAGCTAGAAAAAGCTTCGCTTTATCCGTAGCATATTTTTTGATGTTCATACTGTAAGCCGATTCGTCGTAAAGATTAATCAAAATAGTATCTAAATAGTATTTCACGTATATATTCATCTTAAGTTGCTCTTAGTTCAAAGATTACAACGCTTAAAATAAAACAATCAATTTTTGCTACAAAATCTTAAATAATGTAAAATATTACCAGGAACATAGAATTCAAAAGAGTACGTTTTTAGAATTTTTACGGCGGTGATTATGATTATTTCACATAATGTAATTTCACATTTTTTGTGTAATTTCTACCAGGAGCACAAAACGCTAAAATGGTATTTTTTTATTATTATTACTGAAATCTACCAAAATTTTCATTGAAAAAGTTGTAAACAAAAAATTCTAGAACCATGATTTTAAATTTTCACGGCCATTCCTCTAAATTTTTTAATTTTTGAATTTTGAAATATTTCATTTTTATAAATTTAGGAGCATTGACATTGTTGATCTCCTAAAAGTGAATATTTATGAAAATCTACCAGGAGCACAAGAGCGTGAGGAGGTGTTTTTTTAATATTTACGAACGATACGCCTGCCAAATTTCAATCAGGCAATCTTCATAACTCTGGAGTTACTTTGCGGAATCCTATTTTATCAGGCGTCTAGTTAAAATTAAAGATGTCCCGTGAAAGTATAGTACGCCAAACTTTAATACCGGTGGACGTTGATAGAGAAATCGTCGCAATAGGCTAATTTAAGGTCAAGTGGCATGCCTCCCCGCCCACGCTTTTCTCTATATAACTTATGTTTTTGCGCATCTTTCTCTTTCGCTTACGTTCATCATAAAGTCAGTAACTATGCGAGAATGGATCGTACCATGTTCAGGCCGGCATTAAAGTTTAGCGTATATACGTATACCTACTCCAGATTTTTTCTGTTCGGACGATTTTCAATAATTTAATATTGAGGTTACACTAAAAATTATTAACATATGCACCAAAAAGAGACAAATGGTAATTAATTTGTATAAACACTCATATAAACCGACGAATTTTTTTCCTGCTCCAAAATATTATTGTTTTACTTTGTAGCTTCAGTGTTATCAATAAAAAGTGAAAATGCTCTACAAATATGAATAAATTCGCTTTGTCTTAATTCCAGTATACTTCCTGAACGACTTCATATCCCGCCAGATGGCGTGGGTTTGGCTCCTTTGGCTGCTATCCCAGACCTGGATCACTCTCCACATCTGGACTCCGAAGTGTGAGCGTCTGGCTTCCACCGAGAAGCTGTTCGTGATCCCCATGTACAACTCCCTCCTGATCGACCAGTCCATGGGTCTCAACAGGAGGTGCCAGGACCAGACAGACGTCAAAACGGAGGTAAGGAATCAATAACGTCCTTTGCAAAAACTCTCGGATGGTGTGTTCTGGCATCATTAAAATTGCACCTCTATTTCTGTTCTGAATTTCTAGGTCAATGCAAAACGTTAATCAGCTAGCAAATTCATATCCATCATGAGTTACGGAGCTTTGAAAGATCGATTTATCTGTCGAAAAATGAGACAAAACTTCACGTTATATATCCCACTTTTTCTTGTTATTGGACAATAAGAAAAATTATTCATAAAAACTCGGACGAAGTTGGGCGCGATAACCACTAAAATTGCATACATACATTTAAAGCAAACTAAAGGATATAGCAGTCCCAGAGAAAGGTCATACGTTATGTTATCGTTCTGGTATCTTCTGTCTTTTTCGTTTTCATACAAGACGTGTGATGCGGAAGAGGATTATCATAGATGCCGCACATACGACCAAGGGCAGATCCAGGGGGGGGGGGTCGTGGGGATCATGACCCCCCCTGGGCTGGGTCCAGGGCCTAGGCTGACCTACTTTTTACTTGTATCTATTATTATCAAAATTAAATTATAACTTCTAGTGACTTGACCACGACTATGTGACCCCCCCTGGCGCCAAAGCTGGATCCGCCCTTGCATACGACCTCTCTCTAGGACTACTTAACGAATTTTGGTATCAACTTGTCAACAAGTACCCTTGTTTTCATCACTATACAATTATTTTCAAATAAATCGTGTGGGTGTACAAGGCTACTAAATAATGTAGAATCTTAACCTCAAATAATTAATACATGTTACACTATTTTTGTAGGACTTAGCTGAAATTGAAAAAGAAAAAGGTGATGAATATTACGAAACAATATCCGTCCATACCGATGGATCGAACTCAACTCCAAGAACAGTGAAGTCATCTGATCATATTACTAGGTAAATAAATACCTGACTACATTAAAATAGTAGATTATAACCAACAATACCACAGGCACAAAACTTAACTACATTTATTAATTTTGTATTTTCTCTGAAACTTTAAAATTTGATGTTTTTGTAGAATTTATACATGCGCTACTATGTGGCACGAGACTAAAGACGAGATGATAGAGTTCTTAAAGTCCATCTTCCGACTTGATGAGGATCAGTGCGCTCGCCGAGTGGCCCAGAAGTATCTGAGGGTCGTGGATCCTGACTACTACGAATATGAAAGTAAGTACTATTCTGTTTGTACTATACTAGGTTGCCAAAATTTTTATTTCGTTTGCATTTTTATTTCCCCATATTGAATAATAAAGTTCAAAGGCAAAATAATATACAAGATCTACACTGCAATTGCAGTGCTTCGTACCGCAGGCACGATTCTTACATTAGTTTTTTAAAGTAGTTTGATTCAGCGAAATAACAAGTAAGACTTAATAATCACGAGAGCAAAAAGTCACCATTTATTTAAAAAAAAAACATTGATTCTTAACCCTTTTAACCCCTTGACTTCGCCAAACTACAGTAGCAGTTCATGAAACCCATGATTTCCTTATGATGCACGGCAAGTGTAGCGTGTAAAAATATAAATAAACAGTTTTTCGAAAATACATGGGCAGGTGACCGGATTAAATAGAATAGTGAAAAACCAGAAAATGACAAAATAATGTTTGTTTTCTTGAGGCTTATTTTTTTACAAGGGAAAATTACCCTTTTTTTTAAATGTTTTTTATTCAGTAAAGTTTATACATTACAGTAAATGGATAATTTTTTGGCCATCACACTAGGCACATGCCCGTGTTGTAGTGGCCTTGTTTTGAAAGATTCTTCAATGGGGTTATAAATACCAATTTCATGGGTACCTCAAATCTTCTTGGATGATAGTTTCTCGAAAACACATAATATGTCATTGGTGTACTAGACGTTTGTACATAAACTAAATATAATAGGGAGCTGGCCACAATGACACGCCAATGGAGTTTCGTACGCCAGTGGATTTTGGAACGCCACTGGTCTTTTAAATGAATTTACTACTTTGACAAAAAATGCTTCTAGGTATAATGGCAAAACTGATTTTAGTACTGGATTAAAATAAATATTTTTCACTTTGGAGACTGTGGGAGACTGGGGTTTTTAGGTTACTGGGATACTGGGATAGGTAAACTGAATCTAAGACTGACTAAAACACTTTAAAAGAGGTTTGAACTTGGAGACTGTTGGTATCTTGAGTTGGTATCTTTCTTCTTGGCTGATAGTTTTGAACTGACTTCCTACCGGTTTGACTTCTATTTTTATAGGGCAAACTCAGGTCGGACTTTTGGGGGACAGAACCTCCTTAATTTTTCTAAGGTACTTGTTTTAGGTAATTTCCCTGGTCGCTACGATTGGAAGTCAGCTGTGTCAAAATTATGTGTGATAGTTTTTGCCATGATCTTACCAACTTAGGATACCAAAGTCTCACATCATTTTTATTGTGTTTACAAGAAAAGGTACAAGTATACATATGTGATATAAGGTACAATTTTAAACAGTAAATATTTTTCTTAAAGTGCAACAATCACTGATAGACGTCAGTTTTTGGGTTGTTTTTGTAGCATATACTCATTTTTAGGTGATGATGTTTATTTCTTGATCCAAATTATTCCCAATTTCTCGAAATTGAGCTCCAAATTTTTCGGAACATGAATTCGCTGTCGTAAATATTCACGATTCAGATTTTTCCTTTGTTCAGAATTGACCAATAGTGGCTCGGCTGGTCGCATGGTGGGGGTGACGTAAATAGACAGCCAATTCCTTGGCGTTGATCATTGCTGTCTAGACTCCCTTGTGGAAGTATTAGGTAGTTATTTAGATGTGTTTTCCAGTCCAATGAGGCTGCCGCACGTATTCATTATCAATTTCATTAATGTTTTCAATTGATTAGTTAGTTAAAGGACATAATTGCGTTGTAGACAAATCGTTTGGAAGGGGCATCACATGCACATTGTTCCGCTAGCCAATAGCAGCACTCAGATTGTCGTGCTCGCGGCACGGTACTCTGTGACAGCGTAAATTCCAATCTTGAATTTCCAGGGTTGTCATATGCTTTCGCGCACTCGTTCAATGCACACGTATTCCTATGACACGTTCGATATAATTGGTCTACCGGAAAATGCAAGTATCAAAATACTTTGTTTATTTTTTATTTTATTAATCTTAAGTTAGCTCACATCTTTGTGTGTGCTAATATTTTATAAAGATATAAACATTTACATTGGTTGGCAAACATAATCATTCTTTAAATATTACACATAAATAAAGACATTAATAATTGAGGTAGACATATTTTCGTAATTCTTTTTTAAACTTATTTATATTTTCTATCTCAGTAATTTCATTCGGGATGTTGTTACGCAGTTGGACGGCCTGGTACATCAGAGATTTCTGGGTGCTTGATTTTTTCCTTGTCGGCAGTCTAATTTGCTTTGAATTTCTTGTCCCGTGACCATGTGTTTCGTTATTATAATGTAATTTTCTTTTTAGTTCCTTAGACATCATCCCCATGTTAATTTTATGTAAAAAAATAAGTACATTCAAATACACAGTTTGCTTCACCGTCAACATATTTATGGTATGGAAACTTGTCTCATCTTCCATAAAAAAATAGCATTATTACCTGGCATTTTTGATAGAGTTAATTTGAAATGTTTGAAAGGTATCTATGATACTGTCCATTTTACAGTGATGCTTACTATTTTTATTTATTTAATTTGCAGCTCACATCTTCTTGGATGACGGCTTTGAAATCTCCGATCACAGCGACGAGGACTCGCAGGTGAACATTTTCGTGAAACGTCTGGTGCACACAATCGATGAGGCTGCCAGCGAGGTGCATATGACCAACATCAGGATCCGCCCGCCCAAGAAGTACCCCGCGCCCTACGGAGGCCGCCTCGAGTGGACTCTGCCTGGCAAGACGAAGATGGTCTGCCATCTCAAGGACAAAGACAAGATTAGGCACAGAAAGCGCTGGTCTCAGGTTTGTAGCAATAAGTTTTTGTGGTGTTCAATTCCTATATAATCTTCTATAATCTAAACCCCAAAGGAGAAAAACTGTTTGTTTTTGTCTAAATTTTTGTAAACCTTGTGAATTTTTTTTTAAATTTTTTAGATCCAATCGTAAGATTGACACTGCAATTGCAGTGCTTAGTACCGCAGGCACGATTATTTTCAATCTATGTTTATATCTTAAAATCAATATTTCATCATGAGCTGCGGAGCCTTGAAATGTTTTTTAAATTGTCGAGTAAAATTTTTCTTTAAATTCGGCCGTAGAATAGTAATTATTATTATCTTCTATGTATCTATTAATTAATTTGATTTGTTTGAAAATCTATAGTTTTATTCCGAGACTGATGAAAATTTACACACTTGACCTTCACAACAAGAGCAAGGTCATAGTCTACATGATATTTTGGAAAATTCTGCTTGAAGCCCGGGCAACAACGGGGAATTCAGCTAGTTGCTCTATAATGTTTACAATGTTTAAAAAAGTGAAATTTTGTATCTCTTTTGATAAAGTTTAAGATCTTTGACAGTCTCAGTGCACAAATGATCTGCTTTACAATGATAAACTTTATAAATGATATGAGTTTGTATCCGTCCGCTATAATTGTTTGTTGTCGTGTCTTGTTCAGGTGATGTACATGTACTACTTGCTGGGCCACAGGCTCATGGAGCTGCCCATCTCCGTCGACCGCAAAGAAGTTATGGCTGAAAATACTTACCTACTAACCCTCGATGGAGACATTGATTTCAAACCCAACGCTGTCCAGCTGCTGGTCGATTTGATGAAGAAAAACAAGAATCTGGGTGCTGCTTGCGGTCGCATTCATCCTATTGGCTCAGGTAATAAGAACTTATCTTATCAACAGCTAATGTTAAGGGAATGGGACTACGCTGAAACTGAGGTCATATCTAACGGCTTTTTTCCAAAGAAAGAAGATGAATTGGAGAATGACGGTTGGTTTTGTATTAGTGAGAAAGGGGCCGTTCATGTATTACGTAACGCACTTGGGGGGGGGGGGGGGGGTGTCTTGTGAAACGTTACTGTGCGTTACGAGGGGGTGTTCGAACAACGCGTTACGTAACATGTTTTTCTTTATTTAGATAAAAAAAAACTAGGGAATTAAAATCTTCCAACTTGGCAATCCTTTTCGTTCTCGAAATCTCTTGTTTTATTTATTACCGAAAACGCGATTAAAACAAGAAAAAAGGGTATTTAAGTGACTTTCCAGTACTTTGCGCAACTTAATTGTGACTTTCAGGTAAAAATTGTCACTTGAGCGTTTAGCATTCAATTAAGTAGTGGAATCACATGCATACGCGGTTTGGAGAAAAACCATTAGGGGCCGTTCAAGTATTACGTAACGCACTTGGGAGGGGGAGGGGGGGGTCAAAAATCTTCAAAAATTGCGTTATGTAATACTTGAACGCCCCCAAACGCAATGACTCAACGAAACTAGATATACTATTTTGTACTTCCCTCCTATGGTAATCCCTATGTTCAAACTTTGATGAATATATAATTATTGTCTTACCCCAATTGTTATTCTCTTCGTCCTTTACTCCTGTGAGTTTGGACCATCTATCTAGATCTTATCTAATGCTGCGTAGATATATAACACAAAGATATTTATGCAAACCGAACCACGAATTACGGGAAAGGAATGAAGCGACAGCAAGCAGCTTCTTGCGCCATTTACCAATGCTTCGTTCCTTCCCCAAAATTCATGGCTCGGCTCGCATTCATCTTTGTGCGTGTATACGCAGCGTTAGGTACCAATAGTCGGAAATTCAAATAGTTTAATGTCCGATTCCTTGTGTAGGGAAAGAGTTTACCATAAACATAATACAAGATTCACTCAAAATGAAGGATTGGTGATTCCGAAATGTACCAATAAATACGGTGAAAGGACCCTACACTATATTGTACCCAAAATATTTAATAAACTACCAATGACAATCAAAAATAATAACGTTTTTAATGGTAAAGTCAAATATAGACTAAGGAAATGGCTATTAGATAGGGATGATTTATATTGATGCCCTACCAAAGTCCTTGTATTCTTTATTGAAACTCACATTCGAAGGAATTGGTAAATTCATTACAATTTTTGTAATACCTACTGTATATGAAACTTTTAATTTACTTGTGATTATATTTCATTTGTTCATACGAAATCCATTTGTACTTTTTTATTATATAAGGCTTATAGTGCTACTTACATGTGTATACTATTTCCGTAATTTAAATAATCTATTTAAATGATATTTAGCATCAAAATTATAAAATTATATGTATACAATGTTTGAAAATGTACCAATGTTGTCATTATGTACCTGCTGACAAATTACATAAGTAGTTTAGCGGGTTTAAATGTAAATAAATAAAAAAAAAGTTTAAATTAAAAAGATTGACCAATTAATAAAATGTAGTGCTCTGAAAATGGTTCCACTTTGTCTAATTATTTTGCTTAAAGACACTGAAACATCCGTATCCCAGCTCTGGGAGGTAGTAAGTAATACATAAATTGCTTTTAGTTTAAACTAACCAAAACTTTAATCACAATGTCTTAAATTTCTAGGTCCCATGGTGTGGTATCAGATGTTTGAGTACGCTATCGGTCATTGGCTGCAGAAGGCTACTGAACACATGATTGGCTGCGTACTTTGTAGTCCCGGCTGCTTCTCCCTATTCAGGGCCAAGGCTCTGATGGACGACAATGTCATGAAGAAATACACGACCAAGTCTGACGAGGCGAGACATTACGTGCAGTATGATCAAGGTACAGCCAAGACTACAAAACTTATTAACAAAATATTTTTTCTCATTGAATTTAATGTTTCTTTTAACTAATGCGGGTGGTGCTAAAACTTTATTAATCAGAAGTAGAGTGTTATTGGAGATAATAGTCAATTTCAGTAAGGCGGTATACTGTACTAGTACTGTATTAAAATATAACTAGCCGTTGGAAACAATAGTTATATTGCTTCAACGTCCAACGCTGTTGAAAATAATTAGCGCCAATATTATTCAACGCAGTCAACGATTCAACTGCCTAATAAATAAAAAGGGTTAAGAGTTTGTACTTCGTGAACAACATTACTCGATATTTTAAATGGTCTTTTGGAAATGTACGTAACTACTGCACTTTTTATTTTATTTTCCCATCCAATACGGCCGATACGCAGCGCCAAGGGACAATCAAATTTATCAACGACAAGCAAAAAAATAACCTAATGATAATTGTCAATGTCGGTCAACAGCTAAGTTTTGTACCTATTGTTTTCAACGCTGTTGGAATGATATAATCAAAAGGGTCAAGAGATCACATTTCGTGAACGATATTATACCCAATTACACAAGGTCTTTTGGTAATGAACGTACCTACTGCACGTTTTTTTTTATTTTCCCATCCAATATGGCCGATACGCAGCGCCAGGGAACAATCAAATTTATAAACGACAAGCAAAAAATAACCTATTGATAATTATCAACGCCGGTCGCCCTATTGTTTTCAACGCTGTTGGAATGATATAATCAAAAGGGTCAAGAGATCACACTTCGTGAACGATATTATACCCAATTAGACATGGTCTTTTGATAATGTACTTACCAAAGATATTGAAATATAAGTAGATGTGCTATCTGCTGTTTTTACTATGTGGGTCTGCGCTTTCGGGTGTCGCCGATATTGTTTACCAATTAACAAATAAACTAAAAGAACAAATAATTAACGAAAAAACCAAACGAACGTTAAACTAAATGAACGAATTCTTTCCTTGTTCAAAATATATTGTTAACCAATATTAATGCACATTTTCAAAAAATCAACGAAATGAACAAATTCTTTTTGTATGAAAACTACGCTAATTAGCGCGTAGTCCGGCGACAATTGCGCGGACACCATAGCATATCTCTTCTGTATTTGAATATCTTTGGTACTTACCTACTGCACGATTTTTTTTATTTTCCCGTCCAATACGGCCGATCCGTAGCGCCAAGCAACAAGCGAATTTATCAGTGACAAGCAAAATATATCGTCAGGAAAAAATCTAATGACTTTTGTCGATTTACACTTCCAATGGGTTAAATCATGAACCTTATTTGGAGGGTGAATTGTAAATGAAATTTTTGTCTTCTGTGAAAATTTTGTTATAAAAAAAAAATCAAACGCAAACAAATAAAACCCCGACCCCGACTGTTCAATATCTACTGATTTTATGTTTGAATTAAAATTAAAAAATATATATTATAAAATATATATTAAAATTAATAAAGTATATATTATAATATAATAATACATGTCACTGGAAAGCAAAACTTCATTAACGTTTTTTAATCCAAATAAAGTCAGGAATTACTGATTAAAGTAATTTGGGTATGTCTCTTAACACCCTGTACAATATATTATTTCATCGTAATATTTTGTCTCTGTAGGAGAAGATCGTTGGTTATGCACCCTCATCCTACAGCGAGGATACCGTGTAGAGTACTCAGCTGCATCAGACGCTTACACCCATGCTCCCGAAGGCTTCAACGAGTTCTACAACCAGAGACGTAGATGGGTCCCATCCACCATGGCCAACATTTTCGATCTGCTCGTCGACTACAAAAAGACAGTGAAAATCAACGATAACATTTCTATGCCTTACATTTCATACTTGGTGAGCGATATTATTGTAAATTGTATCTCAATTCAGCAGGATTAAAAACAAAACCTATTCTTACTTTTGAAAAACAGGAACAGCTCATTTTAGTAAATCAATTTTTTCATTATTTTTATTGGAAAATGCAAAGCTTGAAAAGCCGTTTTTCGTGTTAAAATACTGTAAGTTTGTAATGTTTTCTTCACGTAAGACAAATTATCAAGTAAGACTTATTTTCTTGCCAATGCGTTCAATGGAAGATCAAAATTACAATATTTTGGTTAAAAGCATGATGACGTTGTGTACACTACAATTGCGTTTTGGAATGTAATAAGCTGGTTAGCTTTTATCTCTGTTGCTGCGAAATAATGGTTAAATTTAATAATAACATTTCATAAATGTTTAAAACCCCGGGAGTGCTTCAAGGCGCTGATTTGGATCCACCTCTCTTCATAATGTATGTTATTTTAGAGATCATTTTGATGATGGTTGCGTGATGTAACAAATAATATTATGTAGTTTATACTCCAAGTCACATTGATGAAAGCTTTGGTATGTAACATGTATAATATATTGTATTTTCCAGGTGATGTTGATGGGAGGTACTGTGCTTGGCCCTGGAACCATCTTCCTTATGTTAGTGGGAGCTTTTGTCGCAGCTTTCAAAATCGACAACTGGACTTCCTTCCAATACAACATCATTCCTATCCTGTTCTTCATGTTAATCTGTTTCACTTGTAAAGCCAATGTTCAGGTGAGATTTAGTGTCAATAAAATTGATGTAGCTAATTATGCTCTTTCTTGAAAAATGATTAGGTAAATAATGAAAATATATAAATGCTTCATATTTGACTGGACGATTTCCGACCTTATCGGAGCCCAAGCCACTAGCTTCGTCAGTTAGCATGAGAAGTTAGAACGTAAGTATTGCTTTTTAAAAATTGACTAAAGTTCCTCATTGCACAAAAAAATCTTTTACCTCGATTTACTTGTAGAAAGTGAAAGCACCATAATTTATCTGAGTGCTCAATAAAAAATTGTATTTATACTAACTTATTGTGTTTTTCTTCTTCTTTCCAGCTAATATTTGCTCAGATACTATCGACTGGCTATGCCATGATCATGATGGCTGTGATAGTGGGTACAGCCCTCCAGCTGGGCGAGGACGGTATAGGTTCCCCCTCCGCTATCTTCCTCATAGCCCTAACCAGCTCCTTCCTCATAGCAGCCTGCCTCCATCCGCAGGAGTTTTGGTGTATCGTCCCCGGTATCATTTACCTGCTCTCCATACCCTCTATGTACCTGCTCTTGATCCTGTACTCCATCATCAACTTGAATGTGGTATCGTGGGGAACCAGGGAAGTGATAGCTAAAAAAACTAAAAAGGTATGTCTTTGATTTTCTTTTCTTTTTTAGCATTAGTGGGCTGATGAATGGAAATCCAATCTCTTTGATATTGAAGTAAAACCAAAGAGTAGGGTTTCATTTAAGAGTGGGGAAATGAATATTGCTGACGAGGTTGATGTCATTGCACCGAGTATCTGACATCCCCAGAAATAGATTTGGTTGCAGTTTTTCCTCAAAGAATTCTGTTCTTGGAGTTTGCGATTCTCATCCATCTGAAACCAATAGTCCTCTTCAGATAATTAACCAACCTCATTTTAGGATGGTTCATCGTTTCCCTTTTCCTTTGCCTCCATCGCTGCAAAAGTAATGAGTTCGTTTCCTACGCAACCCAAAAAATTCTAAAGTGTTTTTTTTTTGTATAATGTTGCTGTTAATTATAATGAACCTTTCAAATCGGTCCCACTACTGTGTTAATAATTAATAAACCTAGACATGAACGCATAATATTTTAAAGTGTACCTATCCGTTTTTAGGAAATAGAGAATGAAAAGAAAGAAGCAGAGGAAGCCCAGAAGAAGGCGCAGAAGAACAAGTCCCTGCTCGGGTTCTTCAACCCAGGAGGAAATAACGGAGAGGAGAAGGGCTCGATGGAGTTCTCCTTTGCCGGCCTCTTCAAATGCATGTTCTGCACACATCCCGAGGGGGGCGAGGAGAAGGCTCACCTCATTCACATCTCCGAGTCCTTGAGCCAGATCAACAAGAAGTTGGAGGCAGTTGAAAAGTATACCATTTTTAATTTAATTGTCACAATGCACTGAGGGCCAACTACTTCACAGAAAATCAAGTTTTGCGTTGCCATCGAATGGCCATTCAGCTTCATTTGGTTTTTTTGACATTTGAAAGGTCCTCGTTATACACCGATTCTAGGCACGTTTCAGCTTTATATCAAATTGTAATAAGCTGACAAGCTTCAACATAATATAGTCCGTCAAAAAAGAGTAGAAAATATAAAAACTTGAACTACTAAATTTGTAGACTGGCAACACCAATTTACTTGTCAAATATTTTTTTGAAGTGCAATGACACTGAATGTATAGAACACAGTAAACCACATTTTTTCTTCATGACATAAAATTGATTAAAAGGTGATTTGTAAAGCGATTTGCTTTAATTTAATTTAACATAAATTTGAATTTAACAATAGATAGAAAGGAAGAATCACTAATGGTGAGTTTAGTAACACTACTTTTAGATCTGAATGAGTTAAATATATTCAGATCTAAAATGAGACATGATCTAAAGCCCAGGCAATGCTAGGTACTTTATCTAGTATTAAATAAATTTGAGCAATTTCTAAACTGTGCTTTATATTTTATTACATTATAATTATTCTTCATTATGTTAACACAAAATTGCAAAGGTATAATAATAATAGACCTATAAGCAATTCTAATTTTGAGATCGGCGGGTATCTATACTGCAATGAAAAAATATTTTTTCCGCTATTATGCCTTTTCTAATTTTTTATAAAAATGTAGGTTACACAGCTTTACTTTAACACCATGAGTTATGTGTTTAGTATTGCCATTTGAACAACAGTGGCGCCCTCATATATTTTCTACTCTTATTTGACAAACTGTAGTTGTCCTCTTCTGCTGATCACAATTTGTTCAAAAACTGAAACAGACTTAGAATCGGCATTTAACGGGGAATTTTCAATTGTCAAAAAAATCAACAGGGAGCTGAATGGTCATTTGATGACAATGTTACATTTTAATTTCTGTGAAACAACCTGTCTAAAACTCTCTTATACTCTTGAAGAAACCGGAACAAACACTTCTAAAGTGGGAAAACTTCTTAATGGCAAAGATTTGTTGTAATTACCTATCTCATTAAAAACGCAATTGACAGAAAAAGAACTAGTAACAGGGACATAGGGGGAAGTTATAATGTATATGAGGGTTTGATTGCGCCTATCTAAGATAGAGAAAATCCATTTGGCTTCAGAAGCAAAAGCTGTTGAAGTATGAGATCTGGCATCATGAAGTCTGTAAAATCAGATATTTGAACATTGATTTATCATTTTAGGACCATCGATCCAACTGGACAAATGTCATCTAACAGGAGGAGATCTGCGGTAGGCGGGCATGGCTCTCACCACCACGGGCTGGGATCTGTCAACGAAGACCCGGAAAATGCCATGAATGACGGATCAGACAGTGAGACTCTTTCCACTGTGCCAAAGGTAAATTCTATTCCATATGGTATAATACATACTAGCCAAATTTAAAATTACTGTATTCTTTTCAACTCATTTCAAATTCCGTGAGCGGACACTGCCATCTATTGAATTTCTGTGATAGGTTGTTGAATTTTTTTCAATAGATGGCTTGTCATGTTTTCCTTTCGATATAGTAAGATTTATTGTTACTTATAATATTTTAATGGATTGCAGGAGGAAAGAGATGATCTGTCAAACCCCTACTGGATCGATGACCCAGAACTTGGAAAAGGAGAAGTGGACTTCCTTTCCGATGCAGAATTACAGTTCTGGACTGATTTACTTGCACGCTATTTATACCCTATTGACGATAACAAGGAAGAACAGGTACCTACAAACATTTGTTACAAATTACAAATACATACAATCATGTTTGAAAATTACAAGAAAAATTATGAAAACTTTAAAAAACACTTTTACATACTTTTCATCGAGAGAGTAAAAAATTTAAAAATAAATTTGTTTTAGAAACATCAAAACCTATAGAAATTCATTATTTAAGAGATTAAATCGTAATTACAATATTTTCACTTGTTTGTCTTCTGTTTAATCAATTTTCTTTTCAGGAACTGGGTTTTGTCATATTTTAAAATTATATTCACTAATGTTATTTTTACAGGGACGCAATATGCGTTTATGAGCAAACATGAGATATGTCATATACTTTTCATTATTTATTTTATGTATTAACCCAAATATGAGTCCCTTACTCAAAGAAAGTGTTGAAAATGATTTTAGGCACGTATTGCCACAGATCTGAAAGAATTGCGCGACCAATCTGTGTTCCTTTTCTTTATGCTGAACGCCTTGTTTGTGCTAATTGTATTCCTACTCCAACTGAACAAGGACCTCCTGCACATCAAATGGCCCCTGGGGGTGAAGACCAATATTACCTATGATGAGAGCTCCCAAGAGGTAATACGAGAAGCCGCCCAAAGAGTCACTATTCAAAAAGGACAGGATCTCAGAGTCACTAGAGTTAATAAGTCACCATTCCTCGTCATTCTTGAATCTTGACCTCAGTTTGCTTTTGATATTGATTGTTTTGTGTTTTGTGCCGTCTTGCAGGCTCGCATCGCCGAGGATTTGAAGGAATTGCGGAACAAATCAGTATTTGCCTTCGTCATGTTCAATGCGTTATTTATTTTGATCGTGTTTTTGCTACAACTGAATAAAGACCAACTCCACGTGGAGTGGCCACTGGGAATTAAGACAAATATCACATACATCGAGGAGACAGGAGAGGTACAGCTGCTAGCAGCTGGCTATACTATTGACTGTTCTACCACCTTCCTCTAACGTTCTTAACTCTAATGAGTCTATCCAGACATGACCCGCAACCAACATGCATCCTTCTGGCACAGTTGCATGGATATGCAAGTGTTCTTAACAACTGGGATTGGTTCTTGTTACATATATGTGCATCTTGACTAATGGGACAGGGTTACAGTTATACTGCTCCCCTTCCATCATCTCACATCTCATCCCATCTCTTTTCAACCAAACAATCAGCCCTCTCTCTCACAAACAATCACACATCCATCCCTCCCTTCAACCAAACCAAACATTTATCCTTCCTCTCCAAATCACAACCCACCACATCCCTCCCTTCAATCAACCTCTTCTCCCTTCAACCCCTCTCTACCCCCGACTCACCACTTACATTTTCATTGTATTATCATAAGCATGAAACCCCAGAATGAATTCTGAGTGAAGACGAATGCGAAAATATATGTTACTTTGAATGTGTTGCGCAAATGCAGTGAAAAGATGGCAATCGTTACATTACATTTTATATCAGAATATCATCAAATCTACCGATTTCATCTCTCAATAACATTCATGAATCATTAAAGATTACAACAGCCAATTCTAAGAATACTTTATTTATTTATAATTCAATGAATAAAAATAACAAATTCTTACTTACGCAGAATCCTCCCAAACTGACGCTCGCTTTTACAAATAACTACCGAAAACCAATATTATTACTTGACTGACCAGACTAAGCAAGGTGTAACCGGCCTACATCTTGTTAACAAACGAGGTGCCAATGTCCCACATCTTGTTAACAAACAATGCGTTCCTATTATACAACATGATAACAAACAATGTGTCACTTTCCTACAACTTGTTAACAAATTAGATGTCACTATTCTACAATTTGTTAGCAAATGAGGTGTGATTATCCTAATACTTGTTAACAAGCAAGGTGTGATTATCCAACAACTTGTAAACAAATTAGGTGTCACTATCCAACAACTTGTTAACAAAGAGGTGTTACTATCCTAAATCACGTTAACGAAAGAGATGTCGCTAAATTTAATTAATAAATAAAATCCGAAGCTTTAAAGGATTTATCAGCCTAGCTATCTTCGAATATTCTTGCTTCTGAATCTTTTTATCATAATATTATATATATGTGTCATCATAATATACATCAAAATATTATGCATAACCTCAAAATATATTATATTTTATACTCAGTACTTACCTGTGGTCCATTAGGTTTCTGAATGTGTGTCAATTTGTAATTAAACCCTTTTCAAATTTTCTTTTTAAATAATCAAATCCTTGGTGTTTTGTTAATATTAAGTGTTACATAAAATATACCTACATATTTGTAATTACATTTTACTCAATATTTATGATATTTGCAAAAAAAAACCTCCACTTTCTTTTTGAGGTGTTGGATTTTCCCATTATAATGAAAGTGGAGATATATTTATATAATGTTATCACCTCATAATATAATGTACCTAATGTGTATTTGTATTATACACACAGCACAAATTATTCTACTAATTTTTTTCATCTTTTGAAATACCTAAATATATTGAAATACTTAAAAACTAATCTATCCGGCCTTTACTAATTAATCTGTGTGTCGATTTTAGGTGCATATTTCTAAAGAATATTTACAACTGGAACCTATTGGGTTGGTGTTCGTGATGTTCTTCGCACTTATTTTGATTATACAATTTACTGCCATGTTGTTCCATCGCTTTGGAACACTATCCCATATCCTGGCCTCTACAGAACTCAACTGGTATTGCTCTAAGAAGGTGAGAGAGATTTAAGTGAAAACCATTTATAATTTAATCTCCACATAAGGAACAACAAAATAATTCAATTGCCTCTAACAGAAATAATTTTTCATTATATTATGGATAGAAAACTTCTAAGTACTTATATACCTCAACTGGTTCCCTATGTTTGGTGATATTATAGCAGGGTTGTCCGGGTTCATGGGGTGAGGTTAGCCAGGGTCTTGGTGGCGGATGCATCTTCCCACAAACTGCGTGGCAGGCTGGATCTGGAGAGACTGGTTAAGGGAGACCTTTGACCTCTCCAGAAGGACTCTCTCGGAATATTGCCTTGCACCGCAGAGGGTGGGATGGATTCATACAGTCACTCCCGCACACACTGACCCCCAGATTCCTACCCAACCCTTGTACCTTTTTCCTTCCCAGACTTTCCTCCTAAAAATACCCTCCACACAGCATCCCCAAAGATGAAACAGGCCCTCAGGGGAATTATTTTTCTTATTCCAAAAATTCTGACCCATTTTTTTCTCCAACAAAGTACATATTTTTACATTACACAATGCATAAATTACATATTGTGATATTAGGTATTAGTTAGCCTTGCTAAATACAGATGGCAGTGGTGGCGTTAATTAACACCATTGCCCCTTGATCAAGTTCAGAGAGAAAGATTCCTACAGTCATATTAGAATAAGATTGGTCTACTGGCTGTCTTTTATAATTTACATTACCATTAGCTAGCTTCATCATCAATAATTTTTTTGCAAATTCAGTGTTTTGTGTATTCCTGGAGTTTCATTTAAGAGGTATCCAAGATTTCGGGAGATACGACATTACCGTATATTCCAACTAATCTCCAACCAAACCCATCTGCCTGTTGTTTTACTTATTAGAAAACAGTCCAAATTTTTTCATCAAATCACTCGTTGGAAATACTTATCTTATTTCAGACTGAAGACTTATCTGAAAATGCTCTGCTCGACAAGAATGCAATTGCCATAGTGAAAGATCTACAGAAACTGAATGGTTTGGACGATGACTACGAGAATGATTCTGGCTCGGGCCCCGACAGAGTCGGCAGGAGAAGAACGGTACATAACCTGGAGAAGGCCCGACAGAAGAAGAGGAACATTGGAACATTGGACGTGGCGTTCAAGAAGAGATTCTTCAACATGAATGCCAATGATGGACCAGGTAAATACTTATTTTAATACCAAAGATAAAGTTAATGAACATATTTTTTATAAAGCAACCTTAGCAACCTGTTCATTGGAGAATTCAAACCAAGGAGCTCATATACGGATCAAACCCCAAACTACACAAAACATATCGTCACTGAACATGTAATGTGAAAAAATTAATATTTTACTGGAGTGAAAAAAAAGCAATTTTTGGCAGGTAAATAAGGGAGACTTCGATTTCTTTTTATTTATTGTGTACATTAACATAATGTATGCGGCTGGTTTCTTTATCAATCTCCTTTAAAAAGTGACTGATTTTTTTAGATTTGCTTGTAAAATTGTTTCATGTGAAATAGCTATAACTTCTGAAGTATGGATCATATTTAAATAAAATTTTCAGTTTCTTACATTAAATTAAATCTTTTATTACGTCTTGTCACAAATTTTTATATTTTTGAATTCTGATATTCAGTGTACAATTTTAAATTTTTGAAAAAACTGCCCTTTTCACGTATGATCTAATAATAATTAGTCATTTTATGCATGTTCAACATAATATATGTTATGTAAAATATAAAAAGATTACTAATGTTTTTTCAAAGTAAGATATCATTTGAAACAGTTCCCTTTACTTAATGGTACATCACAGAATTTACACATAGCCATTTACATCAGTGAATATCGTTACAACACTGGAGAAATGTAAAAGCGTAAACAAAAAGTTAACGCTATTTCAAGTGCAGTTCAGACATGCACACGCACAATTAACAGGTACCTGGTACAAGTCTCATGAGAGTATGCGCCTAATTTTTACTTCACCGAATAAAAACACATCTTTGCGTTACCTGCTATCTGCCAATAGTATATTAATACAAAAAATGTATCCCGCAAACGACGTGTTAATAATCATTATTAATATCAATCAATATAATTTTGAAATCCACCTTCATTTTATTGCTTCAAATTTGGTTTTTCACTCTCCTGTAAAATATATACATTTTTTAGAGGAGGTATTATGCACCCAGCGACGATACCTAGATAGAATTTCAAAGAGCGATCTGTTAGGACTATGTATTGACAAGACGCTGCGTCTCAGGAGATATACGTAATTTTTCTCAGGAGATATGAGTGGAAAGAACTAATAGGTGTAGAAAATGTGAAAAAGATGAAACACCTATGGTGCCAAGAAAGTTTTCTGGGTAGCCACACTGTGGAACTAGGAGACATGGCCAAACACCCAATTACAACCCTGGTGAACTTCATTAAAGAGTCTGGGGATAAGATGAAACATGGAAAAAAATGGGCAATGAATTTCTTCAGGACACAATGTTTCCAAATGGTGCTTCTTAAATTAGATCTGATAATTATTGTACATTATTTTTAGGAACTCCTGTTCTCAATCGCAAGATCTCCATGAGACGCGAAACCATCAAGGCCCTGGAGACCAGAAGAAACTCCATCATGGCGGAGAAGAGAAAATCACAAATGCAAACTCTTGGCGCTAACAATGAGTATGGATTATCGGGGGTAAATACTATTTCCTACTAAATACATATTATACTCGTAAAATATATACAGAAATCTATTTGACATTAAACATCACATACACAAATCCTCAAGTTAAGCTGTAAAATATTAGGATGGATTGTTTGTTTACACCTGTAAATATGTAATATGAATATGGATCCTTTTAAAATTATATATAAAAATTCTATTCTTCAAGGCATGCAAATACAAAAATTGTATCGATAGTGATTCAATCCAATATTGTATTTGCAAGCCTCTCTTGAAAGATTTGAGTTTTGTCTATGGACAAAAATATTTATTCATATTCATATTGAGTATGCACACACGAGAACAATTAATTCATCTTAATATTTTAAAGCATAACTTGCAAATAGTGTTTTTTTTCATAAAATAATTAAACTCGCACCAACTATGAATGAGCAGATTATGATAGTATCGCCTTAAATAATATTTCCAGATCAATTATGTATGCAAAATGTCTGTATATTATCAATACAAAAATGTCACAAATTACAGCCTTTAGGTGACAAGGGCAGTCAACAGGTTAAAAGAGCCAATTCATACTCACAAACAACAAAATAAATGTCAGTATAAATATTTATGGATGTTAAATGTTAATAATTTTTCATTCCTCTTTTCAGGTAAACAATAACATTGGTGGAATCCCAGTTCGCAGTATGAGAACATCAAATGCCGGAATTTCGGTGAAGGACGTGTTCACCGACCCAAACGGGGGCCAGGTGAACCGGGGGTACGACGCAGCGCTAGATGATGAGGACACCAACTCCCTGAGGCTACAGAGCAGACCACAAGTTACTTTCCAAGGAAGATATAAGTGATGACTATTCTATGTAAATTAAGTTAAAAAGTAAAACATTGTTTTAGTCGAATTAGTCAATCGATTGACTGTGTACTAAAAAGACATTAAATTATTTTAGGCAAAACTATTTAGATCTTCGATGTTTTCTACAAAATCATCCTTTTTTACACTTATTTATAATGTTTTTTATTCTATTCTTTTCTATGCCTATTGTATTCTCATCTGTATGGATTTTAATGTTCCATTATTGTAATAATAAAAACATTGTACTGAATTATAAACACACTGCCAATTTATTGAAATACATATAAAAATTGTGATATTTTTTCGTCATAATTAAATAATGTGTTCTTGTATTCTATTTGACTTGTATTGTTACTGTCGAAATATAAATATCGATGATGTAATTATATAATATTAGGTAAAAATTAAGCTAAATAAATTATGAAATACAATTTTTAACAATTTTATTTATGTACCCCACCTAATTTTTTTTATTAATTTGGGTATTAGGAGCAAACATTTCAATAGCTGATGTATTTATACAATGATTAAAAAAAATGTTTACAACTTTTAATAAAAAATGTTTTCAAAATCCAACTTAAATAAAAAATGTATCGTGCTATTAAGCAGTTGATTCCAAATACATGGTAGTTAACAAAAATCCGATAATAATACATTTTCAATAATGACCTACTCGTATGTCAACAAAATATTTATCCAAGAAGTGAGTTGTTTAATTTCTATATCCGCTATACCAACTTTCATTGATTTGGAGAAAACTGCAAAAAACTGTCACATCTCTAGCGTAAATAAGTAATTGCATTTCAATTTTTTAAATAATGAATTGGAGTAATATAATTTCCAAAAGTGTTAATTTTTTAATGTATGTCTGGCGTAATTTAAGTAATTTTGATAATGTATGGATATAGCGGATTTTGAAACTCAACTGACCTGACACCGCCATCTTGGATAAGATTGACAAAATAACTGCTTGCGATTGATTGAATTCCGCTATAGCGTGTTTTGATAGTAACTTTTTGAATGATATAGCGGATTTCGTTTCTCACTCGCAGTTTTAACATGGTTTTTGGTCGTGATAAGGGAGGTTTTGAAACTCAATTTTAGGTTCCTCTTGTTCTTCGCAAAAATGTGAACAAGATGTCATTCTCAAATCATTTTGTCAAAAAATCGACTATAGCGGGTATTGAAATTATAGGACTCGTATACATCAATGAAATAAGATAAAAAGTGTTAAAGTATTTACTTTTATATCAAAAATTAAAAAAAAAAGTTTTTTTCATGTACCATTTTATTAAAACAAATGTATTAAAAAGTAACAGTTTAGTAACAAAATGGTTAAAATGTAATAAAATTAATTGTTTTTCATATAATTATTTTTGGTTGATTAATCTACATTATATTTTGTTGATTAGATAAAAGTCGAATACAATAATTTGGCTGTTTATGAAAATATAAAAACAGTTCTTTGTCCTCACATCCGGAAGCTGACGCTAGGCCTCGGCCTAAAGGCGATGTCCTCATCATCGAAGGTGTCGGGCTCGAATCCCCGGTTGCTTTGCCCTCCATCGTCTCTGGGCAGGATGATGGAGTTCCTCATACTGTTCCTCATGCTCCTTGCTGGTATTCCCAAGTTATTATTCTGAAATATTTCAAATACATGTAGATATTTCAGCGCCCTTGAGGTGATTTTTCACAAAAACACTGCTATATAAATTATTATTATTATTTATATTTATATTCTTACAAATTTTCACTGGCTCAAATATCATGAAAGAATTCAGTTCAATTCAGTATTATCTTCTTTTTTAATTATATATTACATTGATGGGAATAACCTTCAAAAGTAATAAATAGAGAATTGTTCTTAGACTTTTATAAAAAGATCAAGATAATATGTTCCATATCCACTAGAGCGATTATGGTCGAAAAATGGACCATGTTTATTTTTCTGCGATTGATAGCGGTCCAAAATTGGACCACATTTTCCTACCATTCGTAAAACATTTATTGTAATTATTTAAAACATTTCCCTGGCCAGTTATTTATTTTAAAACGAAGCTATGAAATGCTGTATCTATTATGACCATAGATGTCGCAAATCCGAACTTCGTAGACATTAAAAATAAAAAATTAAAATATTTTTTTCATGTCGAATTTTTGATGAGCTGTTTACGGTTAAAATCAAGTCCTTTTTCCATATATATGCACCTTTAACTATCAAGTATATCACAGACAATATACATAAATATAAAATATTCTATGTTGACTCGAATAAGTACCCATCACGGCAGTTTCAAAGCAACAACACGAAGATTCCGCGGTTATAAACTTAACGATTTTTACACTACAATGAGTTTTTATGTTTCCATGTAAAAATTCGATTATGTATGATTTTTTTTAATGATCTTCTGGGAAATCACGAGCAATCGAGGCAAATTTATTTATTTCGCGCGATCGCTCCAGTGGATATAAATAAAATCAGATATATTTATCTGAGACGCTATCTAGGTTACGAACCAGTTCTTAGAACGATTGTTTCCGATGAAAAGGGTAGTTGTTGCCTATGATATGGAAAAATTAGTCAAAGATAATATTGTTAATTCTAAAATTTGAAAATATGAGATTGGAAATTATGACGGTTCGATGGATGGTGGCAATGGCTGAATTAGTAAAAGCGCACATCCTGGTTAGACGAGAGGTTCTGGGTTCGAGTCCCAGTTGCGACCATCATCTTTTTCTATTTTTGTGTCTTGTTCTCTTTCATATTTTCATTTAGATTATTAGTGTTTTCTTCTTCTTCAATGATATTTAATAAGTCAGGTACGCCTCATATGTCATTTCATATGTCTGGTAATGTTGTAGGTAGCTTTAAAACAAGCTTATGGGTCCGAGTGGTTAAGGCTATTAAAACCTACATACTGCTGACGACTGAATGATGATTGTACCTTCCTACACCAAGGTGTTTGAATTTTTGAAAATTGCCTTAGTAAACATAGGTTTGGCAGTTGAGACATGGTTTCGCAACCTTAATCAGCCGATGTGGGAAATGCCCATCTCATTCAAGACCCCACTGAGAGACATCCTGTGTTCCCACTGTCTCGTAAACTCTGATCCTCCATCAATAGGATTATATGCTCCCACATCTGCTGTACCCGCAAAGAGTCGGCGATGTTGAAATACCAGCTCCATTCATTCCTTTGATGAGGTTCAAAGGAACATACCCATACCTGAGGCCCTTGACTGGCTCGCAGACCTAGATTTCCCCCTCTGACCCACCCGCCATATGAAAGAAGAAGAAGTCTTAATCAACATGGTCTGGTTCCTTTCCAGGCATAATAATTTCAATTTCTCAGCTGGCTACGTCCTCCATCACCGCACAAGCAACATTTTCCGTTTACTAAGATGTTATTAGAAGACTTTCAAATATTATCATATTATTCGTAACCTGAGAATGTTTCCTGCTTATTTACCGGATTGATGCATTCCTGAAAACATCTTCACAATCAAACAATTCTTGACAATCAACTTTTAAAATCCAAAACTTGATAGATCGTCCATCAAAAGGATGAAGGAACCAAACTACACATCTGATACTATGTTTGGAGAATGCGCTTTCGGAGAATCAGAACTGACATATAGCTTGGAATAGAGTTCCACAAGGTCTTAGGCTAGCTTTACACTCTTAAGTTTTTTCGAGTAAATTGCTCACGCAAGCGATTTATGGCCAAATTACCAATGTAAACGACACCAAGTCACTTAACATAATTTATAGCAAGTTACAGAAGTTGTTTTTTCGCGAGTTTTTGACAGGTCTAATCGCGTCCGCGTGAACGTCCAGCCTTCTTTCAGCTTATAAAATCAGTTTGATAAACTGAGAGACTTGCCACAAGAAATGGTACCAAAATGCGCCTTTTGCTAGATGTCGAAAATTAAAAGGCAGTCGTTTTCGTAGGATTTTTTCCTATAAAACTAGTATTTTGTTGTACTATTATAATTATGTATATCAATTATGTTAATGGCACGTGTTGTGCCGTATATGTGTAAATAAATAAATAAATTTATTTACACTTATTTAAGTTTTCTGAAAATAAGCATCCTTCTATTCAATTATCGGTCCAATCCTTTCTATTCTCAATGTTTCTGTTTTCAACATTATGCATTTGAATTCGAAGTCGGTTGCTGTCAGGTAGCTGTCATTAGGATAAAATGAAAGAACTCCATTAATTTCCACCTTTGACGGCACAAAAGCGCATGGAGGATTTTTTAATCTTGCCTTTTTCGTCTTTATTGACAAAATCGCGTAAATTTGACAGAAGCAGATCATTGTTGACAGGAAGCAATCGTACCGCAAATAAATGTACAGACGTAACCGGTCGCATGAGCATTTACACAGGTCGAACTTAGAATTTAGAATTTTGTGTTTCTCCACATGAATATGTGGAGAAACACAAAATTCAGCGAATGCTCAACTTTGATTTGAAAATCTTTTCAATAACATTAGATGTCGCGCTTAGGGGGCGTTCAAGTATTACGTAACGCAATTTTCAATTTTTGAAGATTTTTGACCCCCCCTCCCCCCATGTAACGCGCCGTAACGTTTTTCCGTATCACCCCCCCCCCCACCCCCTAAACGTTACGTAACGCCCAAGTGACAATTTTTACCTGAAAGTCACAATTATGTTGCGCAAAGTACTGGAAAGTCGCTTAAATATCTTTTTTTTCTTGTTTTAATCGCGTTTGCGGTAATAAATAAAACAAGAGATTTTGAGAACGAAAAGGATTGCCAACTTGGAAAATTTTAATTCCCTAGTTTTTTTATCTAAATAAAGAAAAAGATGTTACGTAACGCGTTGTTCGAACCCACCCTCGTAACGCACCGTAACGTTTCACAAGACCCCCCCTCCCCCCCCAAGTGCGTTACGTAATACTTGAACGGCCCCTTAACAGTGATATTGGCCTACAGTTTTCAACAAGAAATTTTGGTCCACTTTTGTGAATTGATTTTTTGATTTTTTTAAATGATCAGTAAATATTCCTGAAGCAAAACTTAAGTTATAGATATATGCAAGCATGCTTCTGAACAACTTCCGTGAGCATTAATTACTTATATGTAGATGCTCCTGTGAGTAACTTGTCAAAAACTTCCGTTAAGTCGTAAATTTTACTTACGAGTGTAAAGCTAGCCTTAGAGTAAAAAGTTATAAATAATATTATGTAAAAAAAATAATAATAAGAATTACATCAGCTGGTCTGTCTGCATTGACCGTCGGCCTTCGTGATAGCCTTCTTTGCCGATCCAGTACAGTATCTCTTCTTGCCTGCAGAGCGTGGAGAGTCTCTCGCCTCATTGATATTCGGTTGCCAAGCTCCCCTGCTGCAAGGACATCAAACATTCAAATACGCCGTAAAATATTTAACACGCATGACCATTAACCAAGCGCTGAAACGGGCCGAAAATGTATGTGACCAAGTGGAAATGGTTAATATTAACCCGTTTAATCACAGGAGACCAGATTTGTCCCAACGCACATAGGTCTCACATAAGACGCCGTAACTCCCTTACTATCATAGATAGAAATCTGTTCTAATCGGTGTTAGAAAGGAAAAACATCATGCTTTATATTCCAATCTAAAAAATAGCTACCAAAAAAGTAAAATGTACACTTTTATGTACACAAAGTTTTGAATCGCAAATTGATTAAAGAATTTGAAACTTCGGGAATTTAAAAAAAAAAATTCATAGAGCGACAAAAAATTGAGGTAGCAATATGTGTTTGATATACATTTGTCTAATAAAATATGCATGTGTTTTTATTTTTTTTTATTATTAGTAACTTTAGTTAGAAAAAACATAAGGTGAGCCATTTTGAAAACTTTTTTATGTTTGTATGCAAAAATTTTATAATTAAAAAAAAACATATTTTTCGAATTCTATAATTTGAAAGCGTATTTCATCACCTTTCTAAAACAGTTTTTGGTTTTTGAATGTGTTCAGAAATATTCCAAATATTTGCATTTTATTGTAAAGCGAAAATATTTTGACCATCCGAAAAAAAAGCCAAATTTTTGAAGGGTTAAAGAGTTTGAGGTCATTTTAACCTGAAATTCTGTACCAAGTTGCATACATTGAAACATTACACACTAAAAAAATTAAGAACTTTTTAACACTCATCACCAATTTTTTAATTTATTCATTTTTGGCAAATCGTCAGTTTATATATTGTTTAGTACTTATACAGGGTGTTAAGGGACGCACTTAACTTTACTTTAACCAGTGACATTATTTGGAGTAAAAAGTGTAAACGAAATTTTGGTCTCCGGTGACATTTTTGATGTTTTTTTCTATAAAACATAAAAAAATGGTATATAATTGTTTGACAGATAGGGGTGGGGTAAGAGGTTGGGCGGTTACCAGGATGAGTGACGACAAGCGAAAGAAATTTTTTTTTGTTTGATTTTGAATAAAAATAATTTGAAAAAAAAAGTATTCCAAAAAGTCACCAGAGACCAAAATTTCATTTGCAGTTTTTACTCCAAATAATGTCAGGAATCACTGGTTAAAGTAAGTCAAGTACGTCCCTTAACATCCTGTATATAAAACCAACAATGGGTTTCCTTCTTATGCCTTTGCCTCCAATAAAAAAAAAAAAACATAAAAAAAAATAATTAAAAAAATTAATCAACCAAAAAATAGGTAAGAATTCATTTTGAAGTGGAGCTCTGTTTGCCATTCTTTATCAAAGGTGTAAAGAATTTCTAGTTAAAATATTAACTAAGCCACTCACCAATAGTCCTCCTGGGGTCCATTAAGTTCTTTTTGAAAGCTGCGTCCAGCGTCCCGGCTTGTTTGGTCCTCTTCTTTGCCTCGGTCATGTTCTTGATGGTCTTTCTTCTGCCGGGTCCGCCCACCTCTTTTTCATCGTCATTCCCATCCGCTAATTTCTGCCAGCTTTTGACGAGGGTGAGAGCATTTTGATTTACCAATGCCTCGGGGGACATATCAGCCGCCTGCAACCAAAATAATTGATGGAATTAATTTAATGACATCTTAATTAAAATTACAGACTTACACACAACAGCACTAAAGTTAGGAATATTCAATGATTTTTCTTACCCTTTTGGAGCAATACCAGTTGAGTTCTGTAGATGCCAGAATATGTGAGAGTGTCCCAAAGCGATGAATCAACATAGCGGTGAATTGAACACCCAAAATGATGGCAAAGAAAAAAACGAATACCAATCCAATAGGTTCCAGCTCTAGATATTCTATTGAGAGGAAAACCTAAAAAAATAACAAACAAAATCATTAAGAAAATAACAACATCAAAAAGAATGTCAAATTAATGTAACAGTAGTCCGTAGTCCAGTGGCTAAGACTCTTGACTCACATTCCGGAGGTCGCGGGTTCGAACCCGGCATGCGCAAATAAATTTTATTTGATTAATTTGTGTTATTTCACAATTAACTCATTTAAAATAATATATAGTATATTTGCGGCATGTTCCAGAGTGGAAGATACTATTAGTATCGCCCTGGTGTAAGACCACCATTCAGAATTGAAACGTTGCTTGAAAATGGCTTTAGCCGTGTTTAGTGACCAGATCTGAATAGCCAGGTACTTCCCAACCTTCGTCTTCCCCACCTCCTTCCCCTCCCCACTACCTTCAGCCTCACAACATACCCCAATTGGGGATGCAATAGTCTCACTGGCTCCAGACGGGAGCAGTTGAGATTCTTGTGCGGTATTCACTGTAAAAAAAAAAAAAAAAAAACATTAAGTCCATACTTAAAACATGCACCAACAAGAAAATTAAAAGATTTTCAAGTACGAATATTTTTTATGTTCCCATGCAGACGAGGGGGATAAATCCTCTGGTAGACACGTCTCCCATCACTGCACAGGCAATAATTTTTCAAAATTTATTTTGTATAATTTTTTATTTATTTACATTAGCTGAGACGTGGGCAAAATTGAATGAATGAATTAAATGAATAAATTAAATTTTGTAACACACTCGATCTGATTCTCATTTTCAAAAGGAATTAAATCTTTATTCCTTACACTTGGCCTTGCCTCTTACGATTTTTTAATAGCAACATATTTATTTTTATTTCAATCAATTTATTATACAGTTAAATATTTCATGTTATATTGAGGTAAGAAAATAATAATGTACTCTCTAAATATTGTAGTGTTTCGTAGGAATTAAATAAAATATTATTCTGCATATTTGTTGCGCGGATAGGTACCTACACCTACTATAGGCAATGCACGCGGCGAAATTGCCAAACACGTGTAGTATTCCGCGCAGTAATCTTATACCTACAAAAAACCCTGTAGGCCAGAGTTCCTGTCCCCAGTCCAAGCGACAAAGCCGCCAACAGTCAGCCGAGAGCCAAGTACCTAATCATAAATATACTAACCCCCAAGAGAATCTGAGCTCCGAGTGTCGCGTCTGTTTCACAGTCCCGCCGGTCCCGCTATTTGTCATAGTCACGGAGGAATGAGGAATCGTTCCTCCGTGGTCATAGTCCTACAAGTCTTTGCGGACTATAGCGCTCAATCCGCAACCCCAATCTCTGTTTCACTTATTCAAGGAATCAAAACATTTGTTTCTTTTTCATTTGTGACGTCGTCATCCCAAACCCAGAGTCCCACGTATCGAGTCGATTCGGCCGGACAGCTCAATTCCAATCTGTTGAAGATTTCGAGTCCTTATTAGGTCCACGGAATGCAAGTTATTCAAGTCACAGCAAGACAAAAGACACTCATTAGTCAGAAGTTCCTAATTCATTTCTTGATGCCCGCAGAGAATCGGTTCGTCGTTAGTCCCCGCGTGGACAAAGCCTTCATCTTAGGGCGAAACTTCCCACTTCGGACCCTGAACGTTAATAAAAAGACTAAAAAGCAAAAGTTAATCCTATATTTTTTCTCCCTCACACATGCGTAAATTATGCAATGCGTTTAGAAACAAAACGATGTTTATTTATATTATCGTTTTTTTATGGTATCTGTTTACCTAGCCGTAAACAAAAAATCAGTCGCTGTCGAACCGTGATACATGAAAATCGAGTGATTTGTTCCTTTATTCTTGTAATAAATTATATGACGCGTGTCGCCCAGACTTTTAATAAGTTTTTATTCGGCGCATGGTTTTAACTTCACCATTGAGGTTGGTGCATTTAAAAATATATATTTGAGTGAAGATTATTCCAGGTGACCGGATCGGAAATATGAAAGCGCGATAATAGTATGTTTTTTATGTGAATACCGCACAAGTCCCAACTGCTCCCGTCTGGAGCTAATGAAACTATGGCATCCCCAATTGGGATATTTTGCGAGGCTGAAGGTAGTGGGAAGTTTAGATCACGTGAAGTGAAACAATTTTAAGTTTAATAAATTAGTAAAACTTTAGGGGTTAACCACAAAAACTGTTTAATTTTAAGATTTAATTTGTAGCCTAATATACGAGGGCTATTCAGAAACTAGGGAACGTTTTGTAATAAAACAAAAACTAGGTACAGGAAAAATATTTTATTATATACATCTGAAAGAGTGACTAAAATGCTACTTTTCTACATAGTCACCAAACAAATTAAGGCACTTATCGTAGCGGTGGACAAGCTTCGAAATTCCTTCGTCATAGAAATCCGCCGCCTGTGATCTCTCCCAAAAAAGAGTAGCCATAATCTTCCTCGCTGACAAGGTTTGCAAAATTTTTTGTGGTTTTTTGGGGGAACTTGTGTGCCCCCACTCCATGGACTGCAATTTTGTCTCGCAATTGACGTGCTTCACCCACGTCTCGTCACCCGTTACGATTCGATCCAGTAAAGAATCACCATGTGTGTGGTAGGCATCAAGAAATGTTAAGGCTGCTCCCATTCGCTGACCTTTATGGAGGTCTGTAAGCATTTTTGGCACCCATCTTGCACAAAATTTATGGTAGCCAAGGTTGTGAGTCACAATTTCAAACAACAAAGTCCGTGAAACTTGTGGGAAGCAAAGCGAAAGCTCCGTTATTGTGAAGCGACGGTTTTCACGAATCTTCTCATCAACTTTGGCGAGAAGATTCCACTCCTCGTTCGGCCATTTTTAAACCGGATACACCATTTTCGCACTGAACTTTCATTCATTACGTCGTTACCATACACTTCGCACAGTTGCCGACGAATTTCTATCGGTTTTTCGTTTTTTGCTAACAAAAACCGTATTACGGACCGCACTTCACAACTGGCGGGATTTAAAATTGCAGCGCACATTTTAAATTGGAATATTGGGAAAACGGGCAGCGCGGAGACGTTCTCGTTCTGACGGCTGGATGCCGACTGAAGCTACGAGCACGCGCACACCAAAACATACGTGATCGCCGCGCGCCTAGCGCGTTTCTATCTAGCTAGTTCTAGATATTATTCTAGCTAGTTTCTGAATAGCCCTCGTAACATTTTTCTTGTAAAAATTTTTTCTTTTTGGCAAAATAATATCTAAGTACATATTGAAATATTTAACTTAATCATTAACCATTCGTCATTAACCCCGTCGCGCATCGTTTTTAGTACCTATAATTTTTCAGAACAACATAATTCACCCTAAGAAGAGTGCTTCGCGTAGTGAAAACTTCTTTAGCACCGTTGTGATTTGAAACTCGATGAAACGAAAAATAAAGACACTAAAAATAGGCAAACAGATGCATCTAAAGGATGTAGTCTGTGAGAGAATGAGATAGTATTCTCCTCTTTTTGCAGTTCTTCGTAGCCTTTCGGTCTCCTCTTTGTGCGGTGCTTCGTAGCCTCCCCACTCATGTCTACTTTAGTTTTCTGAAGTGAAAACCGCGTATTAGATAATATATACATACATATAAGGAGGGTTTTTTTTTTTTTTTGGAATTAATTGAATTAAAGGAATGAATAAAAGGAATCAATTCAAAAGGCTGAGGGAATCAGACTGAATCGATTCACTCCTGGGAATGAATCTGCCCATGTCTAATAGCTCCACATAGTAGGCCCTGAGGAAAACAACTTCCCTTGGAGCCTAAGTCATCTTTGAGGATGCTGTGTGGAATATTTTTTAGGGAAAGGAAGTTCTGGGAAGGAAAAGGTATGAGGGCGGCTGGATAAGAATCTGGGAGTCAGTGACGGACGTATGAATCCATTGAGGTGATGAATTGGGAGAGTGCGCCAAGAGAGGTCAAAAGATTTCCCTCAACCAGTCTCTCCCGATCTGGCTCACCATGCAAGTAGGTGGGCAAACGCATCCGCTGCCAAGACCTAGAAAACCTCACCCCATGAACCTGAGCACCCCTACTAAATCACCAAACGAGGTGAACCACTTGGAGTGACCTATAGCAGGGGTGTTGGTTATCCAATAAATAGTTGCCAGGGAGGCAGTCTCCATGCCCTCCTTCCAAATTGAAATCAAGCTTACAATAATGGAAGTAGGAGTAATTCAAATATTTTGGGTTATTCTTAGCCCTGCAATTTTTGGCATTCTTATTCAATTCTCATCAGAAGGACCCAAAATGGCTCATATAATCTAATGTTCTCTTGCAGTCTTGATTTAAAATTATTGATATAATTTTATTATTACCTCTTGGGGGCCTTCTTCATAGGAGATGTTAGTTTTGGTACCAAATGGCCATTGGATGTGAAGTACATCCTTGTTCAGCTGCAGCAGGAATACAATGAGGACAAAGAGTGCGTTGAGCATAAAGAAGCCAAACACGGAGCGATCGCGAAGCTCCAACAATTCTTCTTTAATACGTTTCTGAAAATAACAACTTTCAATTAACATCATAGTTATTAATTAATGAAATATTTGGAAAGAGTGGCAGAAGTCACAAAATGGGATCGAGAGAGAAGCTCAACCATCCGAGATATGTTTAGCATTGAACCCTTGCTGCTCATAGAAATATTGCAGATGAGGCAACTTGCACATGTAATCCAGAAAACTGACTTCTGCATAAAATTCTGACAGCAATCCAGAGGGCGGATGATTTGAGGAAAGCAACTCTAGAGGCTGTGCGAAGAAAGGCTGGCCTTGCAATGACGGAAGCCACAGAAATAGCCCAGGATAGGGACCCTAACACGGTCGACTGATAAAAACCTAAATCAATATGATATTGAATAAATCTGACTATGGTTATTAGGCGACATTAAACGATATGTGAGAGCACAGAATTGAGCAAGTGCACAACCTTTATCCGCATGTAAAAGATGTTCTGCATGATCTCAACCTTGGATTATGAATGCGAATGGTCAGATGCTAGGTGTTTTCGATATTATTTAATGAAATGGAAGCATGGACGCTTACTGAAGAACTAATTAGGTGACTTGAGCCATTCGAGATGTGGATCTACAGAAGAATACTTAAAATAAGCTGGATGGACAGGATTACGAATGAAGATGTTATGGTTCGGATGAATAAAGAAAAAGAAGTTATTAAAACTATAAAAATCTGAAAACTTCAATATCTTGGACATGTGATGAGACATACAGAGAAGTACGAGATCTTGCATCTCATAATGCAGGGAAACCTCAAAAACCTGAGACAGTGGTTTGGTCAGTCTACCATGGAGCTGTTCCGGGCCGCAGTAAACAAAGTTCACATAGCCAACATGATAGCCAACCTCCGTTGAACGGACAGAGCACAAGAAGAAGAAGAAGAGAGCACAGTTAACAATTATCGAGTCAGCAGACAAAAGCCACCTAATTTAGGGCAGCGTCTTTGGTGACATAAGTGGTGATAAGCTTCGGTTAACTGTCAATATATACAACATTTTTAATAATTTGGTTCATTATGCAAAATTACTGACTCAGTAACGAATGGTGGCAGACTAATAAAGCTCATGGAATTGGAAGTGCAATCAATTGAATCTGTTCGAGGTTGGAAAAACAGAATTCAGACAGATGTTTGGAACATCTAGAGTTGTGGCGAGAGACCTCATTGACCAATCAACTCCCCTTTTTAGTGTCAAAAAGTACACGCGGACTGTCAATGTTATTAGGTACAACAGAGTTACTGCATTTAAATTTAACATTTAAGAATGCCTATTCAATGCAATAATTTCTTAATTTCTTCAATTTTTGTTTATATTGAATATGAGACTTCTTATCATTTTTACATAATATGTATTTTTATTTTATTATTTGTTTTGTTTTTACACTGTTTTGTGTATTTTCTTTTCTCATTGTATTATATTTTCTTCATTGTTTGTTACTCAACTTATAAATTATAATGTAAAAGCCCATCAGGGCGTGTAATAAAAAAAAAATTTAAAAAAATACCCGCCAGTGTTGCTGGCGTACAGCGATTTCTTATTTATTTCGTTGACGATATTGGCTTGTCTGTTGACATGCCAAACTGTGCTCGGAAATTCGATTTAGTTAAGCCTATCGATCCGATTTTGGATTTTGTTAACTTTGGTTTGGTTTTGTGGATTTTGATTTGACCGTGTTGTTGACCACCTTGTTGAAGCGATGGGTCGACGATCTGAATAGGATAACAGGAAAATGATGATGGTGATCATAATTAGCCAAGTATGCTGTCTCAAATTTGGAGTAAAGAAGGTCAGTATGTGTGAGAAGATGTATGAAAGTTACTGAAGCAGGAAGCACGTGACAGAGTTGTGGGGTTATCCACCCTGCCTATCCCTACTGAAAAATGGCATGATTGTTAATAAGTTGAACTACAAATACCTCTTTTTCCTCGTCTTTTTCAATTGTGAACAAATAAAGTGCCAGCAGATCAGTCCAGAAATGAAGCTCATTCTCAGGCAGGAAGTCCACTTCTCCTTTACCAAGTTCGGGATCATCGATCCAGTAGGGGTTTGACAGGTCGTCTCTCTCTTCCTAGAAATACATTCAATATAAAGCTGGGTCCATTGCGCGTCATTTGCCTTGACAGTCCCATAACAAGTCAATGATTGTCATCAGTTTGTCAATAAAATATTGTCAACTTTTGTTGTGTTTCGAGTTTAGTTGTGCTTCCCATGTTCGACGGAAAACATTTCCTAAACACTCCATCCCGGGTGAAGCGGGAAGGCAGGCGGGGGGTATTCATTTTTTGACAGGAGCCGCGCGATGTGGTCATATTTGTGGAAGAACAAACCGAACGGCTTTTTTAGGTTATGTGTTATGTGTAATGAGCGAGCTTAAATAATCACGAGTTTAAAATATTATTATACTTACGTACCTATACCTAATATTATAATAAATATATTTGATAATAAAATTATAATTTAGTAACAAATATTAATATAATTATTCGGTATCGAGAAACGCCTGGAATATTCTCCGCGCGGGAACGTGGATGCGTAACATGTCTTTGTACAGTGCCCTTGAAATGATTTTACACAAAAACGCAAATTTCATAAACAGCCATACATTGTTATTATTATTTTATGACTTTGGGTCTTGTCGCGACCGATGCTCTCGGACAATCGTCAGTTGCAGTTTGAGCTTTGAGCATTCCCGAGTCCCGAGCGCAATGGAAAATCAGAATACTTTGGCATTCATTTCCCTAATCAGGGAGAGACCAATCATTTGGGTCGTCCAGTGCCCAGATTTCAAAAATAAATTGAAGAGGTATGATGCCTTATCAGAGGTGGCGACTATTCTAGGAGTTACAACCAAAACCGACCTAAAGTTACTATTAAGAATTTAGAGTGCGTACCTAAATATTTACGTCAAAAACAGAATAATTAAAATAGTTTTACCTACCAATAAAACTTATATTATGTACCTAACCTCATTTAAAACCTATATTGAGAGAAGCATTCTCAAATCCCCTTTCGCGTGGCCTTCCCCGATCTTTTTTAGTACCTGTGGCTGTCAAGTGGTCACCAGATGCTAAACAAAAGTATCATACATACATCAAACTTTTGTATGGCATTTTTTCTCATTAGTTCTCACCAGGCAGTGATTGCCTAGGTTTTAAATGAGGTTAGGTACATAATATAAGTTTTATTGGCAGGTAAAACTATTTTATTATGTATCCTGAACCGTCATTTAAAACCTATATTGAGATCTGTTAGTTATCGACTGGTGACCACTAACGCTAATGTGATGATATTAAAATATGTTAAACACTGGAATACCTACTCACATGTTACAGTTGGTGGAATGGAGAAGTCATGGACAATGCCCTATTTACCTCTAGAGAAGTGTTAACTTCTCTTCTGTAGAATTTGGCAAAGGTGTCCCGGCTCCTCCAGTTCCCTCGAACCAGGATATCATCCAGACTAAAATTATCCAGCCAGTTAAGTGATGCCACTGCTGCCCGTACGCTTTCCGGTGCAGCTAAACGGTTGCAGTGCCCAACGGGCGATGGCTGTTCTTGAAGCTGCCTTAACTGCTCCTAATGTAGTGATGAAGAGTTCTGTTAAATTCTGCTTTGTTTCTGTTCGTTCTTTGGAGATTTCAACCAGTTCCTTAATCCAGTATGTTTGGTCTATATTTGGTTGATTGCCATTTAACAGCCCCCAACCTGACTGACTGTTGGAAAGTAGCGGAGTCTGTTTTGGAACCGAAAACTGGCCATAACGAGACCCCTTCCAAATCTATGGATAATTTGTCTGGTGAACACTGTAACAAGGTCAGGTCATGCACTCTTCGTCCCGAAGCTAATAAAAGTAAAGTCGCTGCCCTGCTTGATGTTTCAAAGAGATTCAACTTTTTGGGTGGGTTAGCTTCTAACCAGGTCAACACCATTCAAGGATTCCAGATAGGAGGTTTAGCCAATTTAGGATGTCTTAATGCTGCGGCCTTGTCTGACTAGAGGATGTGAACTTAGGTTTCCTTCTTCAGGGCTACCGAAAGTTGTTACTACCTATTTATGAAGTCGAACTGTGCTGGGAGAGAGACTATCTTCTAGACTAAGATCTGTTAAAAATCGTGCTAGGTTGCTTCCTGTAGGGACATTCGGGTTTACCCCATGATTTAATGCCCCTTTTTCCACCTAAGCCATGCCGGTTTGTATGTTTTAAGGGTGGATTCTCTCCAACCCGACTTTAAAAAATCTTTCTGTTTGTCCGACCAATCTGTTAATGACTGACTCCACCCCGGCACTTCCACACCTCTAAAATGAAATCCTCTACTTGTGGTGGGGGTTTCAAGGTTCTCGTGTTTATCAGCACTTCTATCAGTTTCAATATGGTGAACGGAGTACTTGCTGCTCGATTTTTTAAGTCTGGTCTCCAGAATACCTTCTTGGGGCTTCAATCAAGTATAGGTCCTTGGCCCGGTTCAGGTGTGCTAGAACTCTCGGCATAAGACACGGCGGGGGGAACACCCAAGCTATAGGAAAATCCCACTCTTGAGTCCATTTTGCCTCTTTGTCGAATGCATTGAGGGACACATAATCTTCTACGACGTGGGCTTTCTCTGATGCATACAGGTCTATAGTTGGCGTCCCCCATTTTGCAAAAACTAATTTTGTTGCAGCCGGTAAAAGATGACATTTCGGAGGTTCACATTTTCAGGAGAGTTGATCTGCTACCTCGTTGAACCTTCCCGGTAAGTAGTGGGCAGACAGTGAAATGTGATACGTGTCTGCCATTTGAAGGACTTGACGAGTCGCTTCGAGCAATGTCTTGGATCGTATGTCGCCTTCGTTGCGAAGGTATGTGACCACTGATTTGTTGTCTGACTGGGTAAGAAGACCCGAGTCTGACAGCTCTGGCCCGTGAGGAGTAAGTGCTGCCAGCACGGCGAGCATTTCCTTGACATTGCTGTGGAGTGGTTGTTGTGTTTGGGATCAAGCTCCATTCAACCTGAGGTCGTCTAGCTGCGCGCCCCATCCCCAGTCCGAGGCATCAGTCGTGAGGGTGTGGCGAATTGTTGCTTGATGCATTAGTGACCACGCTTGCTCCATCACCTCAGCTCCTATATCGCTGCTTGAGGTATGGGATGAAGTCGTCTGGGTTTGAATGCAGGTAGCTTGCGACTGACCCACTGCAACATGCGAAGGTTAAGCCTGCCTCTACGAATGGTGAAACTAGTAAAATTGAGGGTACCCAAGACGCTCTGGGCCTGCTCAAGTGACCATCTACCTAGATTAATATATTGTTTCAGTAACTTTGTTATTTTCACTCTTTTATCTTGCGGGAGATCTTTTAAGTCAGCCCTTGAATTCCACATCATTCCCAGATATTCAATTTTCAGAACTGGACTTGGAGTAGCTTTAATGAATTGTATTATCCACCCCAGAGTTTGTAACATTGAAATAGTTTCAAATTGATGTATTTTTTTCTTTTCTCTTCTTATATTTTCTTATCTGTTTATATAAAATTATATTACATGTATGACTACCACAACACGGGCAATAGCCTAGTATGGTAGTCAAAAATGGCCAAAAATGTAACATTTAATCATTTATGAAATAATAAAAAAATAAATAAATAAAGGCAAACATCTCATTTGAAGTAATTCTCCTTAAAAATGAGTCTCAAGAAACGGCGATGGTTCCACTTTAACCATCCAGTCCCCCGGTTGAATAAATGGCGCAATCTTATTAAATGCAGGTAGCTTGCGACTGGCACACTCCCTAAATTTGCCTATAGTTAAAAAATTGTTCAAGCGACGAAGACGTATGAGAAACGTCCGTGACAGAAATGAAGGAGATATTGAAGGCGATGCCAATATCTTTTCCTTTTTCATTTTGTCTGTTTTTCGCGTCATTTCCTTTGTGATATGAGTTTTATAAATGGAACTTACCGTATCTGCTAGTATACTTAGCTTGGATTTCTGACAGAAGGGTAGCTTGTACCCTCGAAACATCGTTAACAGCGTCGGTGGGGCTCCTAAATCATCCCAATTGCTTAGGAACTGTCCTAACTGCCCCCCCCCTGAAACTCTCTCTGGATAGTCAGACTATCCTTGTTGCCAAAATTGGCCTGGTTGGTCCTCTCTTCCTCTTCCGGACTCCTGTTGGTTGGTTCGCCCACCACGGAAGGCTTTGCTGTCGCGAAATGTCCTGCCTTCCCGAAAGGGCCTGCTCTCGCGAAAAGGCTTCCTCACTGGCCCTTTAAACTCGGGCAACTGCGTGCTGGTTGATGGTTGAGGGGCGAAGCTCGAATATGGGAGGCATTTACAATAACAATAATTTTACAATAACCAACAGACACTACAATGTACCTACACTACACACCACGTCAGCTCAAAGACAATTTTTCTTCCTAGCTCCTAAAATCTTTAACCTTATCCCTGAAAACTTAAAAACGTTGAGTCAACCCCATTCCTTTAAAAAACAAATAACGAAATGGATCCTTACACATGGAATACATTACAATTTTAACACCCATTCACTTTACACTCTATCAATTTAATCACCTTTCAGATAAAACATAATATATCTCTATTTTCTAAATTAGCGGCATTGTATGTGCAAGATTAATTAGTATGATTTATATCTAACAACTCCTCCAATTTCTTATTTTACAATAATTCTCTAACTTCTCCATCTTCTTCTTGTAACCCAATCTAACTATAAGTATATCATTTTCTTATTATAGAAGATCTGTGTGCATAGTATTAAGAGCAGGCAAAACGTAATATATCCTTATTTACTATCTAAGCAGCATTATATGTATAAGACTGATTCTGTGAACTATATATCAATAATTCCTTAATATACTAATAATAACTTATCTTTTCCAATAATTCTTTAACTTCTTCACCTCATTCTTGTAATCCAATATAACTACATAAACTCTCTTATTGTAGGAGAATTTGTGTGCATAGTATCAATTAGTGAAAAATTTCAACCTATACTAATGAATGTATATCCGCAAACTGTAAACTTCACCCGTCATAACACAGGGTCATCCCTAGCATGGAGGGTGAAATATCACAAAAAACTATATGTACTTTCGATAACTCATGTATTATATAAATAAATAAATTAATAAATTTATCCAGCCCTCCCATTCGCTTAATTTGAGATTCCAATTTGCTTGGGTCAAAAAGATAACCCGCTGCTGGAGGAATATTTTTAACCGCTTCCCGTACATACTGACTCTTTACTTCATTGAGGATTGCGTCCCTGTGATGCTGGATCGCGTTTGCTGTCCTTCCGCAGACCATCTACAGAACATCTGTAATCACTGCCTGCTACTCTGTATCCGGAGTCCTTCGTCTACTCTCCAGTTCACAGTTCCTGCAGAGATTATCTGAGGCACTCATTCTGCAGAAAGAGGGCATGGCTCAATGCCCCACAGAATTTATCTAGGATTAATGAGACCAATCCCTAGAGAAGTAGATGCACCACACTCCCCGTGCATCTTCCGATCTTCTGAGTCATGCTCATATTAATTCATGGACAAGCCGCCGCATTTTTATGCACAGATTACGGAAATTATACTTCATTTCAACAATTATTACAAGAAACAACTATTTACGAACACAAAATAGGTTATTAGGTTCTTAGTTTAGGTAAATGAAGTAATTCATGCATTTTTAGTTTAAAACAAATTTCGCAAATGTCAAATCCGTACAAAAAACATGGCCGTCTTCGAAAATCGAATTTTGATGTATATTTTTCCGTAGACGTGGGTTGTTACGTCGTTTTCAAGAAACGTAACGAAACTAGTTTCTTGGTCGGCGTAACCTGTTTCAAAACAGGTTATTTTTGTAACTAGTTATTTTCATTCGGCTACAGTTACACACGAAACTCCATACACACTCCACCGACTATACGGTTACACACGAAACGAAAATAAATTAAATAACTATCTAGTTTCTATTGTATCTAAGTGTTTGTAGCTATACAGTGAAATCAATATATATTAAATTAACTTCCCTTCATACTTTATTCAGGCCTAGGACTGACTGGATTAAATGTATTTATGATTAATTATTTTTGTAAGTTTTTTTTATACTTCACTGTATTTACACTTTATTTAGACTTATTACGATCCACACTAATTATATTGACATAATAACAAAGAAACGTTGCACGTTACATTAAGTACATAAAACACTAAAATAACATATAAACGTTAATATTTAGAAGAAAGTATTCAAAATTATACACAAGTACAACAACGATCGAAAACAAACAAAATTATTTTACTTTAAATTCAAAAAGTGGTCGCTCGCTTCCCAAAAACGGAACCCACTCTCACTAATTCGGAAATTTTCTATCTAAAATCTTGCATGCTCGGCCAGCCGGTAGGCGCAACTATGCGAAACGCGAAACGCGGCGAGACTATTCAGTACTCAGTTACTCACATCACATCCAACACCAACAATAACCCATTTGCAAAAATAACTACTTGAAATTTTATCGAAACTAGTTATTTCCGTTTCATACCGTGTAACTAGTTACGTTAAATAACGCCCACGCCTATTTTTCCGTCTATCCCGACAGAAAACGATGGTTCTTGTGGTAATTAAGTTTAAAGGTGTTTACTTTTCAAATTTTATGCCTGTGTGTAGCGGCATGCGGCGGCTTGTCCATACTTTATCAAGCTCGTTTTTGAAGCCATAAAGTTTGAGCTTATAATATATGGCTTATATGCTTCACTTCACTTGGGCCGAAAGACCGAAAGATGATCGATGCAATCTTTTTTCGCCAATTTCGGCAACTTTCACTTTGACTCTTTTGGGCAAATCACTTTATTTATTTCCTCTACTGTCATCTCTACCGAATCGGTTGAGGAAATTTCGGACCCGCTCATTGAATCAAACACAACACATGTCAATCACAACACAAGATAAAAACAAAGAAAACAAACAAAGGACCCAAAATGCTGACAATCTTTTTTGTTGTGTTCACCACAAATATTATCATTTATCGGTCTTAAACTCTGTTTTTAATTTTAAAATACTTCGAACAGCCTCGCTGTTATAACATAAAGTATGATTTTGAAATAATTCTTGCTTTTTTGGGGAAAAATCATTATAATTTCGGAGCTATTACAAAACGAAAATGCCAGTGACGAAATTTAATACGATAATGAGAAAAAATGCCATAAACACATAGAGATATACAATAGAGGCGCCATGCCTTACAAATATTTTTGAGATTCGTGTTCATCTCAGGCTTGTGGAGGCATACGGGAGGGGTAGTTCGACACTTTCCGTTATCTACCAAACTGAAACATGTGGTTCGAAGGGCACGAATGCAATTGTAAAGCAGGGGTTTACAGACTTTTCAAGTAGAGGGCCGCATACAACGACATCAAAGTTCATCAATTATATTAATCAACCTAGTTATTTTTTACTGTTGCAGCGCCTATTTTTGGTAAACTTTCGAAATCACTGGTTACGTTTAATACAAATATTTTTTAGAAAAATCTTTATATTCACCTTAATTACTATAAAAGAAAAAAAATGCGATGGAAAATATTGCATTCAGAGTATGACATCGCGCCATTCGCGGTCGCGAGTTCTAGAACGAGTTGAACTGAGCTCTGAAGCCGGGTATTGAAACATAAACATTTCTGACAGAAACTTACAATAGACTCCACACCGAGCGCGAGCCGCCATGTAAATATACCTGCAAAAATGTAGAAGAATGCAGGTGTCCTTAGACTGAGGGCACAGCGTAGTAAGGACTCGAACGTTCAACAGTCTGAATAGTCCGTTCCATACATTGCACAAACTCCTTTTACACATACGCTTGGTGTGTCACACGCCAACCGGACACGATGGTTTTTGGTCCACTAAATGCGTGAAATAGAGAATTGGAGGTACTACCTTCAAATCCGTCGAACCAATTTATTCGCTTATTGTCTCATCTATTTATATCAATGCATAAACAAAATTTAGATGTATGTATGATACTTTTGTTTAGCATCTGGTGACCACTTGACAGCCACAGGTACTAAAAAAGATCGGGGAAGGCCACGCGAAAGGGGATTTGAGAATGCTTCTCTCAATATAGGTTTTAAATGAGGTTAGGTACATAATATAAGTTTTATTGGTAGGTAAAACTATTTTAATTATTCTGTTTTTGACGTAAATATTTAGGTACGCACTCTAAATTCTTAATAGTAACTTTAGGTCGGTTTGGTTGTAACTCCTAGAATAGTCGCCACCTCTGATAAGGCATCATACCTCTTCAATTTATTTTTGAAATCTGGGCACTGGACGACCCAAATGATTGGTCTCTCCCTGATTAGGGAAATGAATGCCAAAGTATTCTGATTTTCCATTGCGCTCGGGACTCGGAAATGCTCAAAGCTCAAACTGCAACTGACGATTGTCCGAGAGCATCGGTCGCGACAAGACCCATAGTCATAAAATAATAATAACAATGTATGGCTGTTTATGAAATTTGCGTTTTTTTGTAAAATCATTTCAAGGGCACTGTACAAAGACATGTTACGCATCCACGTTCCCGCGCGGAGAATATTCCAGGCGTTTCTCGATACCGAATAATTATATTAATATTTGTTACTAAATTATAATTTTATTATCAAATATATTTATTATAATATTAGGTATAGGTACGTAAGTATAATAATATTTTAAACTCGTGATTATTTAAGCTCGCTCATTACACATAACACAACCTAAAAAAGCCATTCGGTTTGTTCTTCCACAAATATGACCACATCGCGCGGCTCCTGTCAAAAAATGAATACCCCCCGCCTGCCTTCCCGCTTCACCCGGGATGGAGTGTTTAGGAAATGTTTTCCGTTGAACATGGGAAGCACAACTAAACTCGAAACACAACAAAGGTTGACAATATTTGATGATAAATTCATTGACTTGTTATGGGACTGTCAAGGCAAATGACGAGCAATGGACCCGGCTTTACATAAACAATACAACATAATCATTACAAAGAGTATATATTTTTTTTCATTATATATGTACCGATTTACAAAGTAGCTAGAACTAGGGAAGATTGTATTTTTAATAATTACGATTTAGCCAAAAATACCCAAAGTGGCCTCCTAAAAACAAAGAAAATGGCTATAGAGCAGTGATGAGCAATCTACGGCCCGCGAGCCTATTTCTGTGGCTCGTGAGCTTTTTCTTACTGTTAAATTTCTTATTTAGCTAAATAAAATATCAAAAAAATTGCTGTAAGATATATTCAAAAGTTTCTAATCAGTTTAACAAAAGGGTTTAGGGGAAATTTTAGTCTTTCTTGAAAGTTTTGAATCAGCCGCGCAAAAAGTTGATAATTCACTATTAAACCTTTTAAATGAAAAAAGCCATTTCACTATGGGTACTTTAACTGTTTCAAAACAAAATTTTGATGAAACAGACCGTGAGAGCGTTCCTCTTAAATTCTCGATCGGCAATGCAAAATTTTTAAGGTGCACCAGCTGATTCTATTTTTGTAATAACTTACTTGTTTTTTTTTTCAAAATAATGTTTTTGTAAATTGTACCGTCTAACCAAATAATGTGTTAATATATTTATAAAATTAGTATACAGGGTGTCTGAGGGTAAAGTGCATTAACTTCTGGAGGTGATTTTACAGGATGGTAGGAGTAAAAAAGATTAATAACTTTTTCCGAAATTCCAACTTTTTTTTCCATACAAAAAGGCATACCTACTAAAAATCTTTAATCTTTGACACTAATGTGAGGTACGATCTTACTTGCGGAGAGCCTTCCGGGCACGATTGTGGCAACATTGTATGGTTGTGATTGTCCCGTATTGTAACAGCGGAAAACAATAGAGCTGGCCGCACACGCCGGTCTAATTTTATCTTTTTACCACAAAACTACCCCTAAAAGTTGGAATTTTGAAAAAAGTAATTTATCTTTTTTACTTATGTAGAATCACCCCCCGAAGTTAATGCACTTTACCCCCGGACACTCTGTATAATCTGCCGTAAGTAGCTTCCCTCGAATAGCTAGTTTTATTTGGAGAATACATTTTTTTAATAGTATCCTTAAGAATACGCCGGTGCATAAGATGTTTATGCATCTTTCTTACCCTTGGCATTGTTGAAGGCAATGTGCTGATTGATTCATTATCGTCGTGGATGTTTTCATTGTCTTCATTGAGGGGTCCCAGAGCGGTGTTGTAGATCGCCGCTCCGCCCATGGTAGACCGCCGCCTGGATGACACTGGGGCTGGGGCATCGATTGCTCTAAAACAACATCACCACCAACAGGTTAGTAAATTTAATTTTTTTTTTAACTCAGGTGTTGCGTGTTCGATCCTCTACTAGTTTAGTCCTCCATCAATGCACAAGCCACATTTTCCGCTTATATTGATGAAAGTGGGTAGATTTTCAATGTTCTGAGATTATTTGTAATCCAGAAATGCCATAGGTCTAAATTAAAAAAAAAAATTAATAACTTCTTCAAACTTTGCAAATTCACTTTGTGGCGTCAACTTTAATTAAATGAAAAAAACTTTGTAAAACACCAATATAAAAATATATAGTCGATATTATCAACATGTTTCGAAAACAAAGTTTTCTTCGCCAGGATAAAAAAAAATTCTTCGTCAGGAAGAAAACTTTGTATTCGAAACATGTTGATAATATTGATTATATAGTGGCGTTTTACAAAGTTGGTTGTTGCTAATATTCTGTCATATTTAAAAAATAAAATCGCTGAATACAGTGTTGTGTACATAAAAAATAATGCTAATAATATAAATGAAAAAAGGTTGGAAATTAAAAATAAAAGTCCTCCGCGTTCACTTATATATTCTACGTAATTATTCTTGTTGTAAGAACAATAATAATTAGCAACGTACATTGCTGTAAAAAACATTAAACAATTTAATTCCTCCAAATGTAAATTTTGATTAGATATATCTTCTCTTGGATTTCTGAACCCCCTGTTAACCGGTCAACTGCCGCCATACAAGGCACAGAAAAACCACCACTTTGAATTTTGAATTGAATGTTTTGTTGATAAATTTTGAGCTATTGTATATTTTATTGACTGAAACACGTTCACAACACAATAAACTATCTACTAAAACCACATTACTTGCATTTATTACGTAAATTAATAGGTTTTTCGACGTTTTATTCGCGATACACAGACATCGCGATGTGATTGCGACCGTTAATTTCGTAGCAAATCTGACAGCGCAGAGTAATGATGGCGCAAGCGATTTTGACACTGTTCTTCATACAAATTCGTACATATAAGGGTAAAAATCGCAGCAAAAAGTTTTTCATTTCAAATATTTGAATTATTTTCTTGCGCCTGCGCATATGACACCGCGCGCCGGTGCGTCTCCGGCAAATAACCGGTTAAAAAGACCATGAACCGCCACTGAAAGAAACTGAGTTAAATTTATTAAGTTAATATATAGTGGAACTAACTTTTCCATGGTTTCCAGTTTCTTGTTGACCTGGTTGATGGATTCGGAGATGAGGGCGAGTCGGGCCTTCTCCTCACCGCCCTCGGGGTGGGTGCAGAACATGCACTTGAACAGGCCTGCAAAGGAGAACTCAAAGGATCCCCTGGTCTCGTTGTTGGCGTCTCCTGAGAAGAAACCAAAGTTGGTCTTCCCCTTCTTGGCCTTAGCCACCTCCTTTGTCGCTTCAGGCACTTTCTGAAGAATAAACAATTAATAAAGATAATAAACAATTAATACAGAGCAATAAACAATTAATACAGAAAGATGAACAATTAAAACAGAAAAATAAACAACCAATACAGAAAGATAAACATAATACAGAAGAATAATCAATTAATACAGGAAAATAAACAATAGAGAACTCCAGTCGAATTTTTTAAATAATTTTTTTGATGGATTAAATAACTGCATATTTTTTTTTAGAGTATGTTTTAATGGTTAAAATAATTTTCAAGATCCCCCGAAAAACACCGCACGTATAGTGAATCGTGTGACGTCATCACTCCTGAAAAGTTTTTCAACAAGTTTTCATTTTGTATGACAGTTATAGGGAAGAAAGTATGGTACTATTCGATAAGTTGAAACGTTATTTAGGTGGAATTATTTATTTACTATATTATATTTATTATGTTATTATATTTTTCAATATTATTACAGGAGAGTGGCATAGAAATTGTTTGAAATTATTATTTTTTTAGCTTTTAAAATCAATACTATCTCAAACGGAGCATCACCTGCACACTGCAAAAATTGTAGGCACAGCGCCTACCAGCTGATCGACGACGGCCATTTTGAATACAAAGTTCATAGAGAAGTGAGTCGTTGAGTAGTGGATCTTCATACGGATCCGTAAGATCCGGTTCCGTAAGACCGATCTTCAAAGCTACGGACACACTTGCTCGTGGTTTGCGGATCTTTGCGAACGAGTGAGCGGGTAGCAATTGCTACTAGGTAGCATGCTCTTTGGCTTCTAATGAGCAAGTGTGTCCGTAGCTTAATTCAGTCGTTCAATTGAGCCGATTCACTAAACCGGATCTTTTCATTCTCGTTCAACTGAGCCGCTTTGCCCGTCTCTAGGTAGCATTTTGATGTAAAATATTATACAATTTTTTCGTACAGTAAAGTTTTTCAATATTTTAAATAATAGAGATAAACTAATAGAGATACCTCTATTTTTGATACTGAATTATTTAGGCCTAAATATTGTTTCAATAAACACAACAACTAAATCTCTATAAACAGTATGAAATAACGAATAACATGAAATGTTGTTAATACTGATGGCTTGTGTCATACCTACATAATTAAAGTTTAAGCTAACCATTCAGCAATACCAACTTTACGGTGTGTTTTGACGAGAGGTTTAAAAATGCAGTTTTAATAATTTTTTAAGAACTCTACGTTTAATATTATGAAATAAAACTGATATATTCAGAATCAGCGTTCATTGGTCTATATAAACATATTTTTTTAAAGCCATAATATTTTTCACTGGAGTTCCTTATTAAGAGAGAAAAAAACAAATATGACAGATGAATAAACAATTATACTAAAATGAAAATTCATGCATATAAATGAACAATTAATACGGACAAATAAACAATTAATACAGAAGATAAAACAATTAATATAGAAGAAAAAAACTTTGAAAATACCACTTTTATTTTATATACTTTATGCCGACCGGGTTTCGCTACAACCGTAGCTTCTTCAGGGCAGTATCTAAGAGATAATTACTGTTTTAATTCTGTAGCAGTACGTGGTACACATAATTAATTTTTCATAAAAGAACTATCTTTCTAATATTATGTACATGAAAACAAACAAATTAAATGAAACCACAACCTCTGGGACAAAAACGAAACTCTTTGGGCCAGTTTTGCAGAACTTAAAACAATCGACGACCGGCGTGGTGCACCGGCAAGGCTCTTGACTCGCACACCGAAGGTCGCGGGATCGAATCCCGGCGTGGCAAATAAATTTTATTTGATTAATTCAGGCTCCTGTCCAAAGTTATTCCAAGATAGCGGGGATGGGGGTCATGGTAAATATTTTTTCCATGAAACTGAACACAGAGTTTTGCGTTTGCTTGTGAATTACTGAGATGGAAAGCTGTCACAACTGTTTTCGACCCATTTGGCTTTAGTCGCCAATTGAGGAAAAATTCTTCCATAGCCTTGAGGTCAGAATTAAGGATCTCTTCTGCTGCATTGAGGGTTTTGGCTTGGACTGTGATGGCGAAGTCATCTGCGTAAGCAAATTTTCTGCCTTCAGTGTGAGGAAGATCTCGAGTATAGATATTGAAGAGTGATGGGGCCAGCACAGAGCCTTGGGTAAGGCCATTATTCAGGTGCATTTTTTTGCTTTTTAGCCCTCCTAGAAAAACCCTGAAAGTACGGCCAGTTAGTAGTTGCTCAATAAGTCGTACTGTGTTGCCATCCTCTATGGTGTCGTAGAGCTTGACAAGGAGGCCTTTGTGCCACACCGTGTCGTAAGCCGCAGAGAGATCAATGAACGCTGCCGCAGTCTTAAGCCGTTTCTGGAATCCAGATTCGATGTGTGTTGTCAGAGCTAGCACCTAACACATGGAAACAGTGGGCAAAAAAAACCAGGACAAGACTAAACTTAGTCAATAAGCTGGCTGGTACTAGCTGGGGATGCGACGCCAACACGCTCAGAACGGCATCCATTGCCCTGGTTTTCTCAGCAGCTGAATACTGTGCTCCAGTATAGGCCAGAAGCGCCCACACTTCCATGGTCGACGTTCAGCTTAATGCCACAATGCGAACCATCAGCGGAACCTTAAAATCGACTCCTCTTCCTTGGCTCCCCGTACTTGCAAATTTAACCCCGCCAAATATCAGGCGAGAGATTGCAACACTGAGGGAATACAAGAAGGCGCTGCAAAAAAGCGAAATACCCTTGCACGATGATGTCGTTTCCCACCCGGCATGCCGCTTAAAGTCTCGAAAACCCTTCTGGACGGAAGGAGAAAGACTCCTTCGAACACCTCTCACCCCAGAAGATAGGTGGAAGCTTGAGTGACAATCAGCTAACGTCAAAAACGCCGATCTCGTGCAAGACCCCACTGAGAGACAGCCTGGGTTCTCATTGCCTCGCAAACTCTGGACTGCCATCAATAGAATAAGGTGCTCCCATAGCCGTTGTGCTCACATGATGCATAGATGGGGCCTTAAAGAGTCGGCGACGTGTGAATGCGGTGCGGTGCAGACCACCGAACATGTAGTCAACGAATGCCCGCTCCATTCATTCCCCGGCGGGATTTATGAGGTCCACAGGGCAACGCCTGAGGCCCTAGACTGGCTCGCAGACCTAGATGTCCCCCTCTGACCCCCCACCATACGAAAGAAGAAGAAAATTTGATTAATTTGTGTTATTCACAATTTATTCATTTAAAATAATATATAGTATATTTGTGGCACATTCCAGAGTGGAAGATACTCTCAGTATCGCCCTGGTGTAAGACCACCATTCAGAATTGAAACGTTGCTTGAAATGGCTTTAGCCGTATTTGGTGACCAGATCTGAATAGCCAGGTACTTCCCCACCTTCCTCTTCCCTATCTCCTTCCCCTCCCCGCTACCTTCAGCCTCACAACATACCCCAATTGGGGATTCCATAGTCTCACTGGCTCCAGACGGGAGCAGTTGGGACTCTTGTGCGGTATTCATGTAAAAAAAAAAAAAAAATCAAAATTATTATTCAAGTTCCGTTATTATTACATTATAAGACAGTGGTTTCACAGAACTTCAATAATAACAGAACTTGAATAGGACTTTCACAGAACTTTTCACAGAATTTTAACTTAGAAATTTGATGAATTGTTCAAATTCTGTGAACAACTGACCCTTACTGTGTGTACTGTATACAGTGAAACCCTCTTAAGAAGTTCTCTCTTAAGACGTTTAGTGGCTTAAGAAGTTTGGTTTTTATGGTCCCTCGGCCCAAAATTGGTCTAATTTTTCCCACATATAAGGTTTTCCTGCCTAAGAAGTTTGTTTTTTTTCGGTCCCTTGGAAAACTTCTTAAGAAGGTTTCACTGTACTGATAATATTATGCTTTACCTCTGGGGTTTTCTTCTCGGGCCCTACTCTGGTGCCCCAGGAGACGTCGTTCATGTTGAAGAGAGAGAAGATGATCAGCAGGAGGTACATGCTTGGGATGGTTATATAGTAAACTACAATGGCCGGCAAACAATATAACTCCTGCGGATGTATTAAGGCCGCTATAAACATTTCCCCTGCGACGATAAACAGGAAGAGACTGGAGGGTGCGAGCCAGCCGTCTTCCATAATCTGAAGTCCCAAGCCAACTAACACAGCCATCATCACCAGTCCATAGCCGGTCGAAATCAATGCAGCAAAGAAAAGCTGCAAACACAACAACAAAATCTATTACTTAATATAGTGCATAGGTTATTCATTTAGTTTCAGCATCCTTAAATAGATGTCACTGGTATAGTAAGTAATATGAAGTTTTGTTATATTCCAACAGATGGCAGTTTAGAATGATATTAGAAGAGTACCATCTATCGACGTTCGTGTCTTATGTACGAACGGTTACGATGATTGCCAAAGGCATCTGAGATTTAAGCAAGCACCTTCAGTCGCCAGCTGGCAACGGCAGAACTACTTAAAGCCTAGTCAACAAGGTCGTTGAGTCCACTTTAATATTCATTGTAATATTTATGATTACTTAATAAATCTACTAGTAATCACACAGACCTCAAACTTATTTGGAAGTTACCTAACACATCTAAATTTGTATCAATCACTGGAAACTAACAGTTACAACACTGAACCACTGAAGACAATATTAGCGACTCTCAATCGAAAATTTGTAACAGAAAAATGAGAAAAAGATACGGTCACATCCAGGAATTAAATCCTTGCCTTGCCGGGGCAATGCTCTACCACTGAGCTAATGGGACTCTATCTTCTTCAGTCATATTTAAGTGCATATGGATTAAGAAAATTTAGGTAGTTCTTAGTCGATGTATGATACAGTTTAACATAACGGAAGATGATATGGTCGAATGAGCTCAGTGGTAGAGCAAAACCCCGGCAAGACTGAGGTACTGGATTCAATTCCTCGATGCAATCAATTTTTTTCTGATTTTCTGTTTCACGTTTTTCATTTGAGAGATGTCAGTATTAATTTCAATCATTAAAAATTAGTCAAATTAAGTCACCAATAACATATTTGGTCATATTAAGTCGTGAGTTTTAGTTGTAAGTCACTAGTTATTAATCTTAGTGTTAGCCACCAGCAACAAATCTTAACTATAAGAAGTAGTTATTAGTTACAAATCAAAGTGATTAGTTGTAAGCCGAAGTGGTAAGGAGTGGTTTATATATTTGTTGATATTGCGTAGATAATACCTAGGCGTGTTCTGAAGTAATGGTAGACACTTGATGGCAAGTTACCGAGTTGTTTATGTTTAATTGCTTGAAATGGCATTAGCCATGTTTGGTGACCAGATCTGAATAGCCAGGTACTTCCCCACCTTCCTCTTCCCTATCTCCTTCCCCTCCCCACTACCTTCTGCCTCACAACATACCCCAATTGGGGATGCCATAGTCTCACTGGCTTCAGACGGGAGCAGTTGGGACTCTTGTGAGGTATTCATATATAAAAAAAAAATTGAAATTACAAGCAATGTAAAAATTGCACGTAAAAATACACTGAACTGTGAAGAATGGAATCTACTTTAAGTTCACTGGTTGGTTGGTACTGACTAGACTGCTTCGAGCCGATTGCGCTTATATAGGCGGACTGATTTAGCAGCTTTCGATAACGTCGGGTAATGCGAATGCGCATAAAGTTGGGAAGGCTCTCAAACGTTCTCGCTGCGCTGGTGGGCGCTAGTTGCGACTCAAGACCTTTCTAATAGGTGCCAGAATAATAATTAGTAGGTAGGGGCTGACATACGAAGCAGTACCAGATACCGCGCTAATACGTAGTTACGTAGGTAAGTGGTCCATCTGATATGTTCCTTTATGTTATAGTGGAGCGAGACCATTGTAGCTGTTTCGTACATTCTTTGGTGGCGGAAATAATTCTGACCGCCAAATATACATAAATACAGTTGTAAAGCGTCCTTGAGGTGATTTTCTCATGAAAACGGACTGTAGAAATGATTCAAACATTATTATTATTTGTGGAAAAGGAGGCCAGTTCGCTACCTGATTATCTTTGGATTACTAAATGAATTTGATTAATTATTTTGAAATGAACTGTAGTTTTCTCACCTGGACTTTGGTTGTGCAATTATAACAAATGACCATGAAGACGAGAATGGGAATGATGTTGTACAGGAAGGAGGTCCAGTTTTCTATTCCGAAGGCTGCGACGAAAGCTCCCACCAACATGAGGAAGATGGTGCCGGGACCCAGGATGGTACCACCCATCAACATGATCTGAAAAGCAAAGGGAAAGTAAAATAAACAATATTGTATATTAACAGACTATCCCCCAAACTAACAATCGAGTAAGGGTAAGGTGAAAACAGTGAAAAACTTCATTTATTACCTGGGTGTGTATGGATAAAAAATTGAAAAATGATATATCAAAGTTAAAAAACGATCAAACATTTTTGGCAAGTACATAGTAAATTTTTTAAAGTATAAATAGTAATGTGTAATGTTATCATATGTATATATAATTTTAAACCTTGTTTTTAGTTCTAAAAAGAACTGTAAAAACATGCTCATAAATATCCTGTAAAAAATACATACAATTTTAAACGATTTCTGTTTAAAATTGTATGAATTTAAAATTATGTAAATTTCATGGGTTTGTAAATTTATTGATAATTTTTTTTATAAAGTCTAAAAACTTAAGACAAATGATGAAATAAAAGTAAATGACTAAACGACAGTGAACATTCTATGTATCTGTTTTTGTACCAATATTTGGAGATGCGATTTTTTTTAAATGAGCATGGGCGAATCCGAAACCAAATGCATGAAAATCTCTAGCCCTCAAAGCATTCTTTTCTAAATGTCTTAGCCCTTCATTGGTTAATAACAAAATCATACGGATGTTATATTGATCAGATCAACTAAAATACAGTGAAGCAAGCGTTGCTTACCAAATACAACAGTGAATTCATAACACATATATTCACTTACCAAATATATAATGTAGGGCATCGAAATGTTGTCATTGATTTTAACAACTCTTTTGTAATCAAATAGCAAGTCGAAGATGTTGGCCATGGTGGATGGCACCCACCTGCGCCGCTGGACATAGAAGTCGTTGAATCCTTCGGGAGCATGGGTGTAGGCATCTGACGCAGCGGAGTACTCCACTCGGTATCCTCGCTGCAGGATGAGGGTGCATAACCAACGATCTTCTCCTGCAGAATTAAGAAGAAAATTTTTTTAAAAATGTTGCATAATCGGATAGTACCAAGTTATTAAAAAAATCAGAGTGTGTAAACTAGAAAGTCGCTACAAGTCGCTTTCTTTCTTTTGCTTATTTTTTGTAAGTGATTTGAAGATTGGATATTGATTTCACAAAACAAAAATGTTTTACTTTTGGAATTCGTAGGATTCCAACCCCGTTCGCTTGATGTTTGTCTCTCTGGCCGCTGAGACTTGTCAGGCTTACCTTACCAACTACGCTATGGAAGGCAAGCGCAGAGGTGCGAATTTACCGCGTTATATTAGAACCGAGTATTTGTGTAGAACTGAGTTGTAACGCATTCCCGTTTCACCCGAATTTCAAGTCACTAACGGCGCTAAAGAAGTTTCACTTCAAAAATATGTATTTTAGAAAGAGGATAACATGAGTTACTGAAGATGAAATTGCTTTACATTTTTTGAAAATATTATTTCATTCCTCACAATGTAAAAATTGCTCATATCGCACAAGTCAAGTACAAAGGTATACAAATTCAATGGGACTATGACATCCCGAAATGGGGTATGTTGTGTGGGTGAAGAGAATGGGGAAGGGAAAGAGATGGGATTAACTATAAACTATGACATCATTCATAGTTCATCATTCATCAAAGTTTCAGTCAAGGGATTGTTCCGGATAAACTTAAAATTGCCATTATAAAGCCAATTCACAAATCTGGGGACAAAACTCTAATTTCTAACTACAGACCTATCTCACTATTAAATACACTATCGAAAGTTCTGGAAAAAGCAATGAAAAAAAGACTAATAACCTACCTCGATAAACATAACTGACTCTCAGATTGTCAATTCGGTTTTCGAGCTAAAATGAGAAATGAACAGGCTATATCTGAATTAACTAATTACATTTTTTTTTTTACATGAGCTCCACACAGGAGGCCCTGAGGAAAATAATTTCCCTCAGGGCCTATGTCATCTTTGGGGATGCTGTGTGGAGGGATTTTTTAAGGAAAGGAAGGAGAGGAGAGTTCTGGGAAGGAAAAGGGTTTAAGGGGTGGGTAGGAATCTGGGGTTCACTATGTCCTGGTCATCCGCCTCCAAGACCTAGATAAACCTCACCCCATGAACCCGGGCACCCCTGCTAAATCACCAAACTTAGCGAACCACTTGGGGTGACCTATGGCAGAGGTGTTGGTTATCCAATAAAGGTTCCCGGGGCGGCGGTACCCATTCCCGCCTCCCAAATTGCAGAACATTGTTAAAAACACAATGAAGGATCCAAAGTAATCGGAGTCTTTTTAGATCTGGCCAAGACTTTTGATACTATCTCTCATGACATTCTGTACGAGAAACTTAAACATATAGATATCAACGGACCGCCGCTCTACTGATTTAAAATAGAAAACAAATAGTAGAACTAAATAAATGCTACCGTGATCTGAAAAAAATCAAGTATGGTGTCCCTCAAGGTAGCGTCCTCGGTCGCCTTCTATTTCTCATTTACATAAATTAAAGAACTTACTGATATTAAAATAGCATCTATCGACTGTAAAGTAATCAGTTTCGCAGACGACACGGTAATTTTATTCAAAGCTCCAAGTTAGGATAAGGCCTTTAAAAACGCGGAAACTGGTATGTTAGAAATAAAAAAATTGGCTCAACAATCTACTTACCTCAAACATCTCCAAAACAAAATACCTAACATTCAGTAAAACCATTACTGAGCAACCAAAAACGCTTCCGCCTTTATACCTACACCCATATATTACCTCAAAACCCTCAAATCACAACTGCGAAAAAATGGAACATACTGACAATATCAAGTATCTAGGCTTAACAATGGACCATAAATTAAATTGGGAACTTCGCATTAACTTGCTCATAAAGAAAATCCGCAAACTATCATTCATTTTTAAAACGATAAGAAACATCATGTCACTAAAACAAATAAAAAATGTTTACTACGCTCTTTGTCAAAGCCTTTTAACATATGGTATTTCGGCCTAGGGGGGAGCCGCTAATAAGTACATTAAGCCGCTTAACACAACTCATAAAACATTAATTAGGATTATGTAAAAAAAAACCCTATCTGCATCAAACGGAAAATTCCCTAATTACAAATAACATACTAGATTTAAGAAAACTATTTATCAAAAAGATCATTCAATTAAACTCCACAAAATCCTCACCATGCCACATAAATCTCCCACAAAATCACATAATCAACTTCTAGTGCCAAAAATTAAATAAACCATTGCCAAAAAGCACGAATCCTACCTTGCACCTCTCATTTTTAACACCTTCGTAAAAGAAACCATTAATAGCATCACTAAAAAAACCTAAAAAGATTATTTAAACATTTCAACACATGGTTACTACTCAAAAAAGGCATGCATCACCAAGCTACTTTTAATACCATCCTAATCTAATCTTCATTCTCTATTTACATATTTGTGTTACTTACATTTATAGAGATCTATTCTTTCCTTTGCTGCTTATGTTTTAGGCACGTTAAGTTTATTATTATCTCCTACGTTTATTTATATTATTTTGCTGAATTGTTACAATGTTTAGATTTAGATATTGGCATTACTATGTGTTTTTAAAGTTTTAACGAAATTCTAGATTTTAAGAAACTTTCTTATTTTTTTCTTTATTTATTACTAAAGACCGGATTATATGCAAATGCATATTTGCATATGCATTTGCATATTTAGACCCTTTTCAGCGGTAGTTGCATATTTTAGCAAAAAAATTGAGATCTTGCATATTTACGCTCGATCTCGTTCATCGTTCACATAGTGACACTATAAACTGATCGCTCCGCGGCTAGTGAAAACGCTTGAAACTCCTGGATTGGCAACTCATGAATGGAATCTACTCAGGTTATGAAGAAAATTTGCCTTATGAATTCCTCATTGCCAGAGCTATTCCCGAGTAAACTCAAAGAAAAGTTTGAAAACTTACTTAACAATAACCCAGGGTTTGAACCCTTGTGCCAAATTGATAGCTTCGTCAATGGGGCAGGTGAAATTTTGCCCGCCACAATAAGTTCAAAATTCGCACCCAAATTTAAATTCTGTGCAGTCACATCAGTAGACGTTGACGCTCCTTTTCAGCTTACAAAATATATTAAGCGATTGTAGATACAATTTGTCTACAGAACATTTAGAACAGTACTTAGTCATATACGTTTTTAAAAGTAAATTGTAAATTTCATTTTTGTTTTGAAAAGTTTTAATTTGCCATGTACATTTGTTATTTTAATTTTAAATTTTTGCGACCGGTTTCCCGTATCATTAACGAGCAAACTTAAAACTGTACTTAAAATGTACATGGAAAATTAAAACTTTTAAAAACAAAAACGTCTAGAAATTGTTACATAGTCAATGCTGAAGAAATACAAAAAAATTGTAAATTTCATTGTTAAATACATTTTGTAATTGATATTTTCGAAAATACGATTGTTATCATTGAGTACTAATAGCTTACTAAAATAAAAAAAAAACATTTCAAAATATGACATCTGTATTATTTCATGTTGCATATTTTGGCCCTTTTTATGGATTTTCGTGCATATTTTAGCTATTTTTATTGCATATTTGCATGCATATTTTGGGCTGTTTTTGTTGCATATAATCCGGTCTTTATTTATTACATAAGATACATTTATACAAAATCTAAAGTATATTTTAGACAAAAATAAAGGATTTGATTCCCTAAAAACAATTAATAAAGTTCTGAGCGAAAGCTTTGAGGGTACTGCAGACGTGCCTTACACAATTTCGGAACTAGGCGTCTTTAAGTACGCTCCCATTACATCATGTGACGTGGAAAGATCTTTCAGCCAATATAAGGCTATATTCAGACCAAATTGAAAAAGTTTTAATTTCGATAATTTAAAAAAGCATGTGATTTTATAGTGCCATCAATTTAATAAGGCAGATTTAGAGGAAGATGAAAAAAACTTCTTTTTTTAATTGAATTACCTGAACATTTTGCTATTTTTTTTTTTTTGTAATGTAACTGTTACTGCATGGTAATTTTTCACAATAAACAATGTTTAATATGAAAGATATTCTTATTTTATACTCCATATTTTTTCCATATTTTACATTTCTTAGTCCATATTATATGTAGGTACATATTTTGAATTTTTTAATACATATTTTTCCGAGCCCTACTCATCACAGTGTTGAATGGTGTGCACTTCTCATGAATATCGGACTTTGCACAAACTCTCTTTTCTTCTCGCAAAATTAAATTTAGAAACAAACTAAAATTGGAACCTAACCTCATCTCGAATATAGAGCCGAGGTTCGACAAATTAGTTGAAAAGTGTCACATTAGTTTGTATTACTTGGGAAGAACTTTTAATTTCTGTTAGTGGCCTACTTCTATAAAAATGTAACCATTGTTTGCTTGATTTTTTTTACACTACCTCCACACAGGAGTCCCTGAAAAAAATAAGTTTCCTCAAGGCATATGTCATCTTAGGGGATGCTGTATGGTATTTTCAGGTAGGGAAGGAAAGGAAGCTCTGAGTAGGGAAAAAAATGAGGGGTGGGTAGGAATCTGGGGGTCAGTGTGTCCAGGAGAGACGGACATACGAATCCATCCCTCCAACTGCGGTGCAAGGCGATATTCCGAGAGTACGGCTGGAGAAGTCAAAGGGACTCCCTCAACCATTCTCTCCCGATCCGGCATGCCATACATCTGATAGGCAGACACATCCGCCGCCAAGATCTGGACACACATGACCCCGTGAATCCGAGCACCCCTGCTTAGACACCAAACATAGCGAGCCACTGGGAGGACCTACGGCAGAGGTGTTGGTTTTCCAATAAATGGTTCCTGAGGCGGCGGTACCGATACTCGCCTCCCAAATTGCATCGCTTGTCGTAATAAAGTTAAACAAAAAAAAAATCTAATTAAATTTAAGAATGTGTCCTGACCCCCACTTTTAAAACCACTTTTACAAAACTTGTCGATGCACGCATTCAAGGTGTGATCAACTATTGATGTATTAGTTCGACGAACTACAAGATGGGATAACTGTGTGCTCATTTTTTATATTGTAGGGAAACCCCATGCAAGACGGCAGACCTCGATAGGCAGTTGTATTGTGAAATTACTCATACATGGGGTTATTGTATTCTTATTTTTACTATGAGAGGGCGGGTCTAGATATACTTGGTCGATGAGTAAAGCTATGTTTTAAATTTTAAGAAAATATGTTTATTTTTAGTACAATAAGGTTTTATCGTGACTTGAAAATTTTGTATTATGCAACATACACGTGGGTCACGTGGATCTAGTCACCACAAATATCTTAAAATATCTTACATAAAAAAGAATTGAAACTCATCTATGATGCTATGTGCGGGTCACTTCTAGACTATGCATCCTTAGGTTGGGGTGGATGTGTAAAAACTGTTTTGGACAAACTAGCAAAAGCTCAAAAATCACTACTAAGGGTAATCCTCAAAAAACCATTTAGATATCACAGTGATGCACTATTTAAAAACTTAGAAGTTCTAGATGTAAGACAACTGTACATGAGAAAATTAATTTTAAACACCCTTAAACAACGCCACCTCTACCCATCTATTAACCACTCTCACAACACCCGACACTCACGGAGAAATCCAATTGTAACACTCACAACCAAAACATCTCTCGCTCAAAGACACTTCACTTTCTTAGGTCCAAAACTATACAACTTCATGCCTGATGCTTGGAAAAAGGAAAGCACAGGTGTTCTTCGTAAATTGACCACTACTTGGTTTCAACAATTAGGGAGAAAGGAGAGTGAACTTTTACTACACAAAAAATAAAATCAAACGCAAACCAAAAACAACAACAAAAATTCCAACAAAAAATGATCTAAGTAAAAGATACCCCTATCTTCTAATCTATATTATTATGTGTATCTACCTATCTGTATGTACCTACCTATTACTTTTAAATTAGAAATCAGCTGTCATTCTTATGTTTTAATTGCATATTTTATTTTATTTTGTCTCTTCTCTTTTTTATTCATATTTATACAAAATATGTATGTAGGCTTATCATTTCAACAACTATGCGAAACAATCCACGGCTATTTTATGTTTTAATTGGTATTTAATTTTTATTTTATTCTTTCTCTTCTCTTTTTTTTCTTTTGCTATGCTAAACAAATAACAGTTAGGTACTATATTTTAAACTTTTTTTATTATTTTATTTTATATTCTTTCTCTTCTTTTTATTTCAGCAATTTTCTTTCTTTTTGTACAAATCATTCTCCACATGTTCATACCCATAATTATTTGACTGTCCTAAAACGGGATAGTACTCCTAGTTGGGCAGTCAAAATTTAATAAATAATGTATATAAATGTATAATATATAGTGCTAAATAAACAAATAAACAAACAAACATTTCAAATCATAAAATCATGCAGTAAAATAAATCAATAAATTATTTGGGAAAGCATTTCACAAGCCCAAGAATCACAGAAAGAAAAACATTTTTATTCCTGAAATAATAAAGATCTATGAAACCCTAGTGGCCCAATTTTAGTTTTCACTGATTTCAAAGGATCTTCGAAATAGTGAAAACTAAAATTGGGTCGCTGTGGCTTCATAAATTATATTACAAAAAATATATAACTTTTAAGGTTGGGCTACTCTTCTGCTGAGCGTCACAATTTAGAGGAGCCAGCGGATTGGCTTTCGGCGGATCAACTGTCGGGTCACCGTAATCTCGTACACAATCATAGGGATATTTAAAACCTAAAAAAAATATATAACTTTTAAGGTTGGGCTACTCTTCCGCTGAGCGTCACAATTTAGAAGAGCCAGCGGATTGGCTTTCGGCGGATCAAATGTCGGGTCACCGTAATCTCGTACACAATCGTAGGGATATTTAAAACCTAAAAAAAATATATAAATTTTAAGGTTGGGCTACTCTTCCGCTGAGCGTCACAATTTAGAGGAGCCAGCGGATTGGCTTTCGGCGGATCAACTGTCGGGGCACCGTAATCTCGTACACAATCGTAGGGATATTTAAAACCTAAAAAAAAAATTATGTCTGTTTCAGACCGACTACTCTCAGACGTTTATCGAAGGAATTGTATGTATGTACCTACGTATTAAAGCATTTAAAAAAAAATATATATTTTGAAAGCTGACAATGTTTCGCTTACATAGAACTTCATCATGAATGGTGTCTAACCTATTACTAAACAAAGTTTCTTTTTTGTACTAAAAAATAAATGATTTGGAATTAATTTATTTTATTTATTAATTCGAACATTTAAAGTTTGAAAACCTGTGAAGTGAAATGTGCATTAAATTGTAAAAAAATATTCTCCTATCAACATCTAAAAGGTCGTGTTTTATTTATCGCATAGCGCCTACACCTCCTGCGATAAAATTAATTCTATCACCATTAAATATTTTTAAAACATTGTACAATGTATTACCATCTTATTGTTGTAAGCAACATATTAAAGCGAAATACTATAAAACAAATAATAACAATGTAAATTCGGGTCAGGGAGTCAAGTCTTAGTAATATTTAAATGTAAAATAACATAAGTATGAACATTAAATTGCAGGCGAATGAAATGTACTGTACACAAAATATCGCAGCTTGCATTGATAAATCTCAGTATTCAATCGTATGAAATTTACGATGACAGTTAAATTACTCGGTTTCCCGAAGCTGGTATCATTTCTGTGGGCACATTGAGATATCAGGATTATGGAGAAGATTATTACCCACTTGGCTTACAAATAACCAGTGCTAGATCTAGCATTGGTGAATTTTAATTTTAGTTCAAATAAAATTATTAAAAAAAATCCGCGCCCTTTCTTTGTGACGAAAATACTTAAGTTTGTCCATTTTTTTACGATCTTACAAACTAACATATTAAAAAAAAAATATATTCTTATTTTGCTAGACATTATTTAAAAATTTTAAAGATCTTTTATTATTCAAAATTTTTAAATATTTATGATAAAAAAATAATTACAAAAAGTACATAATTTTAATAGTTTAATCATCACGAGTTCGAGCATTTTTTGATGTACTTTGGTATTTATCAAAGCAAATTTGAATGAAATGAAATCGATATTGAGTTACTATGTTAAAATGCTGGTATGGAGAATAATTATTCTTTCCAGTGGAGGCTCAAGCACAATTTCGTGGGGACAGATATTTTTTATGTGTAGATATAAATAAATATACTTACATGATAATTTACCTCAGTATAATTGAGAACATTCAAAATACCTACTCTTTTATATTCATGTACCTGCACGAGTAGGTATATTTTTTATGTTTTCAATTCTAATGTCTAAAGTCTAAAGTAAATAATTCATTAATTTTTTGAAAAAATATATATTTTTCTCACAAAAATATTATTGGATAAGTTACGCACCTTACCAGAAATACCAAATAGGTACATATATGAATATAAAGCTTAATAAAAAATTACAAATATAATTCAATCAACTTAGGTTTAGAGCGCCTTTGAGGTAAATTTTCCACCAGAACGGCGCTTTAGAAATAATCCGACCTATATTATTATTTTAATAAGGCAAATACAGGCGAACCCTAGCGGGGTTAATAATTACATGCTAAAAATATATGTACATATAAATTGTGAAGAAGAAGAAGAAGCAATAAATAAAATAACAAAATACGTACAACAATAATACCACTAACGCGAATCCCAGTCCGTGCGTAGCTCACATCTTTCAATTTGAACGAAAACAAACGCCCAATTATCCACGAGGAGATCCTACAGTTTATCCCCACGAGAAAGATACGAATTCGCGAGATCCCTAGGAAACGTATTCAGTACGAATAAAAGATATAAATTTCAAGGAAAAAATCCCGTGATGTCCCCCTGGTGCGCAGAAAGGTTTGCGCAGTGCGCATGGCGGGTGGCAACTGCTAGATTCGAGCCAGAAACGCGAGTCGCGATCGTCGAAATCGCGTAGTGCGTAGTTAGTACGCAACAAGGAAGTGAGTGGAGCGGTCGCATGTTCGTCCGAAGAAACTTTTTCATTTTCGAGCTTAAAAATGTTCTGAATTGAAATTATAGATTATGTTTCTGCAAATGTTAATAATTACTTTTATGTTAAGAAATAATGTTTGTGAACATAAAGCATCGAAAAAATTCTCAATAGGTTTCTGAAATATGAAGTGGGGTCTGTCCCCACCGTCCCCTTGAGAAGAACCGCCACTGATTCTTTCTCATCGGAACCACCCTGTCCAGTTGCAAGGGTACGATTGCAAGATCATCGTTCGATGAAATTTAAATTCTTGGCCGCTGATTAATGGCTCTTAAATTGTTAATGATAAAGACGGCGAGAGCCACTACTCAAAATATTTTTAACTGCCTCAAATTCGTCATTGAAAAATGAACTTTACAACTATTTAATTGAGCGTTGAGACGAACTTACTGGAATATAATTTTTTCCGTGCAGACCGACAAAAGGAAAAAAAGCAATGCTTTTTCCGATCTTTCCACTGCGAGATAACGCACATTCTTGTTGATAAATTTAATGTTTTCAACCAATATGTTTGGTTTCGGTCTTAATTTTAAAGGTCATACACCCTGTATAGATAATACTTGGTAGATGAAGGTAACGATTTATTAGTCCATTGTGTGACTATTTTGCGCAGGGTTTTCTCTCAAATTGCACATAATGTTTTTTACTGCGGTGAGTAAATTAAATAACATTTGTAAAATTGGCTAACGAAATACTGTAACAAAATATTCAATTTTGGAAACAAGCCGAACATGTATATTATGCAGAGAGCAATGCATGCGCCATTGTAAAAAGGACTAATTATTCAAAAGCAGATTTTGTTTTTAAAGAGTAAGAGTATTTCTACAAAGCACATTGCCTCTAGATTCGGATTCACTTATTGACAAATCACTGAAAAGGACATGCCTACCCAACTCCCTCCGCAAGTTGGTTTGTTCCCTCGCCCTCATGGGCAGGTCTACTTTTTCTTCGGTCTGAGCCTTCTTGAGTGAGTCGAGAAATGACAAGAACTTAATTTTCGCCATTTGAAAGATTCTTGGATATATAAAATGAAAAATATATAATATACAAGCTGACCCGCCCACGTGTGGCTGTGGCTAACGAAACAAAATGCCATCTACTGGATGATTACCCAATAGGGTGGATCGCCATTGTATGGAATTTTTTATTTTTTATAAATCAGTTTTTGCGGGGTGCGGAATAAATGCTCTAGGTACATACAATTAAGCATACAAAATATCAATTTAAAATTTTGAAGACAAGTACTGCCCCAAAGCAGTTGAATTATTTTAAATCTCGTAAAAAATTGTCTCTTTATAAAACAGTTTTGTGTCAATATTAATACTTTAATTTTTACTTTTACATTTCAGAATGAATAAAAATTGCTGCGTTTTAAATAATAATAATAAAAAATGTGATAATATTTATTTTCCCGCGAAAATTTGACAAATTGCTGAGTCCATTTTCGCGCCTCGCTCGCACACCACGCATTTCCGCGCGCAGGGACGCGGGGCCGTGGGGGTTTCGCATGCGTTATTGCAATCACCAGTAAACATCAGCAAACAGTTTACAATTATTATTTGGAGTTAAAGTTAAACAAAATAACAATGAGTTTGCGCAGCGGTGACAAAAACTGTCCTTTGTTTGGTTGTGGTGCAGAATTACCAGCTAGTGTGTTACCAAGTTATGAAGACACGGTGAAATATTTTATTCACGTCTCGCAAAGCGCAGAAAAACGATTCCAGGATTTGATAAGAGATACTAGTGAAATTGTTGATACTAAAATAGAAAATATTTGGAAACGAGCATCTCTACCGATCGTGGAACATTGCACAATTTTGGCGCGAATAAAGGACTATCTACCATGAAAAATATCGGCCGATTCTTAAACCATACAAACGTAGAAAGTATAGTGAGTTACCTAAAAAAACTGGATGATTTCAAAAGACGCAGCCAGACGTTATTTGATATCGCTGCTTGCAAATGTACTTCGTTCGAAAATTGTTTTTGTGCGCAAGATCGAAAAGTACCTACTAAAGAAAGACATTATTAATAGATCAAAGAGGCGACAGAAAAATGATGATTGGTTCTTTAGATAGAAAAACTACTAAGCAAAATGAGAGCAATATGTTAAGAAAATTAAAGCGCAAACTATACCAAGAAACACAACAAACATCTTTAGATCAACCGTCCACATCTCGCAGTACAGTTTCATGTTTTACTAAGGTTGATCTTCCAACGGACCAGCAATACTTAATAGGAAAGTTACTCAAGAACTGTGAACATCTTCCTGTGATAGAATTTCAAGCAATAGAATGCAACTTACTGGACATTACAAAATCCCGTGACGACCTTTGCACAGACCAGCTTTATTTATTGGAAATGTGCCGAGCAATCGCCGAAGGACAATGTAACGAAAACTTAGCGAAAAGAAACCCAGGTAAAATCTGTCATTCGCGGTGGTTAACAACAGCCAATACTATTCTTCGACTTTACATTTCAACCAAGAATCCGACAGAAAATCAGGTGATATTGACTGAAATTGTGCTAAGAGTGTATGCACCGATGTGGTTTAAAATAAAAACACCACATTCGTGTGTTTACGGGGCGAGACACCTCCACGAAACCATAAAATTGTCTCGTTACCTTCCAGAGCATTTGAAAAAGGTGGTAGATCCTGTAATTCAACACAACGGGTATTTTGGCCACAGCGAAAATATATTTATTAGTATGCTAAACGACGAACGAAGAAAAATTAGAGAGTTAGCTCTGAGACGGATTCTAAGTATTCGAGAACGTATGTCAGGGTTCTCTTCAATAAGAGTATTTAAGCTACTTACATACTTTTAATTTCAATGCAGCAGACTATATTGACTTGATCTACTGGGAAAAACCATCAGAACCAGCTCTTACAATCAGCGAGACAATAATTGATGCCATTGCAGACCACGAAATTATCGAATCCAACATTTTGTGTGAGTTCCGATTGATGCCCTGTCACACGCAAGCCACGGAAAGATGCATCAAAGTGGTAACGGCATCATGCTCTGCTGTTTGCGGCCCTAAAAGATGTAAAGGGTGGATACAAAACAAGCTAGAATCTTGTCGTATAATGCCAGTATTCAATTCGAAGAAGGACTATAAAACACAATAACTTTTATGATTTTTGGCTTTATTTTTTAACATTGTTTGTGATTTTTTTAGGTAACTCTCACTATACTTTCTACGTTTGTATGGTTTAAGAATCGGCCGATATTTTTCATGGTAGATAGTCCTTTATTCGCGCCAAAATTGTGCGATGTTCCACGATCGGTAGAGATGCTCGTTTCCAAATATTTTCTATTTTAGTATCAACAATTTCAATAGTATCTCTTACCAAATCCTGGAATCGTTTTTCTGCGCTTTGCGAGACGCAGGGCCGTATTTACACTTTTCATTAGTATAGGCCGCTTCATTTGTGCCGCCCCTTCCTCCTTCTTAGAAGTTGTCACCTATCATAATCACTCACTTGTAGGCTGCCTGCAGGTGACAAACAATTTTTAAAATAAATATTTAAATATAGGTTCAGTAGGTACTCAAAACTCAAATAAACGAAATTTTTATGGGATTTTTTATTTGACAAAATCATCCATAATAGGTATAGTTTATAGCATTCATTAGGTCTGCTTATATGCATAGAAGAGCCAAAGGGTAAAGTTTTTCTAGCGATAATGAAGACCTTTGGTAATTCTTCACTCGTTTTAATCAGGAAAAACTCCTTTCTCCAGAACAATTTGTGACCGGAGTGCAAAGTACGACGCGGAGAGCTATATCCAAGTTTGGGTAAACGTTGCACAGAGATTGTTTCCTCAAAAACTTTCCTTAAAAAGATTCTCTGCGTCTTATTAGAGGAAATGTGACCGCGAAGGTGTACACATTCCTGAACTAAATCGTCTTCAAATCATTGTATAATATAGCACAAGCGACAGCTTTTTCTGAGACTCTCTGTGTTGAAAGTTCACCCATTTGTTTTTAAATGAAAAATTTTCTTTGAAGTTTATATACTCATTATGGATTCCTCTCAGTTGTTTCAATATCCTCATTTGATGTTTCGTCTATAAAGTTTTTTTCTCTTAGGGCCATCTTACTCTTAATGTCGCCCTGATATTACTAAAGTGCGCTCATTTCAATTGCACTTTGAAATAATCAAAGTTTTCTTGCTCTGGTATAATAAACTCGGGAAGAGATCCATAAAAATGAGATAACGTCAGTACATCAATAGATAGTAACCAAATAAAGGTAGCAAACTGCCCAAGCATTTTTTTTGTGAAATATTCGCACCATTATCGCACGACGCAATCCGCGGTCCCGTACGGGATCACAGGGCATCTAAAGGTTCCTTTAAAGGGGGAAAAAGGTGTAGAGGCTTCAAAAAATTATTTTTTAAACGACTTCAAAAAGGAGGAGGTTCTCAATTCGACTGTATTTTTTTAATTTTTTTTTTTATGTTTGTTACCTCAGAACTTTCGACTGGGTGAACTGATTTTGATGATTCTTTTTTTATTTGAAAGCTGGTGCTTCCCATATGGTTCCATTTTAATTTGGTCTAGTTCTGACAATGGCATCCGTGAGAAAATCATATAAGTCTTAAATTTGCATAAAGTATGTGCGCGACAAATGGACGAATAACTCAATATCACGCCAACCGATTTCAATGATTCTTTTTTTATTGGAAAGGATATACTTCAAGGATAGATTGATGAGAGTTTGGTTAGGTTCTGATTATCGGATCCATGACAAAGTAACGGAACTCTTCAATTCTTAGGAGCAAATTAACGAAACTCGGCCGAATCTCTTAATTTGACCCTAATGTCGTTATGGTCAAATTATGTCTGTCTCATATGAGCAGCACGTTTAGTAGATCTACCCATATTCAGACAAATTAGTGTACTTCGGATTCACTAAAAATCAAAAATAAACAAAAATTTTAACAAAACAAAAAACGACTTCAAAAAATGCACTAAAAAGTAAAAAAATAATTTCGTATTCTTCTACAACTTCATAATCGACTTACTTTTTCTACTCATCAATATGTAGGTACGATTGTTATTTTTGGAGTCCAAAAATAACAATCGTACCTCCAGTTGAAATTGTGACCTCCAGGCCCCCTAGCATGGTCGATCGATATAGGTTTTATTTAAAATGTCGGTAACTTGCGATTGCTCCCGAGCACGACTGCAGGCCGCTAACGAATAAACAACAGTTTACGTCAAATATATTAGAAACCCCTAGTCATTGTGAACTATTGTTTGTTCGTTAGCGGTCTGCAGTTGTGCTCGGGAGCGATGGCAAGTTACCGACATTTTCGATTCACATTCACCGATTAAAACCTATATCGATCGGCCAATGTAGGACCCCAGGAGCTATACAAATTGTCCTGTAGGATGGCGATTTATAATGCGCTGTAGCTGATATCTCCGTTATTTTTTGAGGAAAATATTTGAAAATTTTAGAATATACTCTTGAATGTATGTGTAAAATGACCTCAAGGTATAAATAAAAAATATGTATTCCTTACGTGTTCAAAAAATTCATGAAAATTACTAAAAATCGTCGTCCTACACCTATTTCCCCCCACCGCGTGCAATAAAGGTAGCCCACTGCCAAAGCACTTTTTGTGAAATATTCGCACCACCACAGGTCCCATATTGGACCGTTGAGCATTGAACGATACAAATATGCGGTCTCGTCTGAAGGTTTATAGATAGAAAACTCTTATCTATCCACAGTGACTTTTTTATAATCGTACACAAACTTAATGGCTCACCAAAGCAAGCGAGCGCCGCCCCCTGAACTCCGCCGCCCCTAGGCCGCGGCCTATAAGGCCATAAATAAAAGGACTAATTATTCAAAAGCAGATTTTGTTTTTAAAGAGTAAGAGTATTTCTACAAAGCACATTGCCTCTAGATTCGGATTCACTTATTGACAAATCACTGAAAGGGACATGCCTACCCCACTCCCTCCGCAAGTTGGTTTGTTCCCTCGCCCTCATGGGCAGGTCTACCTTTTCTTCGGTCTGAGCCTTCTTGAGTGAGTTGAGAAATGACAAGAACTTAATTTTCGCCATTTGAAAGATTCTTGGATATATAAAATGAAAAATATATAATATACAAGCTGACCCGCCCATGTGTGACTGTGGCTAACGAAACAAAATGCCATCTACTGGATGGTTACCCAATCTAGATAAGCAAGTGTTGTGCCGATAAATTAACTCACACCGTCATCTATTAGCAAATTATGGAACTTACAAATAATTACAAAGTATTGTCCTGTAACAAACATTTAATTCGCAAAAATAAATATTTAAGTCAATAATCGAGATAAAAACTATCCTATCTTTTAAGTTGGACCAAATTATACACAGTAAACCAAATTTTAACAAAATCTGTTAAGTAGTTTCGGAGTTCTCGAACAAACATCATGATGTGAGATTTTTATATATATAAAGATTAGAAGGTAATAAGTTCATACCCTGATCGTACTGCACGTAATGCCTCGCCTGGTCAGACGTGGTGGTGTATTTCTTCATGACGTTGTCATCCATCAAAGCCTTGGCCCTGAAGAGGGAGAAGCAGCCGGGACTACAAAGTACGCAGCCAATCACATGCTCGGTCGACTTCTGCAGCCAATGACCGATGGCGTACTCAAACATCTGATACCACACCATGGGGCCTGCGAGACAGAAAATTATTAAGATTATTATAAAAAATAAAAAAACAAAATGATAGACCCTAAAGTGATACTCCGAAACAAGACATCGTAGCGGTTTCTAATCTGGAGACAAATTCATTTATTTCTGAGCGCTGGTAACACCACTGACTCAAAAATTATTAGCTTATGTAAAAGTTGTCAGATTTTCAAAATAAAAGATTTTCCTGGGTTTATGAAATGGAAACCTCATAAGAGAGATTAACTGTGTGTATTTTTCAATTAACCAATTTAGAGCTACATAAAATGACCTCGACACACTCAATAACTGGTGTACTGTCAATGATATGCACATGTTGATAAATGTTACATTTCAAATTTCACTAGAAATAGAATTATAAAGGAGTTTTCTTATGTTATCAATAATATAATTCTCAAAAAAGTGTCTTCAATAAGGGATCTAGGAATCACTCTTGATTCTAAATTCATATTTGATGTACATATTAACGACATTAAGTGCAAATCATTAAAAATGATGGGATTTATTACAATGATTGCGATTTATAGAATATGTAAACCTTTCAAATATCCTCAATCAATTCTAACTCTTTACAATCAATGACGTTACATATTATTAGACGAGGGGTAGAAATCTCAAAGTGGGAACACAAGAACAAGACAATTGTAACGATCTCGATATCTAGTAAGTACTTTAGTACTAAACTGCTATGCGTCGAGTAAGGTTGCGTCTTACCAGTAAGTAAATTGCATTTTAAAAAGTGTCAAAATGCCCTCCTGTGTGATGTGAAAATGTTTCAATTACACGGCAAATAATAGTAAAGGCGAATGAATAACATTTCATTTGTAAGTACACGCAAATTACTTAATATTATCGATAATTATAAATATTACAATTAATTTTCATGTTTCCTCTCGCGGTTTTAAACGTCATTAGAGAAAATTCAAGTCCTACTAAAGTAAAGGGTCTGGACGCGCAACAGCCAAATTTCTGTTGCTAAGTAAACTTCACTGTTTTAAAGTAGACTGATCAGCCTAAACACTCTGTTTATCTGTTTGCTTGCGGTAAAACAACACATAAATCAGTAGTTCTAACAAGTATTGATGATAATCGCCACCATTTGAAAACTGTCATTGCCCTATTAATTGTATTTATTGCATATCTCGACATATCAAACTCCGACAGGCAGCCGGACCTTTTATTCTAGTGGGTCTCAAGAAAAGGAGACAGCGAACGTTCCATTAAAAACTGACAAGCAATACGCCGCCCGCTCATATATATATCCATGTCATTCATACACACGCATTATTTGATTGTCTATCTTTATCACACAGGAATAAACTTTTGAATTAAGAAATTATACTGAAAATCGCTGAAAACAAAAGAGTGTTCCTTACTTTCCACATTATATTGTGAGTATATGAGACTATGGCGAGTCTATTTATTTATATAACGTCATTGTTTACAATGCCTTAACCCTTTGAGGGGTATTGCCGCACGTATGCGGCAGCACTCAGACGATCCAGATAGAGTATTGTCGCATACGTGCGGCAGCACGACTTTATTTAGTTATTTCTATACCGTGTTTGTAATTTCGATAAAATTATGATTTATAGATAATATGAATATATTTGTCAAACATTTTTACATGTTTTTACCAAAATTGTTACGTATTTCACATTACAGATTACGTAATCCAGTGGCTCTCAACATTTTACAAATAAAAAGTTTTCAAAAATTTTGATTTTTTTATTTGTATAAAAAGAAATATGCAATAATAAAGGGATAAAACCAAAAACAAAAAGTGAACTAATCCAGTGGCTCTCAAACATTTTATAAATAGTGTTTTTTTATTTATAAAAAAGAAAATAAAATAAAGCGCAGTCGTCAAGCACTTTTGTTCAGTTCCAGGAATCAATTCCAGTTCGCTTCCAGGAATCCATCGTGCCAGGGGAATACGGCGTAGCAACAGTAGGGCGCTACCGTTGCTACCGTAGGTAGGACACGTAGGAGATGTTTTGTGTGCAGTAATTCCAAAATTCTTTCAGTGCAAAGGAAGGACACAAAATTTATGTGTGTTGGATGTAATGTTCCATTATGTATGTATCCGTGCTTAGAGGAATACCACATGAAAAGAATATTTTAGCTAGTAATTTAAATCTAACATTATCGCATGTTGAGAACCACTGAATTTATACCTTATTTTTATTTTTAGTATTATGTTTTTATTACTGTACATTTCTTCCTTTACATTTACCGCTTGGATTTAATTGTTATGATTTATGTGTTTTGTGTTTCTGTAATATGTTATTTCTTTTATTTTATTAATATTTATTTTATTATATATTATGATTTATGTGTTATATTTTACATTTGCGTTATTATATTATCTTGTTAACTATGTTTTAAAAAATGTATATAATTGCCTTGCGATTTGTTTTGTTAATAATGACTATACTACCTGTTAATTTATGCCATGTTCCTTGTTTTGTTTTGTTTGTCTTTAACTGTTTCAATGTTTTACTGGATGAACTGAACTCAATTTTTTTTCCCTATCCCCATACGGGGGTGTTCTGGACCTCGTCCCTGCTTCATCTTTAGTTACATTACTAATTTTGCAGATCTTTCTCAAATCATCTGCGCCTCCCCCAATGATATGTGCAGGCTTGAGGCTTGATCAGACGACCTTGACTGTCCTTTGTCCTGCCTCTGACTACCCAACGCTGAATTTTCTTTTAGTCTTCGGGTATTTTACCCCAAATATTCCCCAACATTCTTTGAGGCTTCACTGAGTGGTTGGCTAAGGGACACGGAAGCTAAGTGTAGTTTATGATCAGACTGAAAGCCATTCACATTTTTTTGTTGGTACTTGCCAATTGATTTGAGATTTATTGTATTACTTATGTTCTCTATTTTATGCAGGTGCTTGCGGGTTTTTACAGATGCAATGCCGCCTCATGGAGCCTCATGAATGAGTTTTTCTTTTGCCCTGTTTAATTTATCTTTGTCTTACTAACCTATTTTTTGCATTTTGTTTTTCCTGTTAAGCACTTGCATACTGCTTACTAACAACGTATGCATGGACACTGGAGGTCTAGATTCGTTCAAAATAAATAAATGTAGCTTCGTTTAACAAAAAAAATTAGAATCTTGCGAGAGCCTTGAAGGAGTAACCATCAGTTACTTATACCAGGGCGGGTAAGAGGTGGATTACCTCCACTGTACATTTCTTGGCATAATTGGGTTAAAGATGTTGGTAACTCTAACCCATGGGATATTTGTAGCGCCATTGAAAAAACGGGTAAAGGTTCTGATCGGTTTTTATCTAGTGTTATCAACAATGATAACGGGAACATTGAAAGTATTAACGTGGTGACTACTCTCAATACACTTCTGGGAAAGTTATTTCCCTTAGATTCAGTTATTGGGGAAAGCGACCACCACAAATAACAGATTAGAAATCAATCACGGATTCCTCCAATCCTCTCCCAGGAGGAAAAAATTTCTAAAATAACTAGAGCTGAAATAGAAATTATAATTAAGGGTTTGAGTCCTAGGAAGGCACCAGGGCATGATAAATTGAATAGTATAATTGTGAGGTATGTATGGATCCATGCCAAGGAAGAACTCTTTCAGGTTATGGAAACGTGTATGAGAAGAGGAGTTTTCCCTTCTGTATGGAAGAAGGGCGTGCTCAGGATCATACCTAAAGCGAACGACAAAAAAGAATGGATATTAAAGCTTATCGACCAATAACACTTCTTCCTGAATTGGGGAAAATATTGGAAAAAATTATTCAAAATCGTCTACGAGAAACATTAACACCATCATATGTACATCAATATGGATTTGTCCCAGGTAAGTCCACGGAGCACGCCATTATGACTGCGCTTGACTGGGTGAAGGTCTGCACAAAGAGGTACGTAATCGGTATCTTCTTAGATATAACTGGTGCCTTCGATAATGCATGGTGGGAGATGATTTTAACTAAATTAAAGAATCGTAATTGTCCAAGAAAACTTTTTCAAATATCTTGCGATTATTTTAAAGATAGAAAAATTATAATTTCTTTTGGTGATTGCATCATTGAAAGAGATGTGGACATGGGTTGTCCCCAAGGTTCTCCCCTTGCACCGGATTTCTGGAATATTTTATTCGATGACTCCTCCAGGTTACCCTTACCTGAAGGCACTATTGCGATTGATTACACAGACGACAAATTGTATTTGGTCTCTGGGGACAGTAGAAAAGAAGTTGAAAATAAAGCTGAAGAAGGTTTGAAAATGATTCTTAACTGGGGAAAGGAAAACAGACTGACTTTTGCTCCCCATAAGACCGTGGGTCTCCTTGTGAAAGGCTCCCTCAGTAGAGGTAGAAACCCTTTCATAAAAATGGGAGATACTGCAATCCGTTTTGTAGAGAGTACTAAATATTTAGGCGTTACATTAGACAGATCGTCCTCGTTCTTGACTCACGTTAAAAGCGTTTCTAGTAAGGCCCAGGCTCTCTTCTTAAAACTGAGAAGAATCTCAACTGCTGAATGGGGTTTATGTTTCCCTGCGCTCCGTCTATTATACAGATGCGTATGTGGCACAAGTCTCATATGGTGCCTGTGTATGGGAACATCGACTCGGTAATTCACATATTCATTCAGCGCTTAAGAGGGGCCAGCGAATCCCCTTACTGGCGCTTTCAGGAGCCTACAGAACAGTTTCATCAGATGCTTTGCCAATTTTGGCTGGCATTTTGCCAATTGATTTAGAAATTAGGGAAGTTTTGACAAAGAAGTGTCTGAAAAGAGGAAGACCTGTAAACCACCTTGGTATTGAATTAATACCTGGTGGAGCAGTGCCTCTCCCTGAACTTCTAAAGATGATGAGAATAAAAATGCTGAGTGAATGGCATATAAGATGGGATACATCGAATATGGGAAGATGGACCTTCTCCTTCTTTCCATCAGTTAAAATCAGAATGGAAGGGGCATATCTTTTAATGGACCACCATATCACCCAATTGCTTTCTGGGCATGGGGAGTTTAGAGGTAGACTTCACAGACTGGCTCTATCATCCCATCTCAATTGCGCTTGTGGTGATACCGACCAAACAGCCGAGCACATTTTGTGGCACTGTGAGATTTTGACGGATGCTCGAGACGAAATGATTGATGGTTTACAAGTTATTACGAGACCTGCTTGGAATACAGATCTCGTCTCGAATAAGGTGAACTTTGAGTGCCTGAGGAAATTCACGAAAGTTTGGGTTGAGAGATGGCCTGTTCTTAGAGTCGCTGAGTAGCGGTAAAACAACTTAGGTACCAGGTGTATTTTGCTTCTGAATTCACGGACACTCTTCATGATTCCTTTACATTTACCGCTTGGATTGAATTGTTATGATTTGTGTTTTGTGTTTCTGTAATATGTTATTTCTTTTATTTTATTAACATTTATTTTATTATATATTATGATTTATGTGTTATATTTTACATTTGCGTTATTATATTATCTTGTTCACTATGTTTTAAAAAATGTATATAATTGCCTTGCGATTTGTTTTGTTAATAATTACTATACTACCTGTTATTTTATGCCATGTTCCTTGTTTTGTTTTGTTTGATGAACTGAACTCAAATTTTTTTTTTTTTTTTTTCCCTATCCCCATACGGGGGTGTGCTGGAGACCTCGTCCCTTTTCATCTTTAGTTACATTACTAATTTTGCAGATCCTTCTCAAATCTATCTGCGCCTTCCCCAATGACATGTGCAGGCTTGAGGCTTGATCAGACGACCTTGACTATCCTTTGTCCTGCCTCTGACTACCCAACGCTGAATTTTCTTTTAGTCTTCGGGTATTTTACCGCAAATATTCAGTTAACATTCTTTGAGGCTTCACTGAGTGGTTAGCTAAGGGACACGGAAACTAAGTGTAGTTTATGATCAGACCGAAAGCCATTCACATTTTTTGTTGGTACTTGCCAATTGATTTGAGATTTATTGTATTACTTATGTTCTCTATTTTATGCAGGCGCTTGCGGGTTTTTACAGATGCAATGCCGCCTCATGGAGCCTCATGAATGAGTTTTTCTTTTGCCCTGTTTAATTTATCTTTGTCTTACTAACCTATTTTTTGCATTTTGTTTTTCCTGTTAAGCACTTGCATACTGCTTACTAACAACGTATGCATGGACACTGGAGGTCTAGATTCGTTCAAAATAAATAAATGTAGCTTCGTTTAACAAAAAAAATTAGAATCTTGCGAGAGCCTTGAAGGAGTAACCATCAGTTACTTATACCAGGGCGGGTAAGAGGTGGATTACCTCCACTGCTTCTAAATGATAATCTGTTTAATTTATCTTTGTCTTACTAACCTATTTTTTTGCATTTTGATTTTCCTGTTAAGCACTTGCATACTGCTTACTAACAACGTATGCATGGACACTGGAGGTCTAGATTCGTTCAAAATAAATAAATGTAGCTTCGTTAAATGAAAAAAATTAGAATCTTGCGAGAGCCTTGAAGAAGTAACCATCAGTTACTTATACCAGGGCGGGTAAGAGGTGGATTACCTCCACTGTACATTTCTGTTTTTATAGATATTTTTATTAAAAAAAAAAGAAACTATTTGTAAAATGTTGAGAACACTGAATAGGTCCACTTTTTTATTTTTAGTATTATCCCTTTATTACATGTTATATTTCTTTTTATATAAGCAAATAAAAAAAATTTAAAATTTGAAAACTTTTTATTTGTAAAATGTTAACAACCACTGAATTGATACATTATTTTTATTTTCTGTATTGTTTTTATTACTGTACATTTCTGTTCTAATACATATTTTTATTATTTTTTCTTGAAAAAACTATTTGTAAAATGTTGAGAACCGCTGAATAGATCCACTTTTTATTTTTAGTATTATCTCTTTATTACATTGTATATTTCTTTTATGTAAGCAAATAAAAAAATAAAAAATTTGAAAAGTTTTTATTTGTAAAATGTTGAGAACCACTGAATTGATACATTATTTTTTATTTTTAGTATTATATTTTTATTACTGTACATTTCTGTTCTAATACATAGTTTTATTATTTTTTCTTGAAAAAACTATTTGTAAAATGTTGAGAACCACTGAATAGATCCACTTTTTTATTTTTAGTATTATCTCTTTATAACATTGTATATTTCTTTTTATGTAAGAAAATAAAAAAAAAATAAAAAAATTGAAAACTTTTTATTTGTAAAATGTTGAGAACCACTGCATTCATAATTGATTTTTATTTTTAGTATCATGTTTTATTACTTTTTATTAGGTACTGTACATTTAATTTTTTTTTTTCGAAACACTATTTGTAAAATGTTGAGAACCACTGAATTTGTCCAACTAAATTTACGTAATTCTTACTTATTCAATAACAAAAGGTTATATATAGTAATAAAAAAGCTCCGAAATTAACTTGTGTAGTATAAAACAAGGTAAGAAGATAATTAATTAACCCATTGGCCACAGAATTAATGAGCTAAAAAGTTGGCCTTCACCACTGAATTAATTTTGTACCAAAAATTGAAAACCTGCATTGGTGTACTAAATCTATTGTTACTTTTGAACCGTATATTCAAATGAAATAATTTCTTTAAAATTGTTTACATATTGGATTAAGGTAAAGAAAAACATAAAAATTTTTTTTTTTTTAAATATTAAAATATGTGTAAATAAGGTTACAAATATAACCTTCTCTTTGTTCGTCAGTTTTTTCCACATTTTTATTCAAAAAGTTACAAAAAAACATAGGATTCTTAGATCGAACAATAATAATTTTTGATTTTTATATACATGTATACTTATAACTATTAAAATAATTGTCTATGATAGTCTTCAAAGCAATCAGGGACGTTCAGGGTCACTACTAAAAGCCTAGAAACACTCGCAATTTCGAAGAAATTAAATGGCGGCTGGCTGCATACAAAACTTGGAACACAAATATCAGGGAAAAAACATAAGAAACATATTATTGCCAATTCTATGAAATTAATGATTAATTATCTACAGAGTGTTCGGCATTAAAATTTTATTTTAAAATGTCACTATTGTGCTCGTTTTCTGTTTTTTGACGTACCTACTCTAGCCCGTCAGCGTGCCGGGGTTTGTGGTTAAGTACCTGAGTCGCACACCCGGCAGGCTGTCGGGGTTTGTGGCCAATGGGTTAATCGATTAAAAAAATTAAGAAAAACTTGAAAAATAACTCACTCCCACGATGTAGATGACAAAAAAATAACTCACTAATCAAAGGGTTAATTAGAAGTAAATTGGAATATGGAAGCACTATCTGGAATCCACATTACTGCAAATATGTAAACATTGTAGAATCAGTTCAAAAAAAATTATTTACTAAGAATGTTATACTTCAAATGTGGACTACATGACCATCTCAGATCATATGACGTACGTCGTGATTACTTCAAGATTGATACACTTAAAACTAGAAGGCAAATGACTGATCTAATATGTTTACATAAAATTGTTCACGGCCACCTTGATACTAAATTATGTCTTAGCAGAATTGAAATAAATGTCCCCAATTCCCATTGCTTAACATTTTTCACATTTATTTATTTATTTATTTCAAAAACATACGGCACAACATGTGCCATTGACATAATTATGTTTATATATATTATAATACAATAACATAAGAAAGTGACATATAAATGTAAAGTTAAATATAAAAACAAAAGGTAAAAAAAGGAGTTAAGGTAATGAGTAGTAAATAGAATTATGATGTATAAAATGAAAGTATAAAGTAAAAGTGTAAACTATAAAATATAAATTATAATGTAAATGTAAAAAGTTAAGATAAAAAGTTGAAAGGCAGGAAATAATATAGACTATAAGTTACCTTTGTAAATAATATAAAGTACAAAAGTTATAAATATAAAAAAGTATGACAAGTAAACAGTAAGAAATGCTCTTAGGAGCCAAATATTGAGGATAACCAAAAATTTTAAAAATATGTATAATAAATAAAAGGAAGGTATTACGGAGTATACAAAGCGATATGAAAAGTAGGTACCTACCTATGATATGTTTCTAATCCATAGATATTAGAGTGCATACTGGTAGGACATAATATTATGGTTACATGATTATATTTATTATGATTACGTGGTAGTACTAGCAGATAAATTTTGTCTAATACATCTTTTGTATGATGATTACATGAATACATTTAAAAATAATATCGCATACTTTAGCCCTCTGTCCCAGATGTGTCGACTATATAACAAGAAAGAGTGTGCTGAAGTGGATATTTTTGTTGATAATTTGTACGGATTAAAAAAAAAAAAAGTTCTGGCGCTGTAAAAAAAAAAAACTAACTAATCATATTGTGTGAATTGTCTCTCTATGTATGCCTCGCGTATTTCATGTCTCTTACCACTCATTGTAATGTGTTACTCGAGTGACCTTATATATAATTCTGTATTTTTATTTGTGATGTTTTGTTTTTGTAATTGTATGTATCTGTATTTAATTGTATGTAATTGTAGATTTTTATAATTGTGAAATAACTGAGTTTTATAACTGGATAGTTCTCACGTAAGTGCGAACATCTGTAAAACCCAGAATAAATAAATACATACATTAATGATTGAAATAATTGTTACCTGAACCAATTGGATGAATGCGACCGCATGCAGCTCCGAGGTTCTTGTCTCTTTTCATCAAATCAACCAGCAGACGGACGGCTTTGGGCTGGAAGTCAATGTCTCCATCCAGGGTCAGTAAATAGGTGTTTTCAGCCATGGCTTCCTTCCGCTCAACGGAGATGTTCAGCTCCATAAGCCGGTGTCCCAGCAGATAGTACATGTACATCACCTGAAGTTATTAAGGTGAGAATTTCTTTTATTTGCCACAATTCAACCAAAAAGAAAAAAATACACTAGAGAATTACTAATAAATCATGTCCTTTCTGAGCATGGTAAGAGAAGTGCAGATACACATCTTCATTCGCTATTTAAATCCCGGAGTTTTTTTCTAGAGATGGCCAAGACTCTACCAAGAAGGTTCGTAGAGAAAAAATAATATTCTTCTATGGAAAAATATTTTTGTATGGAAAAAAAAACATAGAAATTTCGAAAAAAGTCATTTACCTTTTTTATAGAATCCAGCTTGAATAATATTTTTTCTTGTATTTGTACAACTGAATTGCGATAATAACATAATCGTCATCGTCTCTGCAAACCTTGACCCCATTGCATAAATCACCTTACAAACGCTACCTCGTTTCAGTCGCCTTACGCGCTTCGTTGCTCTATCTGTTCCTGTGAGGGTGACGACCGTAATTATAGAGGGGTTAACAGAGAAGATGGACCGCATTTTTTTTATATTTTTTTTATATTATAGGGATTGTAATGCATAAATCACCTTACAAACGCTACCTCGTTTCAGTCGCCTTACGCGCTTCGTACGGATTGTAAATACGCCCCCTGGACGACCTGTATAGCAAAAAACTGATTTTCAGAAAACCGATTTACGGTTTTTCTCATCCAACAACAGTTGGGACCACTGAGAGAAAGAACAATCACCAATTTACAAAAGACCATTCAACTCCTAGGCCCCAGATAGCTCAATTAAATTCATTATAAGTACAAGAAATAATTTCGATATTTGACTTTATTATTGTTAGTAGCCGAGTCGACAAGTACGTCTCTAGTTCCCCCCAGGCGATATGAATTCAATTCTTCTGCCATCTAACTCCTTCATTATTCCATAAACAATATTTCGTGCTTATAATGATGGTGGTAGGAGTTTTAATAATGATGTCAGGTGATTCATAATCCATGAAAGTAAGATAAAATTGGCAGAATTTTTTCTCTCTATCGGTTTATCCATTGAACGCTTTTATAATTACCATAACGATTCACAGTTACGGTACCATGATGACAAAAAAACATACATTCCTTATCAATGCTGCAGCTGTTTCTTATACATTAAATAATGATGTGATAACAAAATACGTGTGACTGTTTCCTCCAAAGTACTACTTTTTTGCAATGGGAATTGCATTTCATTTTCTTTATACATGTGAGGGAGATCTATGATAATCAATGTATGTTTCCTTTGGGGGGGTGTCGTCACGGCAAGTATGTAGTATATGTAGGGGTCTATGGAGACAACACGGTGCAGTTTGCGAGAGAGATGCAAGAAAATGACGACTTTTTCCCTTTGGAGGAAACAGACCTACGTACATTGTTTATCTCATCTATTGAAAGAGCTGCAGCATCATTAAGTTAAGGAACGTATATTTACTACCTTTTTTATGCCATCGCGGAACCATAAACGGTAATCATAAAAGTGCTCATTCAGTGTTTTTATTTTCCTAACCTGAGACCAGCGCTTCTTGTGTCGGATCTTGTCCGTATTCTTCATGTGGCACACGAACTTGGTCTTGCCGGGCAAGCTCCACTCGAGGCGGCCTCCGTACGGGGTGGGGTACTTTTTGGGCGGGCGAATGCGGATGTGGGTGAGGTGGACAGCAGAGGCAGCCTTGTCCATGAGATTAATGAGACGCTTCACGTACTCGTTAACCTGATAGTCCTCGGACTGTGTATCCACTTTTTCAAAACCGTCGTCCAGGAAAATGTGAGCTAAAACAATTGTAGTCATAATAAATAGCCACATAATAATACAAGGTGGGGCAAAAGTAATCATCCAATGTTCTTTTGCTGTAATTTTTTTATTTACTGAAAAACTTTGGTTCTGGTTGTGAAGTTTGTTTATTTAATCCATTAAAATTTATTCCATCATATCGAGAAAATGATATCGGCCAAGTGGCCGCCGCCAGAGTTGCTGACCATACGGGCTCGTTTTATGGCATTTTCTATCACTCTTGCCAGAACTTCAGGCGACAGGTTCTCGAATTCTTGGCGAATATTCTCCTTAAGGGCTTCAAGAGTCTGAGGCTTGATGACGTAAACCCGCGACTTAAAAAAAAAACCATAAAAAGAAGTCTGAAACTGTTAAATAGGGTGATCTGGCCGGCCAGTGCAAATCACCAAAACGAGAGATTAGGCGACCTGGAAATGCTTCCTTCAGAATATCGGTTGAGGCTCGAGCAGTGTGCGCCGTTGCACCATCCTGTTGTAACCACATGTTCTCCAGTCCTAATTCATCCAATTGAGGAAGAAAAAAATCGGTAATCATGGCTCTGTAGCGCACGCCGCCCACAGTCGTCATTTGGCCCGCGGCGTTCTAAAAAAAATGGCCCGATGACTCCTTCAGCGTAAACAGCACACCACGCAGTGACTTTGAGCGGGTGTAATGGCTCTTCGTGGGTGATTATCGGATTTTCGGTGCCTCAGAAACAATTATTTTGTTTATTCACGTAACCGCTATTATGGAAATGAGCTTCATCGTTCATGACAATTTTCGATGAAAAATCGTCCACCTTTTCGTTGAGATTCAGGATGACTTGAGCTAGCGTTATCCGCGTTTGGCGGTCAACAGCTAACAGTTGATGCACTGTCTGCACTTTGTAAGGGAACATCTTCAAATCTTTCACCAAAATTCTGCGTAGGGACCGCCGGCTAATGCTCAATTGCGTGGCACGTCGTCTGGTCGACGTTCCGGGCTCATCTTCGACATCTTGGGCAACAGCAACGATATTCTCAGCAGAAAGGCTGCTCTGGGGCCGGCCAGCCTTGGGAACATCTCGTGTTGTCCCAGTCTCTTCAAGGCCAGTGGCCAAACGCCGCAGTGTTTGTCCAGTTGGTGTCGGACGGCCAGAAAATCTGCGACGAAATTCACGCTGCGCCAACACAACCGACGAATTGTTCGCAAAATATGGGACCAATTATTCCGCGTTCTTGCGGAGTAAACCGATTCATGGCTTGTCGATTTGTATTTTGCGTTTGTTTACTTCACAAATGTCAAAACCGAATTGACATTTGGCGCCATTTGCAAAAGTTATAGCGTTTTCTAATAGGGTGATTACTTTTGCCCCACCTTGTATATATTTAATATTAGTAAACACTATTAGGTAAACTTTTGAAATCACTGGACACGTTTAATGTGTTAAATGAATATTTTTTGTAAAAAAAAACCTATTACTATTACCTTAATTACTGAAAACTTATTGCATTCAGGGCCATGGAAAATACTGCATTCAATATTTCAATTATGAGTATGATATCGCGGCCATTTGCGCGCCATAACAAATAGTTGACTTTTAAGGTAATTAAAGATTTTTTCAGAGGGTCAAAATATTTCCACTTTACAATAAAATCCAAATAAATGGAATATTTCTGAATGTATCCGAAAACTAAAAACTGTTTTTGAAAGGTGATAAAATACACTTTCAAATTTTATAAATGCTATGTTTGAAGAAGTAAATATATCATTTTTGAAATACAAAAATTTTGCACGCCAATATAAAAAAGTGTTCAAAACGACTCACCTTACGTTTATTCTAACTAAAATTACTGATAATGAAAAAAAAAAAATATTTATTAGGCAAATATATTATAAACATTATCGTCAACTTCTTTTTTTGTCGTTTTATGTAAAAATAATTAATAAAAAATTCCCAAAGTAAGGGCTCTTTCAATTTAGACTGCCGCTGGTTATAGCCCGCTGCCGTGCTGATGCCGTGCCGCTGCAGTACGGTAGCAGTCCGATACCAAACGCCTAAATTGAAAGCGTTTCTGACTGCCGTGCGTTTGTGTGCTAGTGATCTTTAGACGTGGATCGTTTGATGTTTTAAATTCATTTGACAGCAGTTAAGCCATGGACTCTGACGAAGAAACATTACTGTTAGTGCTCTTGTTGAAAAACATCCAACAGAAACAGAAAAAAAAAACGACGCCCCCGTATAAGAGCATCACCGATGTTTTCATTAACATGTAATTTTGGTGATTTCCATAATCTTTACCCTAGTTTAAAACAAGATCCGAGCAATCTGGGGTTTATAAATTAATTTGTAATGATTGTAACTTGTGTTTCTATATAGGAAAAACTTCTAGAAATTTTAACATTAGAGTTAAGGAACATATAAGTTGTTTAAATAATAATTATTATTCTGAATTTGCCAACCATATTTTGGAAACAAGTCATTCTTTTGATATTAATAAAGGTTTTAAAATTTTACATACTAACATTACGGGCATACAATTAGATAATAAAATTTAGAAATTTTGGAAATTAGAAAAAGCGTTAAATATTATAAATAACCAAACATTTTTAAAAAATAGCCATCTCTTAAATTTATTTTCTTATTAACCGTAGACACCTAACCTTCGTCGATTCGACGAATACGCGACACAAAATAGGCTGTCCTTTTTTAACGCGTGCGCGGATGATCGTGTCGTTCCTTGTCAACTCATTGCTTGTAAAACACTTACGGGGAGTAGCCGGGTTCGGCAGGTGAGTACAGTATTTTTTGATATATTACGCGCATAGTCGTCGTTTCAACGAATGGTTAGGGTTTGTGTGACTTTTTAGTATATTGTTGTGGTTGTTTTTTATGCAGTTTTTTCGCGATGGCTTCGCAAAAACCGCTGTCTGTTGCAAATATTCAACGTTTATTGATGGAAGAGGACACAGATTCATCGAAAGATACATCTGTAAGTGAACAAGAAGACAATTGAATGAAGACTGCAATTTCGTACAATGCCAACACATATAAAAAGTAAAATAAAAGATATATTATGTGTCAGCACTGAATCAAAGTCATAGTGGTCAGTCTACCTTCAGAAATGACCCCGGATCGACAGAGACTGCCAATTTGCGAAAAAGAAAAATTTGTGGATTATGTCCGTATAAAAAAAGGCGTATGACGAAGACTTATTGCTCAAAGTGCAGCACTGCAATTTGTGGTGAACATAAAATTGATTTTTGCACTAGTTCCGCTTCAAAAAACTAGTTTTTATTTTTTCACATAAGGGATTGTGATCTTTTTATTTTGTTTTGCCAAAGAAAAGAGGCTGTTTTTTTTTTTTTTCAATTTTTGTTTTTTTTTTTCAAATTACAATCTGCAACTTTGATTTTATATACATTTTAATTATTTGTGGTTAACTTTTAGAGTTGAATATAAAGTGTTCCATTTTCTCTTTTTAACACTGTTTAGATCAGGACTTCCCAACCAGGGGGGCGTAATAAGCACGTTTGCATTTCCGAAAAAAAACCTATTTAACTCGTAAGTAAATTAACTGTTCCGAATTGCCATTCAATCGCTGCTATACAAGTTTCGATAAGTCTCAACACACTTGCTTGTAAAATTTAGTTTCAAGTTTATACCTAAATTATGATGGTTTAGTTGTGAAGTAGGCACTAATGGGTTCGTATGCGAACTCCTTTTATTCCACAAGAAGTACGTAATCATTTTTTATTCATAAGCTCGTTCGTGTTATTACAAATGATAAATAAACGATTATTTTATAAAATTGTTTAGTTTTGTCTGCAAATTAAGTACCTAATCTATAATAAATAATTTAATTTAATCCATAATAAATAAATGTATTGTACCTTTTTAAAATTCAAATAGATAATTTAGTTAACATAAAAAAAGTTTTCTTATTTTTGTTCAAACTTAATTAAGGGGGGCATGAAAATATTTTTTTTGGTTCGGGGAGGCTCGGCGAAATATAGGTTGGGAAACCCTGGTTTAGATCATATTTCTAACCATGATAATAAGGGAGATACAACTATTTCTATGAGACCTGTATGAGTCATTTCGAAAACCAAACAAATAGACCTGACAGGTTAAAATTAGTAAATATTATTAGGTAAACTTTGAAATCACTGGATATGCGTAATACGAATATTTTTTTGAAAAAACTATTGAATCACCTTAATTACTGAAAATACAACTTTTTGCATACGGGGCCATTACTGCATTCAAAATTTCAATTACAAGGATGAGTTTGCGGCCATTCGCATGCGATTTCAAATAGTTGTCTTTTATAGTAATTAAGGTGAATCTAAAGATTTTTTCTAAAAAAATATTTATATTAAACATGTCCAGTGATTTCGATAAGTATGTATATTTATTTATATTAGTATATTTGCTTACCTATTATTATTACTATACTAAATATCATTATTACTGTAAAGAAATAATTACATACTTTCATATTCGTAGTAGTCCTGATCCACAACTTGAAGGTAGGTCTGGGCGATGCGACGAGCACACTGGTCTTCATCAATGCGGAAGATGGACTTCAAGAACTCAACCATCTCCTCTTTAGTCTCGTGCCACATAGTGGCACATGCGTAGATTCTACAATAATAAAGAACATTTTCAATTAGCTTAAAATATACTACTTTACTAAATAAAAGGTGTCGAGGTTGCTCCCAAGTGCTGCGGGTTCAATTCTCTGCAAACTAAGTCCTCCATCATCGCACATTTTCAACTTGCACATTTCATATTAAGTTGAGAGTGGGGAGAAATTAAATATTTTCGGGTTATTGTTATTATTGCCTTGGAATGCCAAGCTCTGGCTATTACTATTTCAGTGTGTCAGGGTAAAGTGCCGAGAGACTTGCAGTGTGCCAGCTGACACTACTTTCCTAATAACTTACTTACTTTTGGCAAAATTATGTTTTTTAAATTGGACCGTATTACCAGATAATGTATGTGTGAAACTATCGTAAGAAATTTTCCAAAGGACCGGAAAAAACTTCTTTTAAGAAATTACTGAAAACCGCTGAAAACAAAAAAATGTTGCTTACTTGCCACATTATTTTGCGAGTATGTGAGACAATGGCGAGTCTATTTATATAACGTCATAGGTACTATGACTTTTGAAAATCAGAATAATGATATTAGACCTGAAATTTGCAATATGTTTTTTCACAGATGAAATAAAAATGTTTGCAAGTGATAAAATGATAAGCTAGATTATTATTAAGATACGTTACTTCCTTGCCAAGTGAATAAAGTAAATTTTAGTATGCTAGGAACATTTTTTGGTTCAAAATATCATAAAATCGATGCAAGTGCGTTGAGCTACTAGCATTTTCGCTAAGGATATGCTGGCGTGCAATGGTACAAGTTGTCAGGCCATTCAAGAGGTTAATCTATGAATGTTTATTTGCTTTGAAAAATAAATTGCAGAATATTTTTATTTAGCCCATGAAAGAATTTATGCAAAGATGGCTATGGTTTGTAAATTTAACTGGATGCTCAAGAAGGTTTTTTCAATCAAAGAACAATGATAAAATATTTTTCAGAATATGAAACAAAAATTCGAGTGCAGTTCACACGCGGTAGAAGTGAAACTTAACCCATCCACACAATCTCAACCAATAGGAGCTTTGAAAAGTGAGCTCATAATCAAAGCGGTCAATAAGTAAGGTTTCATTATATATCATTCTCTCGCAGGCTAAATCCTATAGATGTACATATGAGTTTGTCTCTTTTTATTGTCATTTCCATTTCATTGAGTTTCAAATCACAACAGTGCTAAAGGAGTTTCACTTCAAAAATGCCACACACGCGTGTTTAGCTATCAGGGAGATAATTTTTAAATGTCTCTATTTTCAACTCGCAATGTCATTTATATAAAGACCTATGAAGCTTTGAAATATTTATTTTAGCCTCTAGAGCTAGAGTAAGAGAACTCACCGTATTACCGGTTGCAATTTTTTCAAAATAAAATGTTGAAACTCAAGCAATGCTGGGTAATAAAGCAATAGATATACATATTAAGTTCTCACCTCGTAACGCGATCAGATGGTTTGACATCGTCCAGTCGCATTTCGTCCATTTCAAATGATGTTTTTGGTTTGTGTTCATTTATTTCTCCCAAGTCCTGAGGATAAAATGCAAACATTAGTCTCTTACTTTATCGTATATTATGAATAATCATGTACCTACATACCCAATATAAAGGAAACCTGTCAATTTGACTGTCCTTGAACGGGAGACTTCCTAGTTGGACAGTCAAAGCTTCTTTATACTGTTAATGTATTCAAGGGCGGATCCAGGATTTTTTTCTGGGAGGGCCCAAGGGGCAAAAAAAATCAACAAATACTGTTAGAAATAAACTTGAAGTATCATACTCGTACTTCAAGTTTATTTCTACAAGTTTAAGTATGTTTAGGAAGGTTTATGAAAGTGTCAAAACAATAGAAAAATTAAATGTTTAATAAAGACAGTTTTCTGCAGTGGCGGTTTTCTCTAAAGTGCGTTTGTGCGGCGAACCCCCATCAAACAGATGAGAAAATAAAACTAACTGGTTTTATAATAATATTATAAACGTATAAAAAACTAATGTAAAAATAAATATGTATAATATAATAATATTATAAACACTACTACAAATAGCACGCCATCAAAATTCTGCCTTTAAAACTCGGGCGACTTCGACTCATTTTGTGCAAATGGAATTCCGCACCAAACGCTCCATACGAAAATAATCCTAGTTGTGCAAAACGCTCTGACGGTGGTTTTAACCGAAATAGGCCTTTCTATATGCAACCGTTGTGCGACAATCCCGGTCATGATGTTCGTACATTGACCGAACAAGATATCTGATGAGGCGAGTCACCGTTGCCGTTGCAGGAACGCAGACCATCTTAAACTATGCATTTAAACGTTTAAACCATAGGTTCCCAACCTTTTTTTGCCCACCGCCCACTTTGAGAATATTTTTTTTTCTAGCGCCCCCCAGCTCGTTAATTTGAAACAGCAATTGTCGTCACGATTATATTTGCCACAACGGGGGCGGGGGAGGGGGGGGGGGTGAGATGGGATGGGGCAAGATGCGTTTTTTAATTTTTTTTTATTTGGTGACCGGCCAACTCAGAATGAAACCAACTCAGAAGCACCTCATAAAGGTCATTAAGAGTGATGATAAAAAAATATTGGTTTAGTTAGTTTAGGGTTACCGGCAATTTTAAAATTATTTTTTCATAGCTTTTAATGACCTTTCTCATGTGTTTCTGAGTTTAATTCTGAGTTGGCATGGAACCGTTCTGAATTATTTTCATTCTTTTTACTTGAGTTTTATTGCTCAGAAAGATTACACTTGTGCAGTAATTCATGTGACACGCTACAGTGGTATTGTAGACCAATTTCCGTGTTTTGACCTCTTACTTTCCCTTTATCCTAATTAAGAAATTAACCTTTTCTGCAATTTTTTAATATAACATTTCAAAGTTAGTGTTTAGTTTTAATTTGTTATAGATTATGAGTATTTAATTTCTTCTACTGCTTCAATATTTTGATTTTCTATATTTAGGGTAGTAATTTCGTTGAGTTTCTTCTCTAATATTTATGATTTATTCCATGAATTTACTTTAAGTTACATTTATTTTCAGTTTATTCGAAGAAAAAAAAACTTATAATATAGAAGTATTCTTTAAAAAAAAAGCTTTTTTTGACAATGCATCTTCGATATTATTTGGTATAATATATAAAAGTGTGTCATCTGCAAAAGTTTGATAGAACAGTACTTTAGGCACTTCACTATATCATTAATATATATACTTAATAAATAGGAGCGGTCACAACACAGATCCTTGAGGAACTCCGAGTATTACTTGTTTTCTTCAGATATAGCATCTCCAATTTTGTTTCTTGGTTTTCTATTTTTAATTTTATTATTAGCATTTCTCTGTCTATCATTTAAACACGTCTAAAATCCAAGAACACTACTATTGTGATTTTCTTCCGATCCATACTGGTTTTCCATTATGAATATTTGTTTCTAAACCCTGCTGTTTTACAAGAATGTTATTTTTTTCAATAAATTTTCTCATCTGTTCTTTAACTATGGATTCTAGTATTTGTTCATATTTAAGTTATCCATTTATTTTTCTGAGGTCTTCGAAATTTTTAGAATTTATTATTTTGGGCACTGGTGTTATTATGGAAGTTTTCCACGACTGCGAAAAAATTCCCTTTAACACAGATTAATTTATTAGTGCAACTACTTAAATTTAATTATGCCTATAGTAATTCCAGACGTCGATGATTTTTGCGTCATCGTATTAAAATTTTTCATTAAATACTCACTGTTACCTGAAAATATTATTATTCTCTCTTCTTTCCGATGATTGAGAAGAAGTATCTGTGAATAATGAAATACTCTTATTTATGTTTTCGACACTTAGTATTAAATGTGGCTATTTTAGTTTTATCATCTTCAACTCCATCGGGAACCGAACTTCCTTAATGTTTTCCCTCTGTTTGCCACCTATAATTTCTTAAAGTGTAGTCCACATTTTTCTTGAATCTCTTTGAGAGGTAATAATTTTTAGCCTAGAATACGAATTTTTTTCTGTACCTATACATGCTTCTAAGTTTCTTACAGGTTTTCCACCTTTCTTCTGGAAATTGTATTTTACAGGCTTTATAAGCTTTTAAGATTTCTTTATAAGATTTCGTAGGTATACTATTTATTTGTATCTTTGAATATACTTCTAGCTGGTTCCCGGCATGCGTTGATATACTATTTTTAAAGAAATAAATTGTTTCACGGTTCCCCTCCCGAATTTCCTTCCCCTCCCGCGTTCCCTTTCCACCTTCCCCGCCTACCCCCTCTCCTCTTCCACTTCCCTGTCCCGCCAAATCCCCCTACCGCGTTCCATATAACAGTCCCAGTACATTCAGTTTTCAAACATTTTGCGTGCCTCCTATTACAATTTTTTTATTCAAATTTTCACTTTTCATTCAAAACAAATATTCATTTTTATATATTATAAGAACAATCAATCAAATTTGGTACCTATCGTAGGTATCTATTTAATATATCTATAATATAAATAATCCATAGATAATTCTTTTTTACAAAAAAAAAACGTTCAAAAACACAATTCAATTTCGTCAAACGCGCGAACTGTCAAACGTGTGAAGTTAAAAAAGTCGTTAAGTTTTCTGAAATTATCCAATTTTCTGCGCAATTTTCTTAAATTTTCTTTCCGTAAGAACCTTCTACAAAGTATTAGGAAACTTAAAAAAAAGTGAAATGAAGGCGTGACCAAGGGAAATGGGAATTAATTTAATATATAAATACTAGCTGGTCCCGGCATGCTTTACTATGTCATTTAATAAAGAACCCTGAGTGTCCTTTTCCATTCGTCCCGTTCCCCTTCCGCCTCCCCTTCTTCTCCTGCGTCCACTTCCCCTCTCGCATTCCCACTCCGTCACCTCCACCTTCCCTCTCCCCACTCCACTTCCACCCTTCTTCCGAGTTCTCCTTCCCCCTTCCAGGTTCCCCTCCCCCTCACCCATGTTCCCTTCCCCCCTCTCTCCTTCGCCTTCCACCTTCCCCGCCTTCCCTCTTCCCTTTACCGCTCCTCGTCCCGCCAACCCTCCTCCCGCGTTCCATATATTCAATCCCAGTACATTCAGTTTTTAAACAGCCCGCGTGCCACCTTCTACATTTTTTATTCAAATTTCCATTTTTCATGTATATTAAATTTGGTACCTAACATAGGTACCTATTTAAAATATCTAAAATTCTTGATTCGATTCAAACTATTAGGGGAGTACCTACTTTAAATAAATTTATCAACTTAAGGATTTTCAAAAATATAATTTTATTTAATAATCATTGTTTTGCAAAATGTCATTCTCAAACACGCGTACTGTCAAACGTGCGATAGTCGTTTAGGTTAGTATTAGGTTTACTGAAATTATCCAATTTTCTGCGCAATTTTCTTAATTTTTCTCTCCGTAAGAACCATCCTCGTACTTCAAGAAATATTCTAAAAAAAGAATTAGCGAAATCGGTTCAGCTGATCTCGAGATTTGCGCTTAGCAACACTTTTAGCGATTCATTTTTATATACATATAAGAAGATATATTCGTTGTAGGCATTAGTTCATTTACTACTGTTTTCAGGTTTTTATCGCAGATCCACTTTTTGTTTTGTAATGCCGTACACAATTTATCCTTATTATAGTTCTTTTTATTCCTGTATAAATATTATACTTCGTGTTCCCTGAGGCTTCAGACTATTATATCTAATTTTTGTAATAATTGTTCCGTGATCAGATTGATTTTGAATTCTTCCGCAGCATTTACTTCCGCGTAAAAGCCATTTGAAATTACCAAATTAATCATGGTTTTAGAGTTTTTTAAAATTTTTGTATAATTTTTGACAAGTTGCTTCCTTCCTAGGCAATTTATGATGATTTGTAATCTTGTGCTTTTTGTATTGAATATTAAAATCTCCACAGATGATTTTCAAGTCTCTTGTATTTATTTGCTAACGGCACCATTCTTCAAAAAAATCTAGGAATTTTGTATCATTTTGATTTGGGGAATGATAAATAGCTGCATAGGTTCCCAGCTTAAAATCCTTCAATAGCCAGTAGGTATCCAGGTATTATTTTTATCTAGTACCGCATTTGTTGTGACTTTGTAAGAGATATTGTTTACACACTCACATACATACAATACAGAATTAATGTGATAACTTTACCTGTATGCCTGCTAAATAAGTCGCATCTAATTGTCGAATAGCCCTGAAATGTTGTTTCACTTTGGTTAATTTCTTCGGTAATACAGGTTTCGCTCATCATCACCATGTGCTGTTCGTATTCTTTTAGCATGTCTTTGACTTCTTCGATATGTGCTAGCAAACTAGCTATGGGTTTCTCTGGGTCTCCTACCGCCCCCCTGAAAGTCTGAAACGCCCCCCAATTTCCTCTTTGCCTTCTACCGCCCCCCTGAAGGTCTGAAACGCCCCCAAGGGGGCGTTATCGCCCACGTTGGGAACCTATGGTTTAAACCATAGATTTTGACTTCTGTTTTCGTATTAATGTTTTTTAGATAAAACGATATATCCTTCAGTCACATTTATTATGATTAGAATAGAGATTAGAGAAGGAACTACTGATAACCTCAATACCTGATTTTAATACCCGCGTAATTGAAGTGTTTTCAAATGCAAAATTCGGCGCATGGATTTTTTGTATAAGTTAAAAACTAATTTTATTTCGTGCCACCGTTATTTGTGTTTTTGGTTTTTATTTAATGTTTTAAAATATCAATTATACATTCTTTGTAATTATACTTGTTGAAAAAAGAATAACAATATCAACGAACATTGAGTGCTGTGAAAAATATTAAACAATTTAATTCCTCCGAATTTTTTCTCGTTATCTAATAATTGTGTTGCGTGTTAAGTGATTTAAAAACAATAATGTGTAGGCACCCCTCCCACTAACATTACTAATTTAAATTGTGTAAGTGCGCTGTATTCGACGATTTGACGAAGGACAACATAAGTAAATTTTGATTAAATGTTTCTTCTCTAGAATTTCTGAACCCCCTGTTAAAAAGACCACGAACCGCCACTGGTTTTCTGTACTGTGATAGAATTTCCACAGTACACAAAATACCGTCTGGGGGGGCGTAGGCGTACCCCCCCCCCCCTTCCCCTAAATCCGGTCTTCAAATGTATTCTTTATAACAAAACTAGCTGACCCGACGAACTTCGTACCGCCTCAGAATCAATAACTGTTGAAATAAATTAAGTTTTTTTATTAAGTTAAAAATTACACAATGAATCAATTATCGATGAGTTTGTCAGTATCAGAGATGGCGTTGTGTATGGATTTATATTTTTTGTGATTTTCTTACTTTTCCACTTACTTACGGGAATTTTGAAAGGAAGCGGGTACGGGTGCCGCCACCCCGGGAACCATTTATTGGATAACCAACACCTCTGCCATAGGTCACCCCGAGTGGTTCACTACGTTTGGTGATTTAGCAGGGGTACCCGGTTCATGGGGTGGATGCGTCTGCCTACCTGCTGCGTGGCGGGCTGGATCAAGAGAGACTGGTTGAGGGAGCTCTTTTGACCTTTCCAGCCGAATTCTCTTGACCAATGGGTCAAAAGAGTCCGGCTGGAAAGGTCAAGGTAAAAGGTCAATTCTGGTCAAGGCAATGGCCTTGCACCGCAGTTGGAGGGATGGATTCACTCCCTTCACTGACCTCCAGATTCCTACCCACCTCTCATGCCTTTTTCCTTCCCAGAATATTCTATCCTACCCTTCCTTAAAAAGACCCTCCACACAGCATCCCCTAAGATGACATAGGTCCTGAGTTGAGCTTACGTAAAAAAATGCGATTCTTTTCAGAAATTTATTATTATTGTATTTTTCCTTCGGAGGGGTGCAGAGACATACGTTCACCGTTTGTCTCATTTTCGACTATTAATATTTAGTGTGTAAGAAAGAGGGGGCAGCATTATATGATTAAGAACAAAAACGAAACAATCAGCGCATTGACATTTGACGTTTTTGAATTTTTGGATTTCACGCACAGATAAATATTATACCTATCACAAAATTGCTGCAGTTCTTTCAAAATATGAGAATTCGTTCCAAACAAAATGTATGAAAAAATTAATTTTCTTCGTAACTTTCTTTGTAGTGAATTTTTGAGATGTTTTAATAGTTATTCTGTTATCCGGGGCGGAGACAAATCCAACAAATCAAAGATCATCAAAATCGGTCCAGCCGATCTCGATTTATAAATAGTGTAACTAACCCGACTTTGTTTTATATATTAAGATAAAAAAAATGAAATGAAATGAATAAAATGAAATGAAACCCACTTGATATTCCTTTTTTGTATTGTAAATCATACACAGATACAAATTTGACAAATGGTGACAATTCGGGAACACCGTGTCCCTTACACCCCCGAGGCCTCCGAATATAGGAGTCACGAATATCTTTGGAACACAGGATCACTAAAATACCCAAAATAGATCAGATATGATTTTAGATTTTCACGGCCAAAAGCATTTTTGTTATTTGTTTTTGGGGTGTTATGCCGTGTTGCGCTACCTCCTCCTTTAGCCAAGGTTTTGGACAGCGTTGCAGTGCCCATCATCAGGGCAGATGTGTAATTGTTAGTGGTGAAATGTGTGCTTATGTACTTAGAAGTGATACCATGTCGCCAGCTCCACTCCACTACGACCTGGTATCACAGAATACTTCAGAATAGTTTTTCGCGTTTAGCTTTGGTGTAGCCGTCAATTACCGGATACCAAGTACTATTGAGCTTAGCTCCGTCGTCTCACTTCACAGCAAAATTAAGTTCACAATGGAACTGGAAAACAACCATAAAATCCTGCCTTTTCTAGATGTGGAAGTGATGCGAAAAGAAGATGGTAGCCTAGGACACACCGTGTATAGAAAACCAATGCATACAAATCGGTATCTATATGCTGATTCGCATCACCACCCAGCGCAGAAGAGAGGACTTATAAATACGTTGGTAACCTAAGCGACCAGAATATGTGAAGAACCTAAAATCGGAGCAGAACTTACAAATCTCACCGATGCACTGGAGCGTAACGGTTACCCGGCAAGGCAGACAAGGCAAATAATAAGAGCCAAATCTGCACCAAACGAAGACAGAAATGAACAAGAGTCGAAAGGCTGTGCTTTCCTATATTATGTTATGTAGGGGCGGACGCGCAAAAAAATCAACAATTACTGTTAGGATTTTTTTTCAGAGCGGGCACAAGGGGCGGACGGGCAAAAAAATCAACAATTACTGTTCGAAATAAACTTGAAGTATCATACTTTAAGTTTATTTCTACAATTTCAAGTATGTATAGGAAGGTTTATGAAAGTGTCAAAACAATCGAAAAATTAAATGTTTAATGAGGATAGTTTTAGCTTCTAAGTATGTATTGTGATGGAATTTCCAGAATACACAAAAATACCGTCTGGTCAAATCACGTGCCCCGTGCCCCGTGCCCCTCCCCCCAAAAATAAAGAAATTTTGACAGTTGAGGAATTCCGCATGCGCTTAAGAAAGGAATTCTTTAATGTTTTAGTTTGTTATTTTATAAAGAATTATTAGAGATAATTGTGTTGAAAAATATTTTTGTATTTTGAATAATATGTGCATAATTTTCCCTACGCTCGAAGCCGGTAGTGCCACGACATCCTCAAACTAGGTTAAAGGAAACGGGGAAAAGGAAGGTTGGAAAACACCTAGCTATTCAGATTTTGCGGCTAATGCCATTTCAAGCAACATTTGATTCTGAATTGTGTTCTCTCACCAGGGCGATAATATGAGTTTCTAACACTGTTAATCTCCAACACCTCAAGATGTAAAACTTATTTGTTACCATGAGATGTCACTGATATACAACAAAAAAATACCAATACAATAAATTTAATTCACTATAAGTTGAAACATGGCGTATAGTAATATCAGAGATTTTTGGTTACCCCTATTGGCAACGGAAAGGTTAATAGTTTATAGTTTGGTACGTACGGCAGTGTCACAGTCCTTCTGGTCATCATAGGTCCTGTTGAGACCCAGCGACTGGTCAATAAGGAGGGAGTCGTACATGGGGAGGACAAAGAGCTTCTCAGTGGCCGCCAGGCGCTCGCACTTGGGAGTCCAGATGTGGAACATGATCCATGTTTGAGACACGAGCCATAATATCCAAACCCACGTCATCTGTTGGTTTATGAAGTCGTTCAAGAAGTAAACTAAAATTAAAAATTATTATTTAAATTATAAAACATCGGTATTATAAGGATTTTAATAATAACAAAAAAGTATTCATTTAAAGCACAAGGCAGCTTATATTCAGGTTCTATCATTTAAACTTTTCCACGCGATCGTAACAACAGTTGACACGGCAAAAAGCCATGCCTCACACGCGCCCGTATCAGCCCTTGTTACGCTAACTTCGGCTGCCGATATCACAGCGCTCCTTTGTCACAGTTTTTTTTCCCGCACGCTAGGAAATTCGTGTAACTATCACGATGCTGACATCTTCAGGGATATTTCGAAACTAAAATTGTATTTCGTAAGGAACATCTATAATCAAGTGAATGTGTCCTCGTGCCTTTGAGTGCCATAGTTCACAATTTACTCGACAGATGGCGCTAGTAGTAATTCGCAGTATTGGACAAGCGTCGAAAACATTTATTGTCGAGATCGCGCGTATTCTAAACATTTGTTTGTGTTGTGAAACTGTGATTTTTATAATTACAACAATATTTATTATATGACAAAATCTAATTTATTATATAACAAAATCAAAATCTATTCGTTGCGTGTTATTTTTAAGTGTTGAGTTTTAGAACTTGTTTATACGAATTAATAATAATAAGTGATTGAGGTACCACTTGTGTCTATCGTCGCAGTGTCCTGAGTACAAGCACGCGGATAAATGGCGCCGCCTTTAAAATAACATGGGTAAGTTTTTGTATGGAATTTAATGTTTTTGTTTTTATAAACATCTAGGAGTGTTTACAGACGACTATTTGGTTTCTGTAGATAATAATCTCATCTGTTTATATAGTATGATAAATCATGCCATCATGCCATAATATGCTCTAATTTGACATAAAATTGGATGGATAGGTATTTGAAAACATGTACCGCGTATGGGTATTGAAAAAACGGAGTAGTTCACCACGAAAAAGTTAAAAAATAGGGGAAAAGGTTAAAAAATAAAAATAAACAACTGTAGTATATAGGATTAGACAGTTTCAACATCCTTCAACAGATGTCGCTAGTATAGATAGTTATATGTAGTTTTTAGGTATCTCAACAGATGTCAGTTAAGTAGTAACTTAGAAGAGTACCATTTAATGTCGTTCTTGTCGAATACACTTACAGAATTAATCGATGGCTTATGATAGATAGCTGGACTCTGGTAGTGTTTGTTAAAGTTAATAACTTAGAGTATCCAATAGTATGGACATATGGCCCAGTTAAATATTCATTGTACATATTTGGAGATGTCTGTCTAATCAACTGGACGACCAATATGTTGTGATCAATGAAGTTTCACTAAGGACCGGTATTTCAGTACACTCAGGATTGTTATAAGTCGATAAGATGTCAGGACTACTACCAGACATCAAGTTGACGGTTCCATGACAGTTGATCCGCCGACAATTAGTCCCCCGGCGTACTTACAATTTGCAGTCGCTTTAGGGAAAATACATTGTACATAATTACACAAAATATAACTAAGTGACCCCATAGGTATGTGCAGAGAGGTTGTGCTGCCGAATAACAAAATAATAAAATATATTTTCATTCAAATGCCTCAAGAAAAAATCTGCTTCTCTATTTACTGTATTTACCAGCGCATAAGTACAAAAAATCAACACTGTGTTTTATATTCATACCAACTTATTATTAAGGGTATTTTTGAAGTCGAACTGAATATCTTTTACGTTTGAAATTGGTAAATAATGTACAAAAAATTATAATTTTTATAGTGAATATCATTTCGGAGGATCAATTGTCGGGTCACCCAAGTTGACAAACCTAAATGAAAACAATAATGTTGTGATCAAAACGGTTTCTTTCATATTTATTTCATAATTATTTGATAGTCACTTTAATATTGTATAAGAAAGATTCGCGTTATAGCCCAGTCAGCCTGTGTTTTTAGATGGAACTAAATAGTATAAAGCTAATTTTTTCCCCATCGACTACTACCATTTAGACAGGTGTTTAGCAAAAAGTCCCCGCCCCTACCCCCCTTGCTTCCCCCCCTGTGCCCCACCAAACATGAAAAGTGTAAGGGTTTCGTAAATCGCTTCTACCTCGATTACTAAACAACATATCGGATTGCAATTTTTTTATTCTCTTTGCTGTAACATTGTCTACAATTAATGTCCAGTTAACTTACGTCGTAACTTCTACCGTTTGTTTGTAATTCGTATGATAAGGTAAAAATTTGTATATTTTTTGGCAAGTAATTTTACTTTTTGTCACATAACTTTTTACGCCGACATTTTATGAAAAAATATTTCCCACAAAAGTTGTAGCCCCTACCTTTAAAATGATAAAAAATAGTACTTACTTTGTTGGAGATCCAGCGAGATTATCATGGCGGGTTCGGTCGAGGTGGGGCCGGCCGGCGCGGCGTTGCAATGCAAATATTGTTGTATAGTGAGAGTGTTTTTTATCTTTAAGGTACACTATTGAATTTTTCATAAATAAAACTAATCGAGTCTCGGTGAAACCTAAATTCCTCACTTTTTAAATTTGTTTCAAATAATAATAAGTATTCAGCGAAAATAAAATAATTGCGGTATCTTAATTTTATGATATCCTAAACTTCCATGAGAAGTTCTTCATTTTCCTCGACTTCAACCAAAGTTACATTGCTGCATGATTCGCCACAGCTCCCGCACATTTCTGTGCAATCAAGTGATGCTTTAAAGCAGCTACAATTATTTTTGCAAGCCTTTTTGCAGTTGCAGGAAACTAAGTTTATAACTTCTTCAGGTGCCGGTGGTTTTTTTTGAGTGCACTGGGTACAGTATGTTGTCAGTTAAAATCCAACCCCAGTCCGTAGCGCTGAATTCCTTATCTCCGATCCATTTTTGAATCTGATAGTATGTTCGATAGGCGTATTGTTCAGCAGCACCAGATGTTGGGGGGAGGGATGCCATGTTAAATTTGGATTTTAATGACTTTTTTGCAACAGCTTTAAGGTACATTGAATATCTACTGTCATTCAGACTTGCAGACCTTGTGCATCCATATAGTTTCAAGACAAAAGCCTCTCCTACCTCTTTGAGAATATTTTTGTCTGCCTGTTTTTCATAAAACTGTAAAACTTTTGTGCGGAGATCATTTGATGAACTTAGCAATTTGCACGCGGTAATTTTGCCTTTGCCGAATAAATAAGACGTGGTATCACATCCTGTGATAGCATGCAAAAATAATATCACATCCTTCATTTCACAAATCTCTTCACAAATCTTGCTGATGTCATACGTTGATGGTGTTCCAGAGGGTTTGTGAAAGAATAGTCGCACATTTTGACCCTGTGGTAGCCCTAACAATAGAACGAAAAGATCAGTATCCTGTCCGACAACAACTACAGGCCTCCCACTTTGAATCTGGGAAACATCTATTGCTCTTCCGACCACTTCAGTATCTGCATCTTCCTCCGCCACAATGGTTGGAATGTTTGCTTCATTAAGCTTTTGAGAGAGCTGTTCAATAAGCTGGCTTTTGTTTTTTGGATTTGCCAAAAATTCATTTTGCTTCACAGAGCACTCCATATTAACGTTGAATTTCATTTCTAGAGATGCATTTTTAATTCTCCGCATAAGTTCGACCCCTTTTGTGGTGGGATTGTCAGGATACCCATCGAACACATCATGACAATCTTTCCCATACCGTTTCATTACAGTGTCAACATACTTCTCTATGATGCTGCTATATGTTACTTTATCAGGCCAAATAACACTGTGCAAAAGATACCCTCCATCTACTACATATATTTTTGGGGGCAAATTCTCAAAAACTTCTTTGCTAACTGTCCACTTTTCAAATATTTTCATAAGACTTGATTTAGTTCCCTTTCTTATCATTTTATTGTTTTCAAATAAAGACAAAGGGTATGGGCTGAGTTCATAGTTGAAGTATTGTTTGAGATTATTTGTTCCTTGAGACATACAAATAACCCTATTAAACAGCTGATCAGGATTAATTGGCACTTCTTCAAATCTCACATTTATGCCACTTACTACGGAGCCTATAGTTTTAACATTATTTTTTCTTTTCAATTTAACATCTGCAAAATTATTTCCTTCGATGTCTTTCAAGCAGTTCATTCCTACATCTTACGCCTCATCGCAGTTTACACCCGAACTTGTCACTACTAGACCAGAGGATAAAGACATTAAATCTTTGCTCTGTCGGAAAGGATTATGGATACGCAGCCATCCGAGAAATGTACTAATATCTTGCAAGTCCCTTTCTCTTCTACTGCATCTTAGTTCAGTGTGCTGTTCGTTAAACTGAGTCAAGCAGCCAGAGAACTTCTCGAAAGCCTCACAAATTTATAGGGATCCAGGAGCGCAAGCAATGAACTTGGTTAGCGTCCTCTCGCTTAATCCTCGTCCATGAGAAAGCCCACATATGGATGATGATTTTGATGATCGCATTAATCACTCTATGGTCATGTCCGTCCAGATACCGGTAAAAAATCCATCTGTACGCCGAACTGTAAAGAAACCTTTATTGACGAACCTTTCGAAGTCTTCATTTGACATTTTCATTTGTACACTCAAAATTTGTTGTAAGTATATTTGTGCGGATTTAGCGTAGAGCAAATGTCCAGCAGCATGGAAATACGGTATCATTTGCTTGACTGTATTAATGTGCCGCCAATTCCAATCGCCGATTCTCTCTGCCAGAATAAAGTCTAGAACCAAATTCACCAATTTAAACTCTTGTAGCCACAGTTTTGAAGTTCTACTAGTTTTAACCAAATCTTCATACACTTCTTCTAGTCTTGTCATTATTTCATTTGTTTTACAATCTCTCATGGCGTCTTCAACAGTTGTTTGTTTGTTTATTGTTTGGTTATGAATATCCTTAAAGTCGTTTGTAATCATTTCTTTAAGAGATAAACATTCCTCGAATATCAGTAATATCAAAGCTGCCTGGGTCATCATGTGAGCTCTATAAGACCTTGCGTAAGCATGTCCTGACACAAGGTGAGGAATCGTTGATTTTCCATAAACAGAGGTCCACATTTCTTCGATTCCACTACCTTCCATAAACTTTCCTAAGCAACCAAGGAAACTCATTAGAAGATGGAATCCGCCTAGTCTGACGATTACTCCAGATATTTCACTTTCTGTAGAAGAACTTGCAACAATGTTTACTGCTTTCAGGAAAAGTGGTTGGTCAAATGTCACAATACACGGCTGGCCAGCTAACTTACTTTCTTTAGAAGCGTAACTAAGGGCAGAGTAAATAGCAGTCGAATTTCCTGGATCTATGTTTATAAAAGGCAAAGCCAGTACATAAGATGGTTCAAAGTTTTGTCTACCATCATAACAGTTTCGCATGTATCCAGACCATCCAGGTAGTGAAACTGGCACAAAAGCAAAACTACATAACCAAAGCATGTTACGAGCTGAGACTAAGCATTGAATGGGCATATTTTCAGAAATGTTTTCTATTGTTAAGGACTTTAAAGCTACTTTTCGCCTTTTTAGTATACATTAAAACTGGGACATTGAATTTACCTTCAAAGTCGCATGTCTTGACACGTGGAACTCGGACATCACTCGACACAGCTGTTTTTGGAGTCACAGGATTACAGTAGATCCGAGGAACTGGCTATTTTAGGAGCCAGTTCCTGATGGATTTAAAAATGGTCACAAACACTCAAACCGGGCGAAGCCAAACTAAAAGCCGCCCGCAGGGCCTAGCAGCAAAGTGAATAACTATTATTTCACGTTCACGATTTCCACTAGTACTACAAAGGGCACAGGACAGGCTAGGATAAGTCGGGATGTGAGGGAACAAGTTCTGACATCAGAGTGTCGTGGAGCGACGCAGGGATGGTGCGCACCAAGAATTCATGGTTGATATATGGCATTTACTAGCCATAAAGTACACATTAAAATATATCATTTTAAAGGTAATAATAGGGGGCTACAACTTTTGTATATATTTTTTCATAAAATGTCGGCGTAAAAAGTTATGTAACAAAAAGTAAAATTACTTGCCAAAAAATATGCAAATTTTTACCTTATCATACGAATTACAAACAAACGGTAAAAGTTACGACGAAAGTTAACTGGACATTAATTGTAGACAATGTTACAGCAAAGAGAATAAAAAAATTGCAATCCGATATGTTGTTTAGTAATCGAGATAGAAGCGATTTACGAAACCCTTACACTTTTCATGTTTGGTGGGTCACAGGGGGGGAAGCAAGGGGGGTAGGGGCGGGGACTTTTTGCTAAACCCTTGTCTAAATGGTAGTAGTCGATGGGGAAAAAATTAGCTTTATACTATTTAGTTCCTTCAACTGGTGTTCTACGACACAGGCTGACTGGACTATTAATGTAATCGCTTATAAATCATTGTTTTTTTCATTAAGTTATTTTTTACAGATATATAAAAAAAAAAAACCTTAAGGATATATATTTTTTAGTTTTATCTATTGTTGAAAATGGTACGAACTAATCATATAATGAATGATAACATTTTGTTTGATCTCTCAACACTTTGATGTTCATATAATTTTATCACTTATAATTTTCTCCGTTTATCATTTTATTTTTAAATTTTATTATTTTGCTTTTACTTAACTGTTTGGTAATGACCGATATTTGCGTGTGTTATTTTTATTAAATTGTGAAATTATTAATCCCGAATACAGGTGAACCCTAGTGGGGTTAATAATTACATGCTAAAAAAAATATGTATATAAATTGTGAAGAAGCAATAAATAAACAAAAATAAAATAAATAAATATCTATCAGGCTGAGCTTAAAACGCAACTGAAATACCGGCCCTAAAACACATGCATTATGTCAAAATGTGCTAGATTGCATAGAAAAGGTCACCGTTGTAAAGGTTAATATTGAATTTATTGCGCTCACCAGGTGGACTCTCGAAGAAAAGATAGGGTGGAATTGTGTCAGAGTAGTAGCAGGGATCTCCGTTCCGGAGGCCACACATGGCGATCAGCACGGAGATGGCGACGGGGATGGTTAGGTTCACCGGCAGGGCGAAGCTGAAGCCCTGGATGAGGATCCGGCAGGTGAACTTGCCAAAGACGTAGCACAGCCAGGAGGCACCGATCTGGACGAAGAGGACGTACATGGGCGTGTCGCCCCAGGACATGTTGTCGATGGCATCTCCTGTGAGGGTCACTTCTGACAGGTCGGGCAGTACTGTTCCGCTCAGGACTGGCGTAATCTAGAAAGTAGAAAAATAACCTAATTTATAACTTTCCAAATTCATAAGTATATATATATATATTATAAGTGTCTTGATAACTAAATATTTTTAAGTAAACACTGCACAACTGCCCCCAACCCTGGGAAAGTGATAGAAATCGATCTCGAAAATATGAAATGCTGTAGGACAAAATGTTAATTGTTCAGGACAGCGAAAAGAAAGTTTTTTTTTTAAAAACATCATGTCTCCTGTTTTTGTAGATCATAATCATGAATTTTTATCTAAATAGATCTTTCAGAATAATTAACATTTTTTATAAATTCCTTTAACCCCTCAGATAAATGGAATATTTCTGGACGTATCAGAAAACTAAAAACTGTTTATGGAAGGTGATAAAATACGCTTTCAAATTTGGTAAGTAGAAATAAACATATAATTTTTGAAATATGAAAATTTTGCATGCAAACATAAAGTTTTGAAAATGGTTCACCTTATGTTTTTTCCAACATAAAATTACTGATCGAAAAAATATATAAACACATACATATTTTATTGGACAAATATATTATAAATGTGATTGCCATCTCACTTTTTTGTCATTCCATGTGAAAATAAAATAATAAATTTTCATAAATTTTTTTCAAAATCTCATCCGAATCTTTGATTTCATAAAGGTCTACATTTTATTTCTTTTGTGATTAACTTTTATATTTGAATATAAAGCGTGGTGTTTTCTCTTCCTAACACCATTTATAGCATATTTTTTACTACGATAGTAAGGGAGACTATTGTTCGGAATTGTTCCGAAAATCGAACAAATTAGCCTGACTAGTTAATAAGAGAATTTACATATTTTTAAAATTTTTCATTAAAAAAATTCTATTACAAATGCACATTATAAAGAATAGATTCATTTTTCTAGAAATATTACGACGACCTAGATGGAAAGAGAAAAAAAAAACTGAGAAAAATGATGTATAACTCATTTTTTGATATTTGTCCTTTACAGCATTTTAAATTTTCAACATCAATATGTACACAGTGAAACCCTCTTAAGAAGTTCTCTGTTAAGAAGTTTCATCGCTTAAGAAGTTTGGTTTTTTTGGTCCCTTGGCCCAAAATTGGCCAAATTTTTCCCACATATAAGGTTTTCCTGCTTAAGAAGTTTGTTTTTTCCGATCCCTTGGAAAACTTCTAAGAGGGTTTCACTGTTTGTGGTATTTACATAAGTGCTTTCGACTTCTAGACATTAGGTATCTACTCACTGTTTTAACCTCCATAAGAAGCGGATCATTCTTACCTCTTCAATGGTGATTGGGTGGGAAGCAAAGCTCTCAGAGAAGAGGTTGAAGATGTTATCCACATTTTCACCCTGAATCCACAGAATGACAACCATTGCGACCATAAAGACTCCAATTTTCCATATTGACACAAATAAGTAGGTGGCATATCTTGACTCCGTCAGTCTCTTCTTCAATTCCTTTATTTTGAATTTATCCCCTGAAATCAGAACAAGGAAAACGTAATTAACAAATAAATTATGTATACTATTTCACTTTCCGTCACGAAAATAGAAATGGGAAAGGTCATGAATTATTAAGTAATTTTATGATCTCGATTCCCGCCATTGCACAAAAATATATTGGAAGATATTTTTGTCATTTCATATAACAGCAGATACTAGTCTGGGTATTGTGACGTTGATTATCAACTTTGATGGTGGTGGTCTTCACAAAAATGGCTTTACAGGTACATGAATCAAGTCACTGATATCCTACTGTAAATAAATGTATAGTGAGATTACCACATTTTACATATAAATTACAAACTTCAATCAAGGGTAAATGGTAAATTATTCTAATTAATAGACCCACACAAACTACAAAACGCATTACAGAATAATCCAGTTTCCCTATGGTCAATGGTACATTTATGCTGAAAAAAGTGACTCCCAACGTGGTGACTAACTTGTTAAATAACTTCAACAAGCCACTAAAATCTCCATACCTACCCATGCCGCATGTTAAAGCACGGTGACAGCATAAACAAAGTATAAAACATACATTTTTGTCATAATAAGATACTGCAACTTTTTGTTTAAGACACAATAAAAAATAGTGAGACAAACAATGTACATACACATATGTCTGCTTCCCCCAAAGCAAAAATGCAATCACTATTCCATATATCTCCCTCGCTCCCTCTCCGTCGCCATGAGAATTATAAAAGCGACCATTGGATGGCTTTGCAATAAATGTAATGACATTCAAAATGGTGTACTGATTAATGAGAATAAGTTGGAACATGACGAGATGTATTTGCCGCTATCCTGAAAGTGGCCTTCAAATAACTAGACATTGGTGTCAAAAATTATTTGTACAATTCAATGATTTCTTTTATGAAGCTAAAAGTGGGTCATTCAATTAAAAAAAGGTCATAAAATTGACTCATTCTTGAGTTCAATAGCGCGCCTATGGAACTATTTGCCATCCTCTGTGTTTCATCCCTCCTTCACGACCCATGTTCACTTTCTTTCCTTAAAGGCCCTCCTCCCCACAGAGTATCCCTAAAGGGTGTCATAGGCACTGACGAAAATTATTTTCCTCAAGGCCGCCTGTGGAGTTAAGTAAAAAAAATACTTAACATACCGATGGGACTGTCCACTGCCAGAAAATTCTCCCACCAGCCGATAGATATTAGGACGGCCGCCAAACCGATGAACCAGAGATTATTATTTTTATCCACCAGAGGCCAGACTACGAAGCCTGAGATCTGAGCGAGAATGGCCATGACGTCAAAGGCCATCTTGAGCTTCCCCTTGGGCTCGTCTGGCCTCCTGGACATCAGGCCCATGATGCCCGGCACGATGCACATGCAGTTAGTGATCATGGCACCCTTCACGGCGTCCATTTCCGGCAAGATGACAAAGGCCAGAATGGCAAGGCCGATGGTGTGCAAGCTCTCCGTGGTGCATACCTACAAAATAAAATATAATAGTATATCAAAGCATTCAAGTTTTATACTTACACATAATGAGGTTACGCAATAAATAAGGAAGCATTTTAAAATTTCTTGTCTCAGCAATTAAGAAAATAAAATGTGAGAGTTATTCATTCACCTTATTGTGGTGGTATGGAATGAAATGTATATCTGAATATGGTGAGGATCTGGATCTAATTTGAGACCACCTTGAACTCAGAATGGTTCAACATAGCCTAAAAAGGAGTACATACGTGCATATTTACGACTATTATGAAAGTTCTGATCAGAACCCTTTCATACGAAATATATAATAAACTTTCAAGGTTTAAATGCACAAAAACTTTATTAAAAAATGTTTTATTAAACTAAAAAAAAAATACCTGAATACTCCACTGCCCAATACAAATAATACTCAACCAAGGCAATAATAATAATAATATTTGGATGACTTGTATAGCGCCGTTTTTGTGAAAAATCACCTCAAGGATGCTGCACAAACTTGTAATACATTTCTGTACCTATATAATTCTACATTATAATAAGCCAAAATATACCAGTTATTCTCAATTTGATTATGTAAGTATGTACATCTTTTGGACAGAGAAATATTAAATTTCATAGTGCCAAACTATATAATGCCTGATGAAATTAAAAAAAAAACAGAAACTAACATATATTTAAAACTAAAGTAAAAAAACATGGCTGAGAGAACTGTGTGATAATCAACTTACAAACATTATGAAGACAGTATAAAGACAGAATACAGACAACTGGAGACTAAATTAAAAAATATAAAACTACAGGAAGCCTCAAAACTGGAAACCATAGTAAGGACTGTGAAAACTGTGACATTATAATAAAATTATGCTTTATACAAATCATCATTAAAAAATATATATATACGCGATGTTTTTTTTTTTTTAAAGAAAGCAAACATTCCCAAGTTACAAATAACCCGACAATATTTGAAAATCTCCTACTACCACCATAGTAAGCCGAAAACGTTGATTGAGTTGTGATGGAGGACTTAGCCAGTCGATAAATCGAACAAGAAACGCCTGGATGGGACCCAAACGCGATGCCCACTCAACCACTGACCAGTTAAACAACGGTTACAATGCAATAATGTAAATAATAGTATAAATTAATAGTATAATAAATAGGAGCAGCAGATACTTACCTCAATTCTCTTAAAATAAATCACAAAACAATAATTAGAATTATGTTTTATAAACCTTACCAACATCCGACGGAACAGCTAATGATCAGAAACAAATTACTAGACGTAAATAAACTATTCATAAGGAAGATCATTTACAAAAACTGTATCAAAACTTCACATCTCCACATACCTCACTCACAAAACACAAGAGCAAAAATTAATAAGCACTTTCAAGTTCCCCATATCAAATCAACTTTTGCAAAAAAACACGAATCTTACCTAGCACCACACATTTTCAATACCTTCCTAACACAAACAAAAACTTACGTCACCCCAAATAATTTGAATTGGCTTTTCAAAAGATTTGTAATATGGTTGAATGAAAAGGAAAGAACAGACATTCAAAATATTCTAAATAAATAACATTTCATACAAGTTCTCACGAAATTATATAATATACAAATAAAACAAATACGAGAAACTGCAATTTTTGCAACATTAATTATTATGAGTAATTATTAATTATTACTTCTATTATGTAACCGCTATATTCAACTGTCACAAAATGTTAATTTAATTTTATCTAAAAAACAAAGTATGTATGTAAATATTTAATATACCAACATATAATTTATCTTTTTTATCTTTTTACATACATATATATATTTGTTTAAATACACACATTTCTTTTGGAACAAACATAATATGTGATTTACTCGCCTCGGAACAGACTTTGTCTAGTGAGGCGGGTAAAAGAAAAGAAAACAATGTAAATAACCATGAAACTAAATAAACGCCCGGGTTGCCGGCACTGAAACTGAAATTTATGAGATATTGAAAATGTTAGATACCGACTTGGCCAGCCAAGAGCATCAGCTGCCCAAAATCATTGCAAGAGTAGGTGAAAGTATAATCTAATATATACATAAAACGTTATATGACGTGATTGAATCTTCTTACCAGGATAAACTGACCAAACGAAGGCATTTTCGAGCTTTTGAAGAAGCAAATCCTCAATGAGCGAATGAATGCACCAAGTTCAGGAACCATGAAGGCGAAGAATATACACCACATCCACGCTATTCTCTCCAATTCTGGCAGTGTTGAAATGAACTGCTTGTCTTTACCTGGAATAAGAATTTTAAATATGCATTCATTTAAAATTATAGCAAAATCCACAAAACATGCCTACCATAAAGGAAAACCTACCAAAAGCTAGGACTCTTAACGAGAATGGAAGAAAGCCGATCTTGAGTCTTTAAGCATAGGAGGCTGGAAGGCGTTGGAAGCTGAATACTGCCGCCTTAAGCTTAAAGAACTGGAGGGAACCAGCAGAAGACTAGCAAGACTGGAGGTGTTTCCTGTAAAATGCCAAGATACTCCAAGAGTAGTAACACTGAATGTTTATACATATAATCTAGCTTAAAATCTTACCAATTTGTGCATTGCAGTATGTGGTAGGTCGGTCTTTCCGGAGTTGCGAAGTCATGAAGAGAAGGGTTCCTTTGGCGATGACACCGCCGCCAAGGACGATGCAGAAGGTCAAGATGTAAAAGATCACTTTGGTTATCTTCAGAGATACCTCCATGCACACTTGGCTCTCCATGGAGCCACTCTCTTCCTCCACAATTGGTGCTCTGAAGGGATCCCATGACTTCGCTTCTTGGGCTGCCCTCTGACTGCAAATGAGAAATGCTATTTTAAAAGCCGAAAGTATTTTATATAAGAGATTTAAAGTGAGCATCTGAAAAGCATGATCCTTATAGAAATAGAAGTATTTTCAGTAAAGGAAAAGACTTCAAGTAATCTTATGATTTAGGTGTTGTTTATGAAGTACCAAGAAAAATGTTAGTTGAGTCATGATTGAGGTTTCAAAGTGCTAGTGATAAAGAAATCATAATAGGTATTATGCATTTTATATGAATATCAAAATTTGTGCAAAATCAAGTCGTAGTTAGCTTCTACACCATGCTAAAAATGGAAAATCATAACCAGACTAGTTTTACATTGGCGATTTAGAAGTGCGATTTAGCAGTACGATTTAGCAGCGCAATTCAGCCGCCTATATCTTTATGTATGTACGCGGCTGAATCGAGCTGCTACATCGCACTGCAAAGTCGCCAATGTAAAACTAGTGAAAAGTTTTAGCACAGTTGTATGAACTTTTCTTACCTTTCCCCGCCATAACTCTCTCCTCCTAAGGGGGTCTCCTCGTCGTCCGAATTCTCATCGCTTCCGTCATCATCTCTGTCGTCACGAAGCCCGAGGGGTTCCATTTCCGTCTGCCCTTAACCTGTTTTCAAAACGGATCACATTTATGTATTTTTGGCATTTTCATTAATATGTAAGTATTTAATTTAAAAAAAAAATCAACATTTTTTTTACAGAATAAATTTTTGGCATTTTCACCAGCAATTGGTTTCTTAGAACGAGCAATCTGCCTAGCTAGGAACTAATATCGACCTACAAGACATAATAACACTTGTACACATTTTAATGTCTATAGTTATTTTGCAATATTATTACTATGTTATTTTGGTAATTTTTCGGGATTAGTGTCCATGGCTATTACGAATAATTTTTAGAAAAAAACTTTAGATTCGCCTTAATCACTATAAAAGGAAACTTTTTGCATCACGGCCGGCGGAAATAATGCATTTTAATTTTCAATTGCGTTAAATAAAATTTCACTTCGCGAACCGATACTATGACAGACCGGCGGCCATTGCGTCACTGTTATGTTGGTATCCCTGATACAAACAAGAGGTAGATACAAACCCTGCTTTGCCAAACAAACCATTCTAAATATATACGAATAGAGGTTTGTTAACATTATAATTCTGTTTTTCATAATTACGCGCCTTATCATGTATCCCACGAAGTCGGCTACAATCATATCTAGCTCTTGTTGTATCAGGGATACCAACATAACAGTGACGAAATGGCCGCCGGGCTGCCATAGTATCGGTTCACGAAGTGAAATATTATTTAACGCAATTGAAAATTAAAATGCATTATTTTCCGCCAGCCGTGATACAAAAAGTTTCCTTTTATAGTGATTAAGGCGAATCTAAAGTTTTTTCTAAAAATTATTCGTAATAACCATGGACACTAATCCCGAAAATTTACTGTTATTTTTGCTATATGTAATGTAATAAATTATTAATTATTATTAATTATTATTATTAATGTAATATATAATGTAATGTAATAAATTAATAAATAAATAAATAAAAAAAATAATAAATAATATCATATATTTTATCGAGGCTTCTGACTCACACAATGTTTCATTTTTTACCTCATCTGTTTTTAACCCAGCCAGCCCTGAGAGGGGTGTACAAAATCCCCTTGATCCACTTTTCGCAAGATAACTCGATAATTAATCGTACAATTTAATTCATAATTTTTGAAATCCTTAAAAAATATTGACAAACATTTTGTAATTTTTTGTTTTATAATATTTAAAGCGCATCACATTGAAAAATATTGTTTTTCATGAAAATTAGTGCAAATCGCAACAAGCGCTTGAATTTTATATACATTTCGGTATGTTCTCTCTTTACGATCTTGTGTCATGTTTTTTGTTTCACCTTACCAATACGTTGGATAGCACGAATAACAGAGGCGAAAGAGCGAGACAGGCATACTGCTATTATCAGTTTCCGGCAGTTATTAGAAAGCGGTCAGTCAGTCAGTTTTTACCTCGCTTTAGGTGAACACATGTACATTTTCTGAGCTTCTAAAACAGTTCTTTATTTTAAAATAACAGTGAAGTTAAAATAAAAATAGGGGTAAGTTCGTTTAAAAAATATAATTTTTTTATATACTGTTTAAGTTTAATTTGTAGAACTGCATTTAATGTTTTAATGACAAATGATATTATTTAAATTAAAAAAAAAAACGGGTTGGTAAATATTTGCCTATCGAGTCCACGCTCAAAACATACTTTAAACAAATTGTACTAGGGTTATAATGGTTAGTAATAAGTAATTCAGTAACCGGAATTGAAAAATATTGCGTTTTAATGTTTTTTTTTATTTTAAAAACGTGAAATATAATTTTACAAGGACCGCCATGTTAATTACAACGATGAAATAAGCATTTTTAAAAGAAAAAATCACTCTCTGTCAGTTAGACAATAATAACTACGAATTGCAATCTTCGGAAATGATAAATAATGCGTATTAATCATGTAAAATTGCAACTATTTCCTCCCCCCATGAATTGTATGTTCCCCCTGTCCTAAAATGAGTTCCGTAACTCATTAGGATTGCTCTAGCAAGAAATAAAAAAATTAAAAATTATACAGACAAGCTGAAATCTCTGAATGTGAAATATTTTTTTTAAAGAATATTTGCAAAAGTCACCTATCTATGTAAATAAATTGTCGTTGTTATATTAACAATTTTCTTTTTAAATTTATCGAAGTACTTATAAGTTTAAAAGAAAAATAAACAAGATTTAAAACTGCACTTGTTTACAAATTATTTTTATTTAAAAATATATCCCACTGTTTAGAAAGCGCTGGCTTGCTACAGCTTCAGTGCCTAATAGCTTCGGTCACATTCCAAGCCGGGCCAGATGGTCGACAAGACGTCACTTAAAACACACTATGATTTTTTGCAATTTGTACAAATACGAGCGGGGACCCGCGATCCCCCAGTTCGGAGCACGCGGAATTTTTGTATGGTTAGTATGGGGAAGGTTAAATTATAATATTATATTATCATTATAATCTCTAATGTTCTTTAAAAGGTATTTAGTCCTTTTATACTCATCTATATATATATATATATATATGTATATAAAAATTTAGGTTCCGTATGTTTGCATTCGCTAATCTCGGAAAGTAATCGATGGATTGACTCAAAATTTTTACGGAACATTACATTTTAGCAGAAGAGCGTTTATACATAATTTTTAATTGGAAGTTCAAAAGGAAAAGGATAATTTTATGCGTTTTAAATTGACTCATAATTTGTCATAGTAAACAACGGAATGACAGTTCTAGACAGTGTTGCCATTTTATTAATTTTATTAAAAGTTACAAAAATTTATGATACCTACAATTAGGAATTAAAAGATTTTAATCGGATTTAAAAGTAGTATCTAGCAAATTATGTTACTATTTTCACTCATTTGTTTTTTCTGTGCGTTTTAAATTTACTCATAATTGTACTGAATGTCAGTTCGTAACTTTGCAAAACCTAAAAAAAATCAGATTAACAAATCGAATAAGACAAATTTTCAAAGGGTCAAAAAAGTGTAACTGTGACCAGTTGATTGATGTGTAAGTTTTTTCAAAGTTGATCACCATTCGTGGGATGCCTCGCTCACGTTCAAACATAGGCCGTCGTACTCGACACGCAAACGCAGATCGTCAGAGACGATCAAACCGCACTGATCAAGAACGTTTAGACGATAATGAACATGTTCGAGTTAGAATTATTCAGAGGCGAGCAGAAGAACTGGCGAATCGTCGGGAAGAAAGACTTAAAAGCTTATGAGTAGAAGCGCGAAGAAGACGAGCAGCACATTCATCTCAACAACGTCAAGAAGAAATAGATCAACGCCGAAGATGAATGCAAGTGCAACTTTTGAATAACCATGCTTCGTACCCAGGGCCGGATTAACGACGTCGGGGCCCCTAGGCAATGCACGTCTCGGGGCCCCTTTACCAGTGGCGGACTAACGGGGGGGGGGGGATTGCAGAGGCCTCCAAACGCCTCCTTGTTACCTTGATCAAATCTTTAACGGGGGGGGGGGGGGTATGGTTTTAAAACTTTTTTTTTAAATTCTGAATGTAAACATGTCAGCAGGGCTGGGCAGTATTTGAAATACTTGTATTTGAAATACGTATTTGAAATACAAATACGTATTTTGTATTTGTATTTCAATTACTTCCTAACAATGTATTTTGTAATTGGTATTTCAATTACCTGCTGCTGAGGTATTTTGTAATTTGTATTTCAAATACTTATGGCTTCAAAATACATTTTCAAATACATTAAGAGATCTTAAAAATGACAATGAAAAATAAAATAACGTAGATAATACATAATACGTAGAGTAAAAACGCTAGAATCCTGTACTATTGTCCTATTATCCTGTGCTATAGCACTCTTACTAATGACTATTTGTAGTTTTCTTATCATTGCTTTGTATTGTACATTTTTGTATAATAGTATTAGATCAAGCACTATAGGAATAATTTGACTGAACACTAGATTATTTTTAAGTTAATTACTGTAGAGCGCACTTGAAGTTAAATAACACAAAACTGCGCTATACAAATGTCATCTATGTATATAAAAATGAATTCTTGTTTCCCTTGGTCATTATTATTTATATTGGTATTTTATTAATTTTTTAAAGTTTTCTTATACTTTGTAGAAGGTTCTTACGGAAAGAAAAATTAAGAAAATTGGATAATTTCAGAAAACTAGATGACTATTTTAACTTCGCACGTTTGACAGTTGGCGCGTTTTATGAAATTGAATTTAGCAGGCCACTGTTTTTTTTTTGTAACTAAAGAATTGTCTATGGTTTTTTTAATTATAGATATCTTAAATAGGTACCTATGTTAGGTACCAGATTTGATTGCTTGTTCTTAAAATATACAAAAATGAATATTTGTAATAGGTATGTGGAAATGAAAATTTTAATAAAAAATTGTAATAGCTGGCACGCGAGTTGTTTGAAAACTGAATGTACTGGGACTGAATATGTGGAACGCGGAAGGGGTTTGGCGGGGAGTGGGAGAGGGGAAAGGGTAGGCGGGGAAGGTGGAAGGAGATCACGGAAGGGGAATGGGATGTGGGAGGGGAACGGGGACGCGGGATAAACAATTTATTTCTTTGTATGTGGCATTGCAACGCATGCCGGTAACCAGCTAATGTTATTATAAAAATTATTATTATTATCTAACACCTAACCACAAAACTTTACAAGTGGAGCGGAGACGAGATGTGTCTTCTGAGCAATATGATTGGTCAATTTTTGCACTTCTCTGTTTCACTCTGCTCAGCTTTGCTTCTATGGAAACGCACCCTTAGGTAAGGGCACTTACGACAATTTATTGCAACCAAAGGTTCTACCAAAACCAAATGTATTTTGTATTTTGTAATTTGTATTTTGTATTTGAAATTAAAAAATTGCTAAAATACTGTATTTTGTATTTTGTATTTTAAATACACGACTTGAAAGTATTTTGTATTTGGTATTTTAAATACATGAGTAAAAGTATTTTGTAATTTGTATTTCAATTACAGCAAAGTATGTATTTTGCCCAGCCCTGCATGTCAGTATATTGATTATTGTGCCAAAATTTCAAGTAAATCGGAGCAAAACTAACGAAGACACAGCGTTTCAAGCGACCGGCCCTCATGCTCGATTAGAGTATAAAAATTTTTTAAATCGGTTTTCTCGCAAACAACATTTCTGAAGTTCGTGAACATCATAACTCAAAATCTTGACTTGACTTGACCGATGCTTTTGAAATTTTGTACACTATTTCCGCACATAAATCAACAGGTAGTCAGAGGGAGTTTTTTTCGCGTTTTTCACTTCAAAATGCTGCCAATTTGATGTTTTCTTTAATGCGTGTACTTATGTTATTAAGTAAATATTCCTAATAAAAAAAAAATAAAACATCTTGAAAGCTGACTTTTTCCGAAATTCGTTGCTCACTAATTGAAGTAAGTATTTTTCTCGGGACGCGGGGCCCCTAGCCAATGCGGGGCCCCTAGGCAGTTGCCTACTCTGCCTTAGGGATAATCCGGTACTGTTCGTACCATCGAATTGCTTTTTCATACAAACCAGATATTCCATACAATACCTCATGTAAATTTATTTATTGATTAACGCCCTTTTTCAGGGCTTTTACATTACATATAAATAATAAGAAATACAAAGCATTCAATGTACATAACTGAACTGTCTCAGTAACAATATTTTATATTTGTTTAAACATAAATTGAAGATATAATTGTTTCCCTCCATAAGTATTCTGGGCAAAGAAGAATACATATGGTAGTTAGCATTGGCGCACACACGAGGGGGGTTTTGGGGTTTAAACCCCCCCCCGAATTTCAACGACAACCATATATTATTTTACCAATCAAAAGCAAGATAAGAAACGTTTAGATAAATCTGTAAAAAAGCAACCAATTTGGCGGAAGATACTGTACTTGAAATTAAAAAACTTAGGGACGATGTAAACACAGAATTTAAACTGTTATTTTTAAAAGCTAACGAAAAAGCAGAAAAAATTGACTTTACCATGAACAAACCACAAATACTCAAAAACAAAGATGCAATGTTAATGTTGCGAGTCCAGAGGACTATTACCCCATCTCAATTTGTATCCATTTTTAGATGCGTCTATAAATAATTTAGATCAAAGATTTTCAAAGCATAAATCCATTTCGATTGGATTCCAAAGTTTAATGCCTACAGATCCCAATACACTTACAGATGAAACACTGAATGAATTTAAAAAATTGGTTTCATTCTACAAAAACCATCTGGATGGTGACCTTGACGAACTAATGGTGGAGCTTAAGTTTTGGTACAGAGCAATCGCTAGGCTGGAAAAAGACAAATGGCCAAGAGATGCTTTGAGTGCCCTGAAGCATTGTGGAGATAATAATATGTTTCCGAATATAAAAACAATGCTGCATAATATATTAGCAGTATTACCCGTATCCACAGCAGAAAATGAAAGAACATTTTCCATATTGCGTATATTAAAAAATTATTTAAGGAGTTCTACATCGGAAAATAAGTTAAATGGGTTGACTCTTCTGCATGTGTACAGAAACATGACTCCAACAGTCGATTCTATTTTAGATAAACTGGCAGAAAAACCAAGGAAATTAGACATTCAACTGAATTAACTTTTTTATTTATTTGTTTAATTTAATCAGTATGTGAAAATTATAGTAATATTTAGTTACCATAATAAATCATAAAATTAGTTTAGATTTTGTATATCATCAATGTAGTCGATCCTTTTGTCACACTATTTTTTTGGCGAGGTTTAGCCGCAGATTTAACTTTTGTGAAGAAGGAGTTGAATACATTAGCCCATTTTTGGATTCTCATTAGGTTTTTTTTTAACTTTATTTTCGTCTTCAATTTCTTTGGCTGGTTTATTTTGTTTATTGTTTTCTACTTCACAGTTATTTGTTTGCCAGATTATTTTTGGATTGTTATCGGAGCTTCTTATTTTATGTTACATAATTTTATAATTATATTAATTGCTGATGTAAACTGTCATGGCTTATTCAGAGTGAAATAATTTCGCACCGCGAGGAGAAATGTACTCGTGCCTTCTTAAAAAAAATAAAATTTTTTGTCATTTAAAATTTAATTTAATGGAGTATTTTATTTATTTCCACCAGTGATTCCCAAGTGGGGCGATACCGTACCACTAACTGGGACTGGGGCGTTGATGAGCTTCCCCTTGCAATTGTTATGTAACTTTCACATTAAAAAAAGGCACTTTTTCTATGCGTATTGTCACGCATCTCTTAATGAAGGGGGGAGGGGCGTTGAAGAGAATACTATACTTGGATAGTGCGCAGTGAGCCAGATAAGGCTAGGAACATCTGATATACGCTGTACATTAGTATATAAACGTTTGAATAGATATGGATACAGCATGCATTTTATGTTTTGTAAAAACCCCCCCTGAATTTTTTTTCTGTGTGCGCCACTGGTAGTTAGTCCCAGAATTTCTACACTGAAATAAATCTTGACTTCTAGTATTACGTAGTGGAATCCGGGAAGTTCAAATCGGTAAAATGGATAAAGTTTGTCCACACTGCAAAGCGATGAAATCTAAAGGAGAAACTCAAGGAATGTGTTGTGCGGGCGGCAAAGTGAAGCTACCTGAAATTGATCAGCCAATAGCACCACTGATAAATTTGTTGCAAGGAATAACTGATGATTCAAAACATTTCCTCAAAAATATTAGAAAATACAATTCATGTTTTCAGATGACTTCATTTGGCGCTAACGTTATAACAGAAAATTTTATGCCGACGTTTAAAATTCAGGGACAAATTTACCATAAAGCTGGCTCTTTGCTTCCTTTAGTTCAAAAGACTTCAATTTCCAATACGCCTTGCCTTCGCTATGACTATCAATAAAACGCAAGGACAATCTTTGCAAGTGTGTGGTTTGAATTTAGAAAACGACTGCTTTTCTCATGGGCAATTATATGTGGCGTGCTCCAGGGTTGGTAAACCCTCTGATCTGTATGTTTATGCTGAAAATGGACAAACAAAAAATGTACATAGAAAAAAAAAGTTAGTTCAATGAATTATTATTCGTATCGAATTATGGTAAGTGAAAATAAAGATAACCAACTTCTGAAATGCCGTCAGCTCTTCCATCAGTACATTGTCGACATGTACGCGAAAATAGAATCAGAACAACTACTATTCATTAGGCTCAATCAAAAGAAACTAAGATCAGAAGAAAACATACATTTGAGAGATGCAATAAGAAATGATGGTGATGTAAGCAACATAGGGAAGTTGACCATTTTGCCGGCAACATATAGTGGTAGCCCTCCTTTGTACAACTTTGTCAGTTTATTGTGTTGTATACGACATGCTTATAATTATACTCCTGAATAACTAGATCTATAATAATGTGTTATTGTAAAAGCCTTTAAGGTCTGATAATAAATAAATAATTTTAAAAAATTTACAGATGTTTTTTTTTCTTCCCTTATATTCTACATTACAGCATAGTCACAGCAGATATTCAATTAAGCAATGTGTCTTCTTCGAAAATGCACAGTTGCTATAAAATTTTTGTTAACTCCTATAATAATTAAAATCAGACAAAGCCACAGCGAAGCATGGTCGGGTTCAGCTAGTTTTATATAAAAATTCATTTTCAAATATTATTATTTATGTATTGAACCGCTTAATATTATTATTATAACAGTCAGATTTAGCTTTATTATTACGAAAAGTGAGTATTTACGTCGGGGGAGACAAAAAACATGCAAAAAATATGCATTTAATATTTTTAATTTTGTTTAAATTAATTCACTTCGCGGTAAATGCAAAAATGGCGTTTACCACGTAAGTGAATTAATTTAAACGTTTTATCGTTTTTATTTAACATTTCATAGACAATCAATCACATGGTGCCTATCCAAAAGAGATAAACGGAGACTAGAGGCTTTTGAGATGTGGTCCTATAGAAGACTATTAGGAATTTCCTGGAGAGACCACATTTCAAATGAGGAGGTTCTCCAAAGAATCGAAGGAGGTAGGCTCCTGCTCAGGACCTTGTCCGAAAGGAGTGCAAGATGGATCGGCCATGTAATACGACAAGAAGGCCTCTTGCATGCCATAATGGAGGGTATGAGACCGAGGGGACAAATTCTAGGGGACGCCCACGCCGAGAGTACCTGGAGGACCTGCTGGTGGACGTGCGCTGCTCATCATATGCAGACTTCAAAAGAGCCGCACAAGACAGGGAAGAATGGAAGAAAAGAATAGAGGAAATTGCTGCAAACCAATCCCAGGATTGAAACCAGAGAGAGAGAGAGAGACAATCAATCAATGCTACCAATCACAGAAAAAATATTATTGTCATGTAAAACAATAATTTATTCATGGTATTAAATGAATGCATTATTGACAAGTTTGTACCTGTATTTATAACAGCAGAACATGGAAAGAAATGTATTAGAATAATTACACTTATCCGCTAGACAAACCCCGCTTTGCCAAACAAACCATTCAAAACCCGAGATGTAGGTATATCTAAATTATGATGACATGCAGCTATGTAGTTTGAACCTCATCCCAATAATTTGGAGTAGGTACTTTTTTGTTTTTATTTTGACGAGAATTTCTTTTATAAGATAGGTACTTCTGATAAATGTCATATTTGATTATCTATTAGTTAAAAAGGGAATATTCCGTATTACCCTTGCATCAAACTTCGACAACACGAACATTCCGTATTATCCCCGAGGTGGACTAAATAGTACCGCTGACACGTAGAGTTCGGAGCGGGACGTGCCTCGCGCCACTTCAGGCCGCCGCCGCGCAGAAAAGTAAAGACCGAAAGTAAGATAACGGTTTATAGAACAGTTCACTGTGAGACTTTTCTGCGCGGCGGCCTGAAGTGGTGCGGGGCACGTTCCGCACCGAACTCTATGTGTGGGGGAGGCTAATGCATATTTACCCAAATATATTTCCAGTTTACATGATCTAATAAACTTCATTATTCTCAATATGGCATGAAACTCGGTTGAGGCTATTAAATTTTGAACTTCCGATGAGTTCATGGTCATTAGTATTGTTACTCTCTGTCGTTCATATTTAAAATGCACTCCGATAATGTATGTTCGACATCTTCAATTTGTTCACACATCGAACACATTGAGGAATCAGAAAGGCCTATCAAACAAAATATTCTTCCCATTGGTGCATGTCCGGATCTTAATCTAAAAATGATTCTCATTTCCGATCTTTTCAGATTCCTCAGTGAACCGAGTGAAAAGTGGTCTTAAACGGTTGGTTTTGGAGCTTTCTGTGCCATATTCCCTTATTAGTAGACAATATCTATATCTATTTTTGGTAATTTTTTGGGATTAGTGTCCATGTCTATTATGAATAATTTTTAGAAAAAAACTTTAGATTCCTTAATCACTATAAAAGGAAACTTTTTGCACCACGGCTGGCGGAAAATAATGTATTTTAATTTTCAATGTCGTTAAATAAAATTTCACTTCGCGAACCGATACTACGACAGCCCGCACGATTTTGTCACTGTTATGTTGGTATCCCTGATCTGATACAAACAAGAACTAGATACGATTGTAGCCGACTTCGTGGGATACATGATAGGTGCGTAATTATGAAAAACTGAATTAATAATATAATGTAAACAAACCCCTAATCAGGCACTGGAATGGAGACAAACCATTCAAATCCTGGGATGTTTTTTAAAATAAAGTTAATACACACAAGCCCGCTACACAAACCCTGCTTTGCCAGACAAACCATTCAAAAACGTAGGCTGTTTTTTAAAGTAAAGATAACATACACAATCCCGCTAGACAAACCCTGCTTTGCCAGACAACCATTCAAAAACGTAGGCTGTTTTTTAAAGTAAAGATAACATACACAAGCCCGCTATATTATTAATTCTGTTTTTCATAATTACGCGCCCATCATGTATCCCACAAAGTCGGCTACAATCGTATCTAGCTCTTGTTTGTATGAGGTCAGGGATACCAACATAACAGTGACAAAATGGCGGGCGGCAGCGGGCGGGCTGTCGTAGTATCGGTTCGCGAAGTGAAATTTTATTTAACGACATTGAAAATTAAAATGCATTTTTTTCCGCCGGCCGTGATGCAAAAAGTTTCCTTTTATAGTGACTAAGGCGAATCTAAAGTTTTTTTCTAAAAATTATTCGTAATAGCCATGGACACTAATCCCAAAAATTTACCTTATTTTTTTATATCTACCATAATTCACGGTTTTATAAGGACTAAAGTAATTTTCAGGCAATTATATTGTCAAAATGCAATTTGATTTTTTGACAGTTGTAGTAAAAGTTTGGTATAGATATTTATTATTTGGTATAGATAACTAAGATAACTTTGTATTAACCACTTAATTATTTACAAAAATCCGACATATTTCGTCAGCAAAGCTGACTTCTTCAGGGTTTTGACAGAATAATGACAGAACTAATTTTAAAAATAGACATACATAGGTATAATACAGAAAAATAATAGACATAAACAATAATAAAATTTGAAAGAAAATAATGTGTAAGGGACGAGGGGCAATATAGAACAATTAAAAAAAAATTAATTAAAAAATAAAATTATTTTTTTTTAATTGTTCTATAATTTGAAAGAAAATAAGTAACTACACTCTCTCACTCTTACTTTATATTATGTTTTGTCTCTGTCTGTATGTACCTATATATAAGCCCACACAATGTATTTTTTCATCAGTTTTAATTTATACCCTGAAGATGCTTGTATTAAGCGAAACCGGTCGGTAAATAAAAATTAAATCAATAAATCGTGGTTACAAACAAAGTGATTGTTTTCCTTTAATTAATATTTTTATTGTTCACTAGTTCTTGTTCTAACCAGTGAAATACTATGGAGTGTAGGTAGCTAGTTTCTCGACTTGTCAAGAAGAAAACTGAGAAAATAAATCTACAGGAACAAAAGAATTTACATTTAATCATTTCAAATGTTCCATCATTAGGTCGGTACTTTATCGCTTGTCTGGATTTGGGATGGTAATTTTTACATAATAATATTATAGTAGGTAGGTATATACAATATGGTGACCGGACAATGAAACCAACTCAGAAGCACCTCAGAAAGGTCAAGAGTGTTTATAAAAAAATTGGTTGAATAGGAAGTTAGGTTAGGGTTACCGGCTATTTTAGAATTATTTTTTCATAGCTTTTAATTACCTTTTTGAGGTGTTTATGAGCTGGTTTCATTCTGAGTTGGCATGGAACCATACAATATACATCCGCTCCAGTTCCAGGTGTGGTTTGGTTTATTTATAGTTTTGGAAATGTCACGCACGGATGCAATCATTACATTATGTTATCACCCAATAACTTTCAACCGGAATCTATCAAGCGACAATATACCTACAAATACCTAAAAAATATAATTATTATTCTTCACACCATCGCGAATCATAGTTTGATAATAATTTGTTTCTATTTCCACGATTCGATAAGAATTATCTATTATCTTGAATCAATTCGAAGAGGAAGTTGCACAAAATACGTCGGTTTTTGTTAATCAAAATTGCCATAGATTACGCAGAATATTATTATCATTTTAAATTATTGTATCAGTCAGGCAATGAAAAAATTCTGATAAAACGTTTTAAAATATGTTGCGAAAGGAATTTTTAAAAAATAGCTTTCTTAGAAACAGCATTTTAATCCTTACTTATAAAACAGTGTTTTCGTAATCTAATTTTAAAAAGGAATGATTTATTTAGGATTCATACTTAAATTCGAATATACCCAAGTAAAATAATAAAAGAATTATGTAGGGGAGGCGTCTACTAATATCTACAGGAATTCCAAAAACTGAAGAATCGAACTAATATCTATGAGAATCTCTACAGCTCAAACTGTTGACTAATATCTATGAGAACCAAAGTGTTGACAAATATCTACAGCTCAAACTGCTGACTAATATCTATGAGAACCAAAGTGTTGACGAATATTTACAGCACTGGCAGAGGTTGGATTTGCAATGATGTATAGCATATTGGAATAACGTAATTTATTTATTTATTTATTAATTTTCGGGAAATCGACAGTTTATATTTATTTCAGTTTGTACCTAATATTAAATAGCCAAAATAAAACCAATTACGGATTTCCTCCTTGTGACTTTACTTCTACTGAGACAGCATAATAAGAATAAGTAAATTAGTTTTATAAAAAGGAATATGAATCTAAAATTATATAAAACAAAAAATATATATATATATATATATATATGTATACTCAAAACATTTTATTTTAATATAAAATGAAAAATTACAAAACAAAAAAAAATCTATCAAAACATTGGTAGCCATGGAGAGAGGTTGTACATATAAATCAAATCATAACAGAAATACAAACAATAAAAACATAACATTATTCAAGAACCATTACAGAAACACTCTTTTATGGACCTTTTATATTCAGTAAGTTTGCAATTGAAAATGTCCACATTGGAAAATACGCTATTATAACTATTGCATATGCAGTAATATTGCGTATGCAGTAAAAACTTAATTTATGTAAGTATGTATGTAAAAATCCCTAATATCGGATTATTGGACACATTAAGCTGATTAGTCCAACCTACGCTCTGTAGATATTAGTTCAACCTACGCTCTGTAGATATTAGTCAACACTGGGACCGTCATAGATATTCGTCCGACCTTAGCTTAGATATTAGTCAACACTCTGAAGTTCGTAGATATTAGTTCAACATATGAGCTGTAGATATTCGTCCGACATACCGGCTGTAGATATTAGTATCTGGAGTCTTATGTAGGTATGTGAGTCAGAAGTTATTTACATTGCATTATCATCGCACCTTTAGGTAGAAACCAATATTGCACGTTAGGACAGGAATTAAAATATTTGACAATCATTTTTGCAATAATTTTCCAGAAAGTGTTTTTTTTTTATCAGGGTGTTCGACAGACCCGCAAAATAATATTACGTCAATTTTATTTTTAATAAGTAGGTACCTAAGTAGTTTTTTTTTAAATTATTTCTGGCTTTCATCGTTCAAGGGTGTTCTAGGCCATCATTTAAAATTACAGAGAAAGGAAAGTTGAACTTGTATATTATTTTATTTAAATGAGCAAATTTCAGAATTATACGGAAGATTGGAGTCGAGTTTAGACTTAGAAGAGATGAAATGTTGAATGGAGGGGAGGCAATTGTAGATAACGCTTGATGGAAGAGAGGATATTTATTTAGAGAGGGAGATTTATTTATTATAAAATATTGCTAGCTGTCAATTAGGAATACGTTTTCTATGAACCTTGCGTATTTTCTATAAAATTAATTAGACACCTTACAAGATATTTTATTATAATACATAGTTCTTACTATTATCAATCCCTTTAATCTTTCAATCCCTCAATAAGCACATAGGTAAGTAGGTAGGTACTTGCAGCTTGCAGCAGTGCACTTGTCTTCAGGACCGGCCCTGTACAGGCGTAATTGGAGCAGTTCGCCCCGGACGCCGACTTGCCAAGGATCTAATATATCGCCCTCGAGATATTTACTAGCACCATGCGCCGCACCGTTTGTCTTAGGGCCAGCCCTGCTTGTATCATACAATCTATTTGCAATAAATGGTTAGGTATTAGAATAACAAATATTATTCAACGAAAAAGAAAAGATGTTTATATCAAAACCAAAAATCTGAAGTCGCGATCAATCTGTAGGTACGAAGAAAGTAGCTAACGGTAACTTCTAGAACACATCAACTGCGGTATTAATCTACGTAAAATGGCATTCACTATTCATCCCCTGAATCTAATGCTGCATATTAACGCATTTTTTCCCGTTTATACGCAACCCAAGAAAACAAAATACAAAAAACGATATCTGCGACGTAGTACCTACCTTAATCCAAATAATGTGGAATATTAGAATTAAATGATTTCTTGCAAATTTGAGGATATACCTAATGATAATTAGGTGGGTACTGTGTACCTACTAATTTAACAAATTAAGGAAAATTGTGTTTGAATAAATATTAGGCATACATCAAGGTATTGTTGTTTGTGCTACCACTGTACCAAAATTGATTTAAAAATAAGATAATTAAGTTTTTATCAATTCATTTATTCAATATATTTTCTCATTATAGAACGACCAGATAAGTCATGTTTTTCTTACCTTGAATGTACAATCCAAAGCACATACAGAAAAGCACACTAACTAAACTTCACACATATTTAGAGTTTCGATAATTTTTGCGTTAGCATTCATGTCTTGTTGTCTCTCTTATCGTTTGTGTACTGATTCATTCTCAATGGCCGTGGATCTGAGTTATCAATAGTAATCATTTTTATTGATATTTTATCTTTTCATTATCAATCTTGCGATATAAAGATAAAAGCAAATATTTGAACAAATTATACGAATTAAAAATATCAATAATAAAAAATCGATGAAACGGAAACGACACTAAAAAAAGACAAACACACACATCTATAGGATTTAGCCTGCGAGAGAATGAGATAGAATGAAAGCTTAACGCATTGGCCGCTTATGAGCTCACTTTTCAAGGCTCCTATTGGTTTAGATAGTGTTGTGAATTTGTAATACCTACCTCTTGTTTACATATTAAAACTAATTTTTGAAGTGAAAACTTCTTTAACACCATTGTGATTTGAAACTCGATGAAACGAAAAAGCGACACTATGAAGAGACAAAGACATACATCTATAGGATTTAGCCCGCGAGAGAATGAGATAGAATAATCTGTCTCCTTTTTGTGCGATGCTTCGTAGCCTCCCCACTCTTGTCTGCTTTAGTTTTCTGACGTTTTCACTTCTACCGCGTGTGAACTTCACACTTGTAATTTTTTTTTCGGCTAGGTATTTTTATGATATGTTATTATTTATTAACGGTTTGGAGGTATTTTAATTACGCGGTCAACCTTATGCAGTTACTTTGTGAATGTCTTTAGAATAGTATGTATTGTGAAAGATTTGAAAATGTCAAATTTACGTGTTTTTATTATGTTTATAAACACAGGCTACCAAGACTGCAGCCTATGGGCCCGCACAACAATATTATTACGAAGATTTTGAAGATATAATAAACATGCTTGTAGCCAAATATGAAATTACTCCGCTCTAGATTGTGTCCCTGAAATTCTATAGCCCCTCCCACTATTTTCTCAACATTTGAGTAGGTGTACCTCATACGAACTTATTTTGAATTCAGCCTAGGGGTTTACATCCTAAATACGGCCCTGTTTAGACCACTATTACAAAATAACTTCGTACTCGGGTTTTCAGATGAGGTGTGTTCATGCCAGTTTGCGTTGAGGGCCAGATCGGGAGAGGCCGGTTTGAGGAGACCCTTTGACCTCTCTCCAGCTGGTCTCTCTCTTACACCGCAGTGAGAGGGGTGGATTCATACGTCCGTCACTCCTGAATACACTGATCTCTAAATTCCTACCCAACCCTAATACGTTTATTATTAAAATACATTTAATGAAAGAAATCCTTAATCCAGGCAATTTATTTATCGGCCTCCTTATCTTTGAAACAATAGCGGAAAATTCTTTGCTAATTAAAAACTGAAGATAACAAATTTTATATCATTATTATCTCGTTTCCTGAAAATAAAATTATGGAGGAATGCGCTTCGCCGTCAGACAATGTTGTAATTAACTGTTACTGTTGTTACCTTTAGGTTCTGAACAAATAATGTTTTTTTTTTAAATCTAACATGCTTATGTTCGACAACCAGCAAAAAATTCTGTGCTGAAGCAGCTATAAGCTCGTTGAAGCTAAATTCATGATCGGAATGAATCTTCATAAAATTCATGTTCAGTATTTTTTTAACTACTTTTATCATTTGTTTTTATTTTTTATGCAGCAATAGCAATATCGGGCCTAAAATCAATCCTTGTGGAACCCCCAGGGAGTTTTAAATTCGATTTGACATGATGTTATTTTTTTTAAGAATGACAAATAATTCCGTGTTTCGAATAACCTGACAATACTTTAACAAGCGATCTGCAAATCGGGAGGATAAACTAAACACAAATATCATAGGAATGGCAGGAAAGAGTTCCCAGATTTATATCAGTGAACACTTGACATTTCGAGCTAAACATCATTGGTTTCTTGCACGTAAGGCTACACGAGACAATATTTTTAAGTTTGCCTTTACAACGGCGTAGCGAGGTATGGGCAGGGGCAGCTGGCAGGGGCAGCTGGCAGGGGCAGCTGCCCCCCCCCCCCCCCTAGAAGGTGTAGGAATGCTCACAAACCGTAAAGTTTATGTCGGTAGTCTATTTTTTGTGAGAATCAATTTAATTTTTATTATTACCTTTTTAGTTGATCATGATTAATGAAGCATCAAGAAAAATCAGTTACATTGCGCTGTTATTAAATCAGTTTTCGTCATATGTGTACTGATAGCCAAGTACTCAGGCATATTGGAACCTATTGCCAATGCTTTACGATCGGAAACTATCAATATATACGCATGTATGAGTCATATTAAAGGTATAATTTCTGTTATAAATGATCATCGAAGCAACGTAGACATAGAGAGCCAAAATATTTTAGATATTTCAATTAGAACTGCAGCTGCCTTTGGAACTGATATACAAGTCACACGCATTGTATCTTGCCAACAACATCGGTCCAATTACCTTGCTGAGACTCCATGCGATTTTTGGAAGCGATCGATTATTATCATTCCTTATTTAGATTCCTTAATATCTGCATTGGAGCAGCGTTTTGGTGAACAAAATTTACCTGCTTTCGGATTAATGTCGCTACATCCCTGTACAATGTTGAATTATGTCGTTAATTGATTTTAAAGAAAAAGCACAAAGTTTTTGTCTATATCACGATTTACTTAATTTCAATCAAGAAGCCGAACTATAAAAAATGGCAGAACAAGGGTATGACCAGAAAAGATCTCGAAAACCTAGATTTTACTGAAGAGTTAAAGGAGGCGAACATTTTCTTTCCCACAACAAAAAAAGCAATACTTATTTCCTTGACACAACCTTGCACTACAAGTAACATAGAGAGGTCCTTTTCTACACTCCGTTGTGTTAACGTGTTAAAACATGGCTGAGATCAGGGCGTTTACCAAAAAAATTGACCACTCGAAAATGACGTGTCCTACGACTTTCAACAAGATATTCTATAGGTTAATAATTTTAGAACATCTTTCTTAAAATAAGTCCTATAAAATAATTTATAAAGCTAATTATTTACATAGCAAAAACCATAAAATACATATAATTGGTCATATAAACGTGGTCCCAAAAACTAACACCTCATTCGCTCAACGACAATTCTGGTTCATCGCTCCTAAAATATATAATGCTCTGAGTACTGACATAAAGTCAAGTAATTCTAATTCTTTTTTTATAACACGTGTACAACATTAGATTTTTGAAAGAGGACGAACGTACTTTAAAGAATTCATGAGTTCTAACACTACATTTTAATAATTAATTTTTGCATTTCAAAATTTTAATTTCCATTTTTATTTCTATTTTTCTTTAAAATGTTGTTATTTTTTTTTCTCTTAGTTTTTCACAAAATTTTATTTATGTTTTTAATTTTGATTTATATACTTATATGTTTTAATTTATATAGAACACTTGAGTTCTTAACATTTAATCTTTATTATTAATTTTTGTATTTCAAAATTTTAATTTCAATTTTCATTTTTATTTCTACTTTTCTTTAAAATATGATCTTTTTTTTCTCTTTAGTTTTAAGTATTTCTTAATATTTTTTGGAATGTTAAAATATTAAATGTACGACTACCACAACACGGGCATTAGCCTAGTGTGGTAGAAAAAAAAATATCTGTAACTAATAAAAAATTTATGAAATAAAAAAATAAAAAAAATTAGCATAAATATTCGTCAAATAAGTTAGAAGAGAGGCGATTTATTTATTTTTAAGTCTATTGAAAGTAGGAATTAAGTTTTTATTTACAGTTTATTTCTGAAAACAATCCCTGGTGAGAGGTGTCTCGGTAAAGTCTCTTTCGTTATTCAGTTATTAGGTACGTCAGTATGGCGTTAAAAAAATTGGAAAAAAACTATTTGAAATAAAGGTTTCGAATTCATAAGCTTATAACTAACTTGAACCATCAGAGACTTCGTAGGCTAGAAGTGATGTTATGAAAAATGAAAAATATTTAATTAAATTGGTTATCTCAAAACTTATGGTTGAATTTATGTGGTTAACTTACTAACTATTTAAATTATAAATTTATAATGCAAATTGTTCTTAAAATTGTGCAGGATGTAAACCTGCCTTTATAGTTCCTAAACCGTGACGTCTTTTCCATTAACGTCACTTGTCCTATTGTGATGTGATAAAAGATTTAACTTTTTTTATATTAATTTATTTAGAATAATGCTCAAAGATTGATTTATAAAAAACATGATAATTTTATTATCTGTATACATTTAAAATTATATTACTTTAAAACAAAAATGCCAAAGTAAAGACTAAATTGTGCCATTGAATTTACCATATAGTAGCGTTGTGGAATAGTTTTATTAAGAAACTATATTATTTCATTTAATTACCTATCTTAAGTTATGTGTTTTTTGAAGACTGTTTAATTTGAATGATAGTTTAATAAATAATTAATTAAAATTGCCACAGAGTTTTAGAGTTTTACTTAAATCTTACCTAAAGTTTGTGACGTAATGGAACTTCGCATCACCTGTACTTCATTAAAACATTGATTTCCCACTAAATAGTAGACTTTTCTTATTTATATTTACTATATTTTACGAAGTTAGATATATTATTAACTCAATAAAAAATCGTTTGTTACTAAAAAAAAATTTTTTTTTGGTGGAATTCCATTACGTAACGGACATTTTTTTTGGTAAACGCCCATCAACGATGACTGAAAACCGTTTGAACGCAGTAGCTTAGCAAGGGGGGGGGGGGACAGACCGCCCAGGGTGCCACCCGACGGGGAGGTGATACTACTAAGGATATTGTCACAAAAATATTGAATACGGTGTTATTTATGTTTTCTTGGCTCTATGGCTCCCCGTGGGATGTCCCGAATCGGGGAGAATTTAGTGCCTGGCGGTCTTTTTATAGACGAAAATAGCAAATTTCTGAAATTCTCTAGCCATCCCCCTCCCCCCCCAGTAGGAGTTATTTTCTATTCCATTTTTAACGTATTGTCTACACCTGCCCCCCCTTAACAAAATCCTAGCTACGCCCTTGTGCCTGGATCAGAGGGGGACAAATATATGTACGCAAGGACGTTGGGACACCCGTTATACTTATCAATGAAAACACAAAAAACCCTTTATCTCCCTCACCAAATAACTTATAATCAATTTTCGTCCTTTGGTATACTTTTATTTTACTTGATTCTCTTGTATATTGTTGTATATTCATTTATATATTACTTGATACTCTCTGTTACAAAAAACATATTATTGAATTTTTCTAGCCCAAAGACATTTAAAAAAAGCATATACCCCATCATTGTTTTTAATCGATCAAATAACTTCATACAATCACCTCTTTCCAGTAATCTAGTTTTCTTATTATGTAAAAAATGTGTTATTGTGATTGCATCAAAACCATTACAACTTACTATGCTTTATACAAACATTAAAAATGGTAGATATAACTGATCAATTAGACAATTTGTCCATAATTCCATGTACAGAGACAAACAATCCTCTCGAAGTTCAAAAAATATTAACTCAACCTGCCCTAAAAATGTTCTCAATGAATGTCAGAAGCATAAACCGTAATTTCAACGAACTATTGTTAGTTCTCATAGATCTGAATTCAGACTTTGACATAATCATTTTAACTGAATGCTGGATCAATGAAAACTACATTCCAAAAAACATAACAAACTACACCCACTACAACACACAGAATAACCTAACACAGAACGAGGGAGTTATCGTATTCATCAAAAATCATATATCTCACTCAGTGAACGAAATCATAATCAACGACTCTAATTGTCACAAAACTGAAATAGAAAACCATGTAACCATATTTTCTATATATCGATCACCAAGCACATCTAACATAACCCCATTTATAAATTCACTTAATCAATCTCTATCATGTGTGAAAAATTGTGATAATATCCTTATTATCGGTGATCTCAATATATATATAATAAATTCCACACATCCTCAAGTCAATGAATATATAAACCTACTAACACTACAAGGTTTCGTCCCAGCCATTACAGCACCCACCAGGATATCTGGCTCGTCTGTGAGTTGCATTGATCATGTGTTTTCAAAATGTAAATTAAAAACCAGATCTCTTGTATACCAATGCACTGTCACAGACCACTACGCTACCATAACATCTCTGTCTAATAAAATACATAAACCACCGCAACACGTAATCACGCAAAAGAAAATATCTTATAATACATTTTTTGACTTGGTCTCTCAAGAAAATTGGTTAAATGTTTACAAACAGATTGATCCCAGTCTGGCCTGCAAATCTCTTGTTGACACACTACATATCCATCTAACCAACGCTACATCAGACACAACTCATGAAACTAAACACCATGATTCTAAACTTAAGCCTTGGATAACTGTTGGTATCCTACACTGTATTCGTAAGCGCGATAAACTACACGCACTCTGTAAAAAAAATCCCAACGACCATGAATCTCACCTGTTTTACAAGAAATACAGAAATGTGTGCAAAAAAATTACTTTAATGGCCAGAGAAGATTACTATAAAAAACAAATAAATAACGCAGAGAATGACAAGAAAAAAATATGGAATATCATTAAAGACATATCTTACACTAAAGTAACGACAACACCCATAAACAAGATTAACGTTGATGGTCATTTACTAACAAACACAGGTAATGAATCTGAAAAAATCGCAGATCATCTCAATGAGTTTTTCACCACAATTGGTTCTAACCTTTCCAATCATATTTTGACAAGAAATAGTGTTTCGGAACATGAACTTGCAAACGAAATATCCCTGACTCACCTGAGATATAGTCCTTTCCTTTTCACCCCCACTACAGAATTAGAAATTATAGAAATCATATCAACTTTAAAAAATACTCACTCAACAGGAGTAGATGAAATCTCTACTAAACTTACAAAATATTTAAAAATACTTATAGCCAAGCCTCTAGAGCATATTATAAACCTTAGTCTCCAATCCGCTATATTCCCAAACTCTCTTAAACATGCCTCAATCATCCCTATTTACAAATCAGGTGACAGATCTTCCCTAAATAGTTACAGGCCAATATCTCTACTGAGTACAATCTCCAAAATCATTGAAAAAGTAGTAAAACTAAAACTGGTTAAGTTCCTTGAGGAAAATAAAATCCTTTCAAATAACCAGTATGGCTTTCGCAAAAACCGTAGTACTGATGATACAATTGCAACCTTCACCAAACTGATATCCGATAACCTTGATAAGGGTAATAAACCTCTTGCTGTCTTTCTAGACTTATCAAAAGCCTTTGCTACTATTTCACATCACATTCTCCTAAAAAAACTACAACAGATTGGGATAGAAGGTACTGCCCTAAAATGGTTTAAAAGCTACCTTACACAAAGATCGCAAACAACTGTCCTTCACTCAAATCGAGCATATAGAAGTAAATGTCTATCTATCTCCTACGGTGTGCCCCAAGGAAGTGTTCTAGGTCCGCTCCTATTTCTCATATATATGAACCCCCATTGAAACTGGACATTGATGGCAATATAATACCTTTCGCCGATGACACGGTTATCATATTCACTAACAAATCATGGAAGACATCAATAGAGAAGGCAAATTATGGTCTTAACAAAATTAAAAAATGGCTAGACTCCAACCTCCTCACCCTAAATGTACAAAAAACACAATACATACACTTTTCAATCCGTAAATTCACACTCCCAGAAAACCTTCCTAAATTAATCATTCACACTTGCTCACAAAATCTAGACACATCTCCACAAACACCCAATAATAGCTGCTCATGCCCAAATCTTAAACCATCAAATGTAATAAAATACCTAGGTGTCATTATAGATAACAAATTACGCTGGGAGGCCCATATTAACTCCATAACTAAGAGACTCCGTAAGTTACGCCATATTTTTTATTCTCTACGATCAATCCTTGATATAAACACTCTAAGAACTGTATATTTTGCTCTATTTCAATCGATAACAACGTATGGCATTATAGGATGGGGAGGTTGTGCAGCATCCATCCTCTACCCTCTAGTGACCGTACAAAAACTTTTGCTAAGGGTCATCTTCAAATGTTCCCCCTCTCATCCATCAGAGCCACTTTTCAAGAAACTCGTCCTTGACATTCGCCAACTGTATATCAAGATAGCTTTTATCCATATCTGGAAAAATGGATTGATAAACTCTACGCAAACGGACATACATACACGCTACTCAAAGCATGGAAAATGCATAATTCCTGTAACAAAAACCACTTTTTCGCAAAGGCAATACTCATACATTGCACCTAAAATATTCAACACGTTAAATAACGACATCAAAACATCAAAAACACTTACTCACTTTGCAACCGGTGTGCATAAATGGATATCTGAAAAGGGGCGAATTTCTTTAAGGAACATATGAACCTATACCAACAGTAAATAATTTAAATAACTTGTATATTACAGAACCATATATTTCTCTTTCATATTCATCATTAAAAAATGTTTAACACCACTGACATGTTTCTTATACTCAAGTATTTATTACGAAAAATATTGTGAAAAAAATTCCATATTTGAGTACCTACATATTTTTAGCCTTAACTCAAACGTGGATTTACACAAAAACTTCTGATATATATCTATATACCTATGATACCATAACACGCACATGCAAATCGCTCATCAAGATTTTTTTTTTTTTTTTTTTTTACATTAACTCCACACAGGAGGCCCTGAGGAAAATAATTTCCCTCAGGGCCTATGTCATCTGGGATGCTGTGTGGAGGGTCTTTTTGAGGAGAGGAAGGAATGAACATTGGTCTTGAAGAGACCCATGTTGTAGGAAGGAGGAAACACAGAGGCCGGCAAATCATTCCACAGCCGAGCTGTTGAACACAAGAACGAGTCGAAGAAACGACCCGTTCTCATGTGACAAATGTCAACCGTGTACAAATGTTGGGCACGCGTTTGGCGTGTTTCCCGACTATGCACCGGTGCCGAAGGGATCAATGATGCTAGTTCCTCGGAGCATCTTCCATTGTAATACCGGTAGAACAAGGATAGCATTCCCACCCGACGCCTGTGCTCTAAAGATTGCAATCCGTCTGTTAAGATGGGAGAATCTATCAAACGGACCGCCCGTTTCTGCACAGAGTCGAGGGTATTTTTCAGGTATTTTGGAGCTCCAGACCAGAGATGGCTGCCAAATTCAACCGTGGGGCGTACTTGTGATTTGTACAAGGTTAGCAGTTGTGTACTATTAAAGTATCTGCGGGCCCTGTACAGTACGCCCAGTTTTTGGGAGGCTAGCTTTACTCTGGCTTCAATGGAGCCCCCATACCATAAGATATAACTTATCCCTACTCTCTTACCAAATAGTACTTTCTTTGATTTTATATTGTATTTGTATTTTTCACAAACACACTTGTACTTGTATTTTAATTACACAAATGTACTTGTATTCTTTTATTTTTTTTTGATACATGCTCCTTGTATTATTTTTAATTCAATAATACGTATTTTCTTTCATATACTCTTCATATTAATTTAATTTTTTCTGTTTTTCCATACTTATTTTTTATATTCATATATCTTAAACGTATGTAGATATCTTGCATTATTTTTAATTCCTTTATACATCATACTTGTTTTAGAGGTATAAATTATTTTATTTTATTTTTATATTATTTTGTTTTTCATTCAACTTATTTTTAATTTGTATTATTATACTTAACATAAAATTGGCCACTACAACACGGGCATTTACCTACTGTGATGGCCAAAAAATTATCCATTTACTGTAATGTATAAACTTTACTGAATAAAGAACATTAAAAAAAAAACTTTGAAATCTCCTACTTCCACCACATTACGCGGAAAATCTTGCTTGTGTCGTGATGGAGGACTTAGCCAGCCGATAAATAATTGAGGTCACAAAGCCTGGGTGGGACTCAGGTGAGACGCCAACTCAGTCACTGACCGTATCGCAAGGGCGGATCCAGCTTTGGCGCCAGGGGGGGTCACATAACGCCAGGGGGGGGGGTCACATAGTCGTGATCAAGTCACTAGAAGTTATAATTTGATTTTTATAATAATAGATACAAGTGAAAAGTAGGTCCACCTAGGTCCTGGACCCAGCCCAGGGGGGGGTCACGACTCCATGACCCCCCCCCTGGATCCGCTCTTGCCGTATCGTTTAATCTTTTCCTGTCTATTGATTCAAATGCTCTCTGATATTGTCTAAAAATACCGCATATATATATATATATATATATATATATATATATATATATATATATATATATATATATACTAGTGTTTATCCAAGTCTTCTTTCCAGTAGTCAATTACTAAGTTTAACGTTTTTTTCTTATTAATTCCCTAAATCCAAATTGTTTTTATTTTTATTATTGTGGAAAAAACACAGATACGAACAGTAATTAAGAAGTCAAAATTTATGAATTATTATTACCTTACATTAGATACATTTATATTGCAAAAATAACATAGTAATAATATTGCATAATAACGGAAAATATTTTAAAATGTGCACAAGCATTATTATAATAATGTCTTGTAGGTCGATATTAGTTCCTACAAGAAGGCTGGTGAAATTGGTGTTTTTACTAAATGTACCATTATTACGTACGTAACCACGTAAAATTTTAGGTGATTTTATTTTCTATTTCCCACGGATTGACCAAACGTTTCTATTATTTTTCAACTAATCTCCAAAAAATGTTATGCCTACTGCAAGTTTTTGAGCGCCTAGAAATAATATAGGTTATATTTTACGTTATTTTGTTGATACGCAACCATCAACAAAATAACGTAAAATCATAGTTCGCCACTTTTCACAGGCGAATATTTTGTTGCCGTATTTAGTTAAGACACTTTTACAAATGTTTCATGTTTCATAATTTACTTACCCCTGTAACCAGCGACGAGCTCACTGGAGAACCGCCCACATTCGTTATGTCCACATATTTTAGGGTATAGTGTATAGCACAAGCTATCATTTTTGCCGTTTTATTTCGTAAAATCACGGACATGGATGTCTATGCGTAAAATAAACGATGTGAGCTCGACTCTGGTCAGGACAAGAATGATGACGTCACATTTTTTAGATTCAAGCGAGGCTCTCGTAAGCCCAGCCGGCTCCATGGAACCGCTATGGGGAGGGGAAAATAATAAGCTTTTATCACTTAGGGCAGGTCCATATATATTCATATGTCCATGTGTAAAATGGATTTTATTAAATTGGATTACCCAGTGGAAGTTTTCGTTGAAATTTTTAGCATTGAAATTCTGCAATAAAGTTTTCTCCACATCCGTATCTCATTATTCTTTTTGTAGTGTTTATAGGTATTGAGTAACAATTTTCTTTCTTGGGATGTAGTGAAAAACAACGGAAATACATAAATACTTATATATGTTACGTACGTCAGAGATTTTTATCTTGAGGCCGCCAAGGAAAATACTTACCTGCGTAGTATCATCAATCTTATCTACAAATATTTCTGATAAAATATTGCAATTTTATGATTGTGTTTAATTATTATTTACGTACTATATACAAGATTTTAATTTCCGCTATTTTGTTGCAAGCGCTGTCATTAATATTACATTATTTATTAAACAATATTTTATAATCAGTTTAATTGGCGTTGCCCGGGCTTTACGCAGAGTTTTTCTAATCTAAAATGTAGACAATGAGTGAGTAATGTAGACAAGTTCCTCTTGTTCCTCGTTCCTCGAAATAAAATTGTGGATTTTTATGAAAAACATACGGATGCTTCTTTATATCCTTCTATATCTATATGATGTCCCCGGCGTTGCCCGGCCTTTATGCAGAGTTTTTTCGAAATCAGATGTAGATAGTAATTTTCCTCTTATTTTGAACTTCAAATGAGCAATATTTCATCTGCTGTAAGCGGTGAGGTTTGTCTAGGTATTGGAGGCGGATGACCAGGACACACTGAACCCCAGATTCCTACCCACCCCTTAAACCCTTTTCCTTCCCAGAACTCTCCTCTCCTTCCTTTCCTCAAAAAACCCCCTACACAGCATCCCCAAAGATGACATAGGCCCTGAGGGAAATTATTTTCCTCAGGGCCTGTGTGGGCTCCTGTGTGGAGTTCACGTAAAAAAAAGCGGTGAGAAGAGGAGAAGGGGTAGTTTTTCGAAATCTCATGTGCAAATCTCTTACAGACATGACCCCCCTTGTTTTGACGGTCAATTATGGTCAATTACCTATGCAAAGTTTCAAAAATCTCGGAAAAAAACTGTAGATTTGTATAATTCAAATCCACGCCGCCCGCCCGCCGCCACATACAGTGAACTTTATTTATAAGAAGAAGAAGAAGAAGATTTATATGTCTGGGGCGGGCTGGCAGCAAATAATCAAATCAGCTGATCTGATTTTTACAAATCCACAGTTTTATTCCGAGATTGATGAAATTTTGCTAACTTGATCTTCAAAACAATTTGAGAGGTGGGAATGAATACCATCGCCCTAAGTCGCACAAAGCATTTCGCTAGTTTTGGTGAATTAGCAGGGTTGCCCAGGTTCATGGGGGTTTTTGTTTTGTCTAGATCTTGTGGTGGGCCGGATCAAGAGAAACTGGGTTCAAGGGAGGTCGGGGGAGACCTTTTAACCTTTCCAGCCGAACTCTCTCGATCCATCGACCTGCACCACAGTGGGAGGGATGGATTAATACTTCCGTCTCCCTGGACACACTGAACCCCAGATTTCTATCCACCCCTCACAAAATTTTCCTTTTCAGATCTTCGTCTCCTTCTTTTCCTTAAAAATACCATTCACATACCTTCCCCAAAGATGACACAGGCCCTGATGGAAATTGTCCATTGAAGAGCTAATGTATCTAATACTTAAAATAATAAAAAGATGAACGTCACTGTCCATGTCCGATTTTGAAAAACTATTTGTAAAGCCAGAGCAACGCCGGGGAGCTTTGCTAGTTCTTTATATAAATACAGAGATAGGTTAAGCTAGAAGCGTACGATACCAAAGGTTATCAACGAAATCGGAGCTCTGCAGACACATCTACCGGATCTGCCCTGATGATGGATACTGCAACGATGTCCGAAACGTTGGCTAAAGAAGGAGGTAGCGCAACACGGCATAACACCCCAAAACAAATAACGAAAATCCCCGAGTTTCTCCATCACGTTATATTATTTTTCAATTGTTAGCTTTGTTTCCAAGTTTTATCCGCGAGAGGAATCAATATCAATCATTTATGGGGGCAATGTGGTTCAACCACAAAATCGCCACTAGATGGCATCAGAGAAAGATATACCTACCTTCACTGTGCATTATCGTGCATTAGGTACTAATTACTATGAAATTTCTTCATATTATTTAGTTAGCTATTTAGGCAGGTACGTTGAAATGTTCAGAAATACATTGATTCGTCACTTATTAGCCAACGCTTAGTGTTTTTATTTAAAAGTAAGTTATTTAAAATCTCCGGTATTAAGTATTTAGGCGTTCGGCTTTTACTCTTGGAGTTATGAGGCCATTATTTTCAGTGAATGTTGTGGTGTGATTATGCATCAGTTGCTTTTTGTACTTGCTTTCTCCCTCATTACCTATCCATTATAATAATGTACCAAAGAAGACCCTTTATTGGAAGTATGTAGGCCCTCAGAACCACACAGTAGTTTACCCTTATACGACCTGTTCTTATGTATGGTTCGGAATGCTGGACAATCAGTAAGGGTGATGAAGGAGCCCTAGAAAGTTTTGAAAGGAAGGTGCTGCGAAGGATTTACGGCCCAGTCTGTGATAATGGAGAATGGCGTATCAGATACAACCAGGAGCTATACGATCTTTACGAGGACCCTAATATATCCAAGGAAATCAAAACTGGAAGACTCAGGTGGGCTGGACATATCCAGAGAATGAGCGAAGGAGATATTCCAAAGCGAATTATGGATGGTGCACCTGGGGGTCGGAGAAGAGTTGGAAGACCAAAGCTTCGATGGCTGGATGGAGTGGTGAAGGATGCAAGCACCATCGGCATCCGAAACTGGCGCAGCGCAGCACAACACCGACAGTCATGGAGGCAGGCTCTGCTGGAGGCAAAGACCCGACCTGGGTTGTAGAGCCACAGATGATGATGATGATGACCAAAGAAGACCCTTTATTGGAAATATGTAGGCCCTCAGAACCACACAGTAGTTTTAGATTACTTATTTCTTTGTTTGTAAATATTCGGTGATATTATTTTTTTGTATTATAGGGAACGTACCCATACTACGTGACCCGTTCAGGGGGGGGGGGGGGATCTTCAAAATGCCACGCTTGGTCACGTATTATGGGTACGTTCCCATAGCTGTTTGTAAATTTTATATGTATGTTTTTGTGCCCCCAAGTTCGTCTTCCATATCTAAGGATGGATTCGACCATGAAAAAATAAAGAATTTTAAGACTACAACTGGGCAAAACAAATTTCAATTTATAAAAAATGAAATGGCTTTCAGCCGTGTTTGGTGAGCAGATCTGAATAGCCAGGTACGTCCCCACCTTCCTCTTCCTCATCTGCTTCCCCTCCCCACTATTTTTATCCTCACAACATACCCCAATCGGGGATGCCATAGTCTCACTTGCTCAGTCGGGACTCTTGTGCGGTATTCATATATAAATGGTGCTTATTTATGTAACATCCCTACAACGTAAATCAGGGCCGTAGCTAGGGGGGGGGGGCAATGCCCTACCTTAAAATACCTGTGCCCTACCTTAAGAAATACCATCGACTATGATAATATACTAGCAAACTGTTTGTTCATTGTTTGACATAATTGAAAAAAAACTCCCTATTAGGGTAGCGTAGCGACATCTAACTAAACAGCTTCGAATTAACCAAAGAATCATTTTTTTTATTTATTTTTTTTTTTTATTTTATTTGTTTATTTAGCACAATAATATACATCTATATACATAATTTATCAAATTTTGACTGCCCAACTAGGAGTATTATCCCGTTTTAGGACAGTCAAATAATTATGGGTATGAACATGTTGAACATGATTTGTACAAAAAGAAAGAAAATTGATGAAATAGAAAGAGGTAATAAAAAGAAAAGAAAGAATATAAAATAAAATAATAAAAAAAGTTTCAAATATAGTTCCTATTATTTGTTTAGCATAGCAAAAGAAAAAAAAAGAGAAGAGAAAGAATAAAATAAAAATGAAATAACCAAATAAAATATAAATGTAAATGAAATAACCAATTAATAACATAAAGGTACATACAGATAGGTAGATAGGTAGATATACATAATAATATAGATTAGAAGGGGTATCTTTTACATAGTTCATTTTTTGTTGGAATTTTTGTTGTTGTTTTTGGTTTGTGTTTGATTATATTATATATTGTATCAATTCTTTATTCTGCCCATAGATGGAATTGAAGTAAGTGGTGAGAGGCTGTGCGTGTATTGCAATCACTGCTTAGGGGGAATTCCCAAACAGTTTGGGGATGTTATTCAACGGTTGAATCATAAATAAACCAATCCCTAGATCGATATCTGCGGGCCTTCTCCATACTAAACGGTTTGTCATCAGATCAAGCACTTGCATACTGCTCGCTAACAACGTATGCAGGGACAACAGGGTCTAGTTTTAGTTAATTATAATTGGAGGGTCGTTGTATAAAAAAATAAGAGTCCTCGTTAAATAGTAACCGTCTCTTACTTACACCGGGCGGGTATGTGGTAGATAACCTCCAATTCACTTCGAATATGAAAACGTTTTCCTTTAAAAATATGTCAGCAGATGAATCCAAAACTGGAAATTTACATTCTGACCACAAAACTGGTTTTAAATTAAGTGAATCTGCTTGCGTGTCCACAGATTTAATTAGTATTACTCTCATATAATGCGTAGTATGGTTTTCCTACGAATTACGAATTTTGTGGAATGGTTTGAAATAAAAATTTTAACTCCACTAGAAATATTAGAACGGTTTTCTTCGAAATGTGTCAGCAGATTAATCCGCTACTGGAATTTTGACAGATCATTCGGAACATGAAACTGGTTTTAACCCAGGATTTAATCTGCTAAGTCCTCAGCTTTAGCTCAGATACTACACCCAGAACAAGAAAATGGTTTTCCTCTTACTTTTGTACTTGGAACACATGGATGGTTTGATGATCCATGAAACTTTCTTAGAATTGTCGCGCATCGCCCACGAACTTCTCTCAATCATTCTCACCGAATATTAGTCATAAAAAATCCAAGCGCAAAACAAAATTCGACCCGGACGGTGTTGCCAGTCGCTGCAGTTATCAAGATGACATTATTATACATTCACTTGAAGAAAGGGGATTCCCCAGGTTTACCACAGAATAAGTTATGAAAAATTCCGTGCCCATTTCAATCGGTCTGAATCATATATGCAACAAAAATATGAAAAAAATGATTAAAATTTTAACAAGATATTAAAAAGTGCCGGAACCCCCCCCCCCCCCAACCCAGATCAGATCATTTTACTTGCGCCCTACCTGTAATTACCGCTGCCCTATCTTAAATTCAACTCTAGCTACGGCCCTGACGTAAATACGTAGATTACTAACACATTGGATTACCCATTACCCCCTTATAGTAATTATGTATTTTGAATGGCGTCCATTCTTATCAAAGTTATATCTAGAGCATGCAATACCGTTATATCGTTACCGCAATTTCGCGAATTTCGCGAATTTCGCGAATTTCACGAATTTCGCGAATTTCGCGCTGTTTTTCAGTACCGCAAAAGCGAGATTAGAAATGCGAATTTCGCGGTAATAAAAACGAACCGTTATAGGGAAATCCCTGCTACGAACAGTGCGTAGGGGAATTCCAGAATTCCCGTTCCAGCAAACTAACGTTTGTTTGTAGTGTTATTGTCTCACAGAGTCTCACTTGCAACGACTCGCAAGTCGGACAGGTGAGTGACTAATCTGTCCTATTTTATTTGTTTACTACGTGAAAGCGCGAAAAAAAAATTATTTTTACTAATATAATAACGTATTATACTTGTAAAAAATGAATACTTACTACAATTAATGGTATCGAATTCTAAGACTTCATAAGTCCTAATATAGTGTGGAAACATTGTTTACGTTCTATAGATCGTCAATCAGCGAAGTCAGAACTCTGTCCAGTTATTAGTTATTGTTATTACCCATTAAAACTAGTGGACGATCAACAAGCGGACTACATATAGGGTTGCCATCTCAAAAATTTGGCAACCAGGACAAGACGCGTGAAAACCCCGGATTTTAGAGCCCAAAACCCGGACATGTCAATAAGTTTTTTTAAACATAGTCAGTGTGATAAAAAACAGTTGAAAATGTCATAAATCACCTTTTTATTTATTTCAGACCTTAAAATTAAATTTAGTCATCTTTTATCATAATTTTAAATGTACCTAACAAAACAGAATCTTATAAAAGTTTGTTACTTATTGTTTTAACAATCAGTTAGAATTTTTTATTCTTAAAATAAAACCCAAATTATTAATATACTCTGTTATGAAAACAAAACCTTATTTAAATATTAAACTTAACAAAATTCAATTAAATTTTTAATCAAAAATCTTAAAAGTACTGCCACCATTTTAGTATTCAGACTTACAATTTTGGAGGTAACTCTTTAAACTTTGATTTTTAGATGTCCCTTGCAATAACATGAATAGTGGCAATCGGGACATGAAAAAGATTTTTCTCCTCTGCGGGTAAATACATTATGTGATGTTTTAGTTGTTATTTTGTAGAACATGTATATTTGCAGCCGGGACACGAATAAGGTTTTTATCCACTATGGGAAAAATTGCGATTTTTTTAGATTTATCTTTGTAGTTCATGCATAGTTACACTCAGAACATGAAAAAGGTTTTTCTCCACTGTGAATCGCGATGGAGATTTTTAAATCTCCCTTTCGAGAACTTGAATATTGAATAACTGCATTCGGGACAAGAAATTGGTTTTTGTCCGCTATAGGTAAACATGTCATTTTTTGGTGCCTCTTTGTAGAACATGAATAGTTGCAGTAGAAACATGTAAAAGGTTTTATGTCACTGTGAGTCAGCAAATGATTTCTAAGAAATTCTTTGGTACAACATGAATAATTGCAGTCGGGACAGTTTTTCTTCACATAAGTTAGCAAGTGACTTCTTAGATAGCCCTTTTGAGAATACGAATACTTGCAGTCAAAAAGGTTTTTCACTTCTGTGAATCATGCTGTGGATTTTTAAATCCTTACTGCATTCGGGACAAGAAAATGTTTTTAGAGAAGAAGAATAGTTGTAGGCAGGACATGAAAAAGGTTTTCTCCACTATGGGTAAAAATGTGAATTTTAGATTTTTCTTCGCAGTACATGAATAGTTGCAGTCTGAACATGAAAAAGGTTTTTCTTCACATGAGTCAGCAAGTGACTTCTTATGTAGATAGCCCTTTTGAGAATACGAATAGTTGCAGTCAGGACATGTAAAAGGTTTTTGTGAATAATACTGTGGGTTTTTAATCCTTCCTTTTGAGAACTTGTTTAATTGCATTCGGGACAAGAAAATGTTTTTGTGCGCTGTGGGTAAACTTGCGGTTTTTTTGTTGCCTCTTTGTAGAACATGAAGAGTCCCAGTAGAAACATATAAAAGGTTTTATGTCACTGTGAGTCGGCAAATGATTTCTAAGAAGTTCCTTCGTACAACATGAATAATTGCAGTCCTGACATGATAAAGAATTTAGTCCACTGTGGGTAAACACGTGAATTTTTAGTAGTCGCAGTCGGGACATGAAAAAGGTTTTTTATCACTGTGAGTCAGCAAGAGCCGATTTAGTTATTTTTTCGAGAAGAAGAATAGTTGCAGTCAGGACAAGAAAAGCGTTTGAGTGCCTCCTTAGTGCATCTCTTCGAAAGGTAACATTGGTGTCCTTGTTGCAACTCTTGCAGAATGCAAAAGTTGTTTATTTTTTTGCTAGGACAAGCCAACCGTAATAATAATATAATCGAACAAAATTACCCATTCTTTTTTATAATATTGGAAAGTTTTTTTTATCAATACTCCTACTCGTACCTGCTACGTACTCGAGCTGGTCATAATTAAAAAAAATATGAAGTTCGTAGAACAAAGTATTGAAAAACCTTTCGAGTCGAAGAGGCGTTACGACGTAATAAATTATAAATTCTAGTTCATCATAATTCATAATTCATAGATGATGGGTTCGTGAGGGTTTATAATAGAAATATTCTTAGGTTTCAGTATTTTCTAATTTTTCTGGTTGATACCGGAATCCGGGGAATTTTTTAGTTTTTTTTTTAACCATAGACAATTATTTGCTTGTAGAGCGGACCATATACAAAGAATCGACGAGAAACAATAAATCGCTGAGAACTTTGAAAAATCGGGAGATTTTGATGCCATTCCGGTAGATCGGGAGATGAAGTAAAAAATCGGGAGATCTTCCGAAAAATCGGGAGCTTCGGTAACACGGGCTCACTGGGCTCACTGCTAGTGTCAATGCGGAGTGCGGAGTGCGGGCAGCGAAGTCGAAGTACGCACCGTGGCCAATGCGATGGGGGGGGGGGACGGGGAATTTAGCAAGTCGGTTCGTCGGTTGATCGCGGCGTGCGGGCGCAGTGCGTGTGTCGTGTGCGGCCCAAGACTTTAAATTTTAACCCGGACTACAAATGAAACCCCGCCCGGACGCTCCCCGGACGCCCTTAAACTAGGACAAATCCAGGGAAACCCGGACGGATGGCAACCCTAAATACATACTCATTTATTTATTTATTTATTTATTACACGCCCTAGTGGGCTTTTCTTATAAATTTTTTACAAACAATTTGTATCAAAGTAAATACTTAAAAATTTAAACAATAAAGAAAATATAAAGATAATGACAGAAAACGTTGCAACAAAGCACAAAACAAAACACAAAACAAAATACATAGATAAAAATATAAACAGAAACTAAGAATCCTCATGCATATAATTGAATTTAAGAGATTCTTCCAAACAATACAGTAGTACGCACTAAGCACGGAATTGAAGCTACAAATGTGAAATCCGACGAGATATCAGAAGATGTTGATTGTCCTAGCGCAACACCAACTACGAGCCGCAGCGAATCCACCGAGGTAGCAGCTAAGCTACAACCTCGACCTTAATTGACGAAGATGACCACATCGAAAAACTAAAATCACGGGCGAAAAAAAGGAAGATATCGCTATTTCGAAAAAAACTGATTCTCTTTCTATAAAAGTGGTCTGGTGGCAAAAGATGGATTACCATTTAAAGTTTTCGTAAGTTCAGAAGATATACGGTCTTTGTTACTAATTTCGCAATATCGCAAATTTTGCGGTATTACATGTCCGATACCGCAATGTCGCGGTATTGAATATATACTGCGGTATTGCATGCTCTAGTTTTATCCATTACTGCTAGAATCCAGAATAAATTAATATAAATGACAAACAATAAATTTACCATTTTGAAAATCTTACCTCTGGGTTGTGATTGTATCCTTGAGATTCAGTTAAATATTTGTATAGTCACAATTCACTATTAGCCACAAACGTCATATTAAATTACAACTTTTAACGCATTTGGAAAAAATATTTTAGATAAATAATACTTGAAATTATAATTAAATACTTGAAAAATGATTGTGTCTCTTTGCGGGAGGGAAAAAATTGAGATTCAAATATATTTTTTATTTGCTCGTCTGTTCACTAGAACGTTTAGGGAGGCGTCTACTAATATCTACAGGAATTCCAAAAACTGAAAAAATCGAACTAATATCTATGAGAATCAAAGGGTTGATGAATATCTATAGCTCAAACTGTTGATTAATATCTATGAGAACCAAAGTGTTGACGAATATCTACAGCACTGGCAGAGGTTGGATTTGCAATTATGTATAACATATTGGAATAACGTAATATTGCGTATGCAGTTTAAAAAACTTAATTTATGTAAGTATGTATGTAAAAATCCCTAATATCGGACTATTGGACACATTTAGCTGATTAGTCCAACCTACGCTCTGTAGATATTAGTTCAACCTACGCTCTGTAGATATTAGTCAACACTCTGAAGTTCGTAGATATTAGTTCAACATATGAGCTGTAGATGTTCGTCCGACATAAAGGCTGTAGATATTAGTAGCTGGAGTCACGTTTAGTTATACATTCATTGCAAAATTATTATTTATTGGTTTATGATCGAGATATAGTTGTTATTATCTTCAAGCTGACGGTTTGTTGATAAAAAAATCAATATAACACCATGATTGTCTACTAATGGTACTCAAGACTAAAGACAAAGATTTGATAAGAAGATACCCATTTATACGGAGAAAATCATGAGTACCTACTTACATAGGTATATTTTGCATTTATCATTTTTTTAATTTAGTGTGCATTGAATTTTTTCTTCGGAAGAGGAATTTTATTATATTTTTGTTCTTAAAATGATGTCAAAGTTATCTACCTATGTACTCCAATCAAGTAACGATTAAGTAACTACCAGTCGATTTGTGTAGATTGCAGTAAAGTAAAAGACACGAGTAGATAGGTACAGTGGCGTAGCGAGGGGGGCGGGGGGGGTCACCCGATGTAGGGTAACACCCGACCGAGTGTCACCCCCCAAGAGCACGGTCTGTAGCTCTATGGCTCCCCGTGGAATGCCCCGGGAGAATTTAGTGTCTAACGGTCTTTTTATAGGCGAAACTAGCCTACATAAATTTTTATCCCAGAAATTCTCTAGCCACCCCTCCAGGACGGACCAAATTTTTACACATTTGACTGGGTAGTAATGTTTTTATTTTTTAAGAAGTCGAAATTTGCGTTTTGAATTTCTCAAAACATGGGTGCCACCCATGCTAGCTACGCCACTGGGTAGGTACTATTGATAGCTCCGTTGTAACCTCTCCCCAATGATGTAGGTAGCCTCTCATTCTCTCGTAAACGAACTTGGTACTCTGAATTCGTCATAAAATAAAAATTTGTTCATTAATCTGATTCGTAGATTTCCATAAAATCTTCGCGGCCAATCTCTCTGAGAAATGCAAGGTGTCCGGGGGTAAAGTGCACAAACTTCGGGAGGTGATTCTACACGATATTACAACTGAACAAGATATTTAACTTTTTCCTAAATTCCAATATTTAAAGGTTGTTTTCGGGTAAAAAAGTTGAGTTGTTCGCATGGAAAAAATATTATTCTTCTGTGGATAAATATTTGTGTATGGAAAAAAATAACATTGGAATTTCGAAAAAGTTATCTATGTTTTTACGACTCCAGATACGAATATCTACAGCCTGTATGTCTGACGAATATCTACAGCGCATATGTTTAACTAATATCTACGAACTTCAGAGTGTTGACTAATATCTACAGAGCGTAGGTTGAACTAATATCTACAGAGCGTAGGTTGGACTAATCAGCTAAATGTGCCCAATAGTCCGATATTAGGGATTTTTACATACATACTTACATAAATTAAGTTTTTAAAACTGCATACGCAATATTACGTTATTCCAATATGCTATACATAATTGCAAATCCAACCTCTGCCAGTGCTGTAGATATTCGTCAACACTTTGGTTCTCATAGATATTAATCAACAGTTTGAGCTGTAGATATTCGTCAACACTTTGATTCTCATAGATATTAGTTCGATTTTTTCAGTTTTTGGAATTCCTGTAGATATTAGTAGACGCCTCCTGTTTTTACTACTTCATGTAAAATCACCTCCTAAAGTTTGTGAGCTTTACCCGGAGACCTCTATAATATTAAGTAGCGATTATTATGAAATTTTGTGGATAGATACCTACCTACCTCTATAAAAATATGCAGCGAAAATCTAGCTACTAGCAAAACCATTTATCTGGTTACAAAGAACTCTGTATCTATGTGGTACCTTCATAATATAGAAATTCGGCCTCCGTGGTCGAGGGGTGAGGCACTTGACTAGCAATCCGAAAGTCACGGGTTCAAATCCCGGCGTGAGCAAGTTAATTTTATTTGATTGAATCGTGTTATTTCAACATTATTGTATATCTTTTTAATCCATTTTTTCACACTAATTCAGAAAGTATAGGGCTACTGGCGATTTTTTCTTTAAAAAAATATTGTCGTAGCTACCGCAGTAGTCACTGGTCACTTGGAAAAGCTAGGTTAATTTTTAAGTTAGTTTTTAATTCAGACAAATTCTTAGTTAGATCTGCAAAACTGTTTTAAACTTACTTGTATGACGGTGAAGGTGGTAGAATTTGGGGGCATTGTGGTGGTAGACTTTGTGTACTTTTGATATTACGTAAGTTTAAATCATTATTGTAAAGCATAACACCATACATCTGACACTGCACCAATTTCCGACGCATGTCACTCATTTAACGATTTTACGAACTGATGTTACATTCCTACACATATTGATGTTTTTGTATTGAAAAGGTTGTTCTCCTCCCCCTCTAATCAATGTCTAGCAAAGAAATATTTGACAATCAGATCTAACAAAATCATATTTAGCATACCCCGGCACTAATTTTGTGACATCGCACATTTTTTCTCGTTTTCCGGAGAGTAAAACAATTTTTTTTTAATTCTGTGATGGAGGCATCTACTAATATCTACAGGAATTCCAAAAACTGAAAAAATCGAACTAACATCTATGAGAACCAAAGTGTTGACGAATATCTACAGCTCAAACTGTTGACTAATAACTATGAAAACCAAAGTGTTGACGAATATCTACAGCTCAAACTGCTGACTAATATCTATGAGAACCAAAGTGTTGACGAATATCTACAGCACTGGCAGAGGTTGGATTTGCAATTATGTATAACTTAATATTGCGTATGCAGTTTAAAAAACTTAATTTATGTAAGTATGTATGTAAAAATCCCTAATATCGGACTATTGGACACATTTAGCTGAATAGTCCAATCTACGCTCTGTAGATATTAGTTCAACCTACGCTCTGTAGATATTAGTCAACACTGGGACCGTCATATATATTCGTCCGACCTTAGCTCTGTAGATATTAGTCAACACTCTGAAGTTCGTAGATATTAGTTCAACATATGGGCAGTAGATATTCGTCCGACATACAGGCTGTAGATATTAGTATCTGGAGTCAAAATGAAAATGGATATATTTCAACATTTTTTTATGGTTTTTGAGCGGTCCAAAATAAAAATTTCAAAATTTCAAAGTTAAAAATTTCTGGCATGTATGTCATAAAATGATGCTCCTTTTAAAAATCACGTTCATGTTTCTGACTTGGTGTGTGTGTCTGACACGCTCCTCTTAAGAGCGTTTAACCAGCCAGCGAACGAAAATCCACATTTCGTCGAAAGTTGTTCTTCCGATCATGCAGGGCGGTTACAATGAGAAAGATTGATTATTCTCCGTATCAGCTTTTTTAAATTATAACTCACTATCGAATTTATTTCAATCCAAATTAGCTTTAATTTATACCTTCATCCAAAAATGCTGAAAGGCGTGATGATAAAACTATTAAAATAGTGTACTTTTTGTAGTTATTTTTTGATTATAAGTATTTATCATTTTTCAATAATGTCTAAAATTAATAAGAATGTTAAAAAAATCTGAAATATATTAGTTTGTAAGTGCGCAAATAAATACACAAATGGACCAATTTTCGTCAAGAAACACATGTACGTACATATTTTTTAATGGTTTTATTGAAACTAAAATTAAAATTCTAATACATAACTTTGCTAGATAATGTATTGATTTATTTTACTGCATGATTACATTATTTGAAATGGGTGTAGTACAATACAAAAACTTTTTTGAAAATTTAACAAATCTGCCAACGACCTATGGAATAACCTTATTATACTAAAAATTAAAAAAAATTCTAAAAATTTATTACATAACTATGCTAGATAAAAGAACAATCTTTCGAAATCCATTTATAATTTTTTATGGAAAAGAGTCAATACGTCTAAAAACTTTTTTGAAAATGACGTATTTCCGGCTTTCTCTGGTAATGCCCTCTTAATAATCATGTTCATATTTCTGACGGTATGTCAGATATTGATAATTACATCATAACTAGAGAGGTTTTAATCCTGACACAAGAAGAACGGTTGAGCGGCGTTTTTTTACAAAACTTTATTTTGGATTTGAGGCCAAAATACCCAACCAAATCAAATAATTAAAAAATGCCTAAATGTACATAAGAAATATTAATTGCCGATATGAGTTATCTAATATATTTGTATTCTTAAATATAAAATGCGGGCCATTTTAGAATTAGTTTGCTACTTCGGCAATCTTTTGTGAGTTCATAATAATTTTATTAAATAAATAATCTTACCGAACTAATTTTTTAATATATTGAAACATAAAATGAAAAATAAAACATCGCCAAAAGGCATTTTTTGGTGTCTATTAAAATGTATGTACCTACCTAAAACAAATTTTCGTTCCAACAAGATTTCAACATAATCGCTCCTATGTCATCCATTATTTTTTTTATCTCTAATATATTTTATTTTATTTCACCATATTTACATGGTAGGTAGAGTAATATATATATTTTTAAATAATTGTCGTAATTGCAAAAGTTGCCTCGAAAATTGGCCTCCAATTTAGCGCATCTCCATAATTAATATTTGCCACGTATTGGTTTAAAAATTGTTGAAGTTTAACAATTGGAATCTATGTGATATTTTTATCTGACGGTACATATTTTTCCGACAAATGATTTTCAAATCATCAGATTGGTTTCAGTGGATCTTTCTTTCCTGAAACCATGCTGTTCGGGGATAAGTACCTATGCGCCTATCTGAGGCAAAAGGAATTTATAAATTAATTTTTCAAATAGTTTAGTAGGAGCTGATAGTATGAAAACTGGTCTATAATTTTTGATTAACTTGAGGGAGCGGTCCGTATCGGCAGAGAGAAATGAAAGGCGTGCAGTCGATGTAGTGAGTCAGACTTTATTGTGGCTACGTAGCGGAGGTCAATGCAGAGCGGGAGCGGAGTGACAGCAGTGATGCTGCTGCGCGATGATGTGAAGATGAAGGTCAGGAGACTACGGCGGTGAAGATCACAGGTCTTCAGGAAGCCGGCGTGTTGCCCTACACCGTGGCGGTGTAGACGTGACCTTGGTCCAGGCGGTCGATCGACGTCGTGTTGACGGGATATGGCGGCTGTGTGTCCAGTGGGTCGGAGCACACACGTGACGCAGGAAGGAACCTTGAGAGGCGATGAGGATGCTGGCGCGTTGCCAGGTGCTGGTTGCTGCTCGTTGCAGGATGCTGGATGATGGCGCGTTGCCGGTTGTGGTTGCTGCTCGTTGCAGAATGTTGATTGCCATCTCATGTCGAGATGGTAGTTGGAGAAGTTCCTCGAAGGTGCTGGAATGTTCCTGGGTCATGCTGGATAAATTGATGTTCACTGTTGACTGCGCGAGGCCCGTGCCCCGCGCGGGCAGGTACTTAGTCGTGACACTGCTCGTTCTGTGTTGCTTGCCCGGCCGATGAATGAATACCAATGAATACTGAGGTACTGACTGACTGGCTCCGAGCAAGCGAGCGCGGCTTATATACCCGTGGCAAGTAATTAGTCTCGCAGTAGGTAATGCGGTGAATTCACGCAAAGGTGAGAAATCGCTCGAACTTTCTGCGGGCACTTGTTTGGTACAGCCAGACGTTCTAGCTCTTTCGCGTAGGTGGCGGATTATTTACGATGCGCCAGTTACTACTACGCTAAAGTAGGTATGCCTTATCTTCCAGCGAATTCTGTGGAGGTCAGTGGCGCTGCGGTAAATTTCGCAGAGCGGGTTAAGTAGCCGCTACAGACCCCCTTCCCAGTGGTACGGAGTACGGTTGAGGGACGATGATGCCAGGAGACGCAGGAGAGCCGAGTTGATGCTGGCCGGTATGTCCATGCTGATGTGTCTCTACCGATTCCCTCGTTTTTGCGGTGTTACCGGTGTGTCGTGGTAACACTCTTGTCAGAAAGTTATTTGCTGCGTGTTCATATCACGTCGGGGTCACCAGTTGAGGGAGCGGTCCGTATCAGTAGAGAGAAATGAAAGGCGTGCAGTCGATGTGTGAGTCAGTCTTTATTGTGGCTACGTAGCGGAGGTCGATGCGGAGCGGGAGCGGAGTGACAGTAGTGATGCTGCTGCGCGATGATGTGAAGATGAAGGTCAGGACACTACGGCGGTGAAGATCACAGGTCTTCAGGAAGCCGGCGTGTTGCCCTACACCGTGGCGGTGTAGACGTGACCTTGGTCCAGGCGGTCGATCGACGTCGTGTTGACGGGATATGGCGGCTGTGTGTCCAGTGGGTCGGAGCACACACGTGACGCAGGAAGGAACCTTGAGAGGCGATGAGGATGCTGGCGCATTGCCAGGTGCTGGTTGCTGCTCATTGCAGGATGCTGGATGATGGCGCGTTGCCGGTTGTGGTTGCTGCTCGTTGCAGAATGTTGATTGCCATCTCATGTCGAGATGGTAGTTGGAGAAGTTCCTCGAAGGTGCTGGAATGTTCCTGGGTCATGCTGGATAAATTGATGTTCACTGTTGACTGCGCGAGGCCCGTGCCCCGCGCGGGCAAGTACTTAGTCACGACTTTTCAAGCTTTTCAAGCTTTCTTAAAAATATGACTTATTTGGGAAGTTTTCCATACTTCAGGAAAAGTGGAAGTGTTAATAGATAAATTAAAGATAGACATAAAGGTGTTTTTAGGAACTCGGCGCACCCTTTAATTAAAAAATACCGGAACGAAGTTTGGTCCGATGGAGTGTGAGTTCTTCATGAGACTTACTCATAACGTATTCAGTAAACATATATCTAAGTTAACGTTTGAAGCTCCTCTGGTATTAAATGTGGCCGCATTATTAATGTCTAGAAGTGGAGGGTCTTTATTGTAGACCGATTGAAAATGATCAGCAAATGCGTTAGCCACACCCAAGCCACTTAATTCCTGATTACCTTTCATCATGATGTGTTCTAGACCACCATCCTTCCGAAGGGATTTTATATGGGTAGTGCCAAACCAAAACATCTTGGGATCACGTATGATGTTTTCCTCGATTTCAGACACGTAGGCCCGATAGGGCACTCGAACCTCGCGTCTAAATAACGCTCGGTAAAAACTAAACAGATCGTATTCACTCTGAAGGCCTCCTGCTTTCCAACGCTTGTGACGGGCGTATTAATTTGATCTCTATATTCGAGATGACTTCCTCGAGAACCACTTCGGATACTTGGGGCGTATTTGATCTCTATCTTCGAGATGACTTCTCTCGAGAACCACTTCGGATATTTGCGACCACCACTGCCTGCAAGTTTTTTGGGAAAACAAGAATCAAATACATCATAAATACAATTGTTAAAATATTGCGCCGCCTCATCTACTGTACAAAAAGAGCTGAGGTTTTACCAGTCCATCCGACTCATTGATTCATACAAGTTGATGAGATTACCCTTGTTGAAATTCCATCCCCTTGAAATTTCGCGTTCGAGGGTTTACTTTTAAAGCTTTTCTCATCAAACCGCACTGAAATTCAATAGCCGGATGAAAGCTGTCCTCGGGTACAAGTGGAAACTCACAGCATCGTACGTATTACATATGCAATTTTTAAAGATTTTTGACCCCCCCTCCCCCTATGTAACGCGCTATAACGTTTTTCGGTCTCCCCCCCCCCAAACGTCACGTAACGCCCAAGTGACAATTTTTACGAGAAAGTCACGCAAAGTACTGGAAAGTCGCTTAAATACCCCTTTTCTTGTTTTAATCGCGTTTGCGATATTAAATAAAACAAGAGATTATCTATTTTATATATACAAGAGATTATACATTATCTAAATAAAGAAAAACATTTTACGTAACGCGTTGTTCGAACCCCCCCTCCCCCCTCCCCTCGTAACGCACATTATCGTTTCACAAGACCCCCCCCTCCAGTGCGTTACGTAATACTTGAACGGCCCCTTACCTCAAGATTGGCATAGGATTCTGGAATTGGAATTAAGAATGTCATTACATTACCTACACTATACCCTATGTTTGGTTAGGATTAATTATAAAAAATTATAAAAATAATTTTAACTTCCGACGTCATCTTTCTAATTTTATTGATGGCCATCGTCGAGCAGAGTGCAAGATTATTTTTGATAGGTGAGTAGGAACTTCCGAGAACGCATCGCGCTCGACTTCGATTCTTGCTTCTAGCCTCTCGCCGAATTTTGACAGCTTGTTTTCATTGGCAATTTTGGCATCGAAGAGATTGCTTCACAAAAACGAATAATATATTTTTTATTATTGTTGTCAATACTCCTCAAAAAACTTCGATGAAAGCCATGGCGATTCAAAATTTTGTGAAACTTGCATCAGATTTAGAAAAACAAGAATTAGAGGTAGGAAAACCTAGTAAACTTGTTTATAAAGCGCATAACCTATAAATAAAATACGATTGAATATTGAATATTCGATCAATTTTTTGACATTTGCTTTGTGTTTCAGGCTCCCAAAGGAATTGTCAGCCCGCTAGTATATTCTCAATTGTTGGCAATATATCTCCAACAAAATGATTTGTAAGTATAGCGTTTTAAGGTAAACTTATAGAATTGTATACAATTATCTTAATCATCTTAACCAAAATGTCAATAAACAAATGCTCACGCTGGAAAACATTACTACGGTATTTTAATAGACCTCTTACGACCAATGACTTTATGTCAAATTGTAACCACTATCCACCACAAAAAATAGGTAAACTTTCGAAATCACTGGACAAGCTAATACAAATATTATTTATGGATTACCGCTTAGGTACTTATTAATACGGAATTTTTTTATTCAAACAGTTAGATTTAGCTTTATTATTACGAAAAGTGAGTATTTATTACAGGGGTAGGGTTGCCATCTGTCCTACTTTAGCCGGACATGTTTGGATTTTTTAGGTCGTGTCCGGCAAAATATTTATATGTCCGGCCTGTACGGCTTTTGTTAGGCTTTTTGTTAGTATAACGCGGTGCTTGCAGCTCCTGCAGAAAGAACGCAAGGCAAGCCACGCGAAGCAATTTGAAAAACTGTAGACGTTGTTGGTTCCATGTCTCCCTACCGCCAAAGTTAGCCATTGGTGTTATCTGCTGTAAATGCAATTACTTTATCCACCAAGTTTTTGTCCTTCAAAACGTTGTACGTGAAATTAGATAATAAGCTCTTTTCTTTTAAAATGCTATATAATTATAAAATTTAATTTGTTATCAACGTTAACTGCATAGACTGTCAGTAGCTGAGTTCAAACTCTAGAATTGTTAAAAACTATATGTGAAAGTTGAGTTTTTTCCGAAAAAACTACTAGAATATGATAATTTGGGAGGCGGGAATGGGTACCGCCGCCCCGGGAACCTTTATTGGATAACCAACACCTCTGCCATAGTTTACCCCAAGTGGTTTGCTACGTTTGGTGATTTAGCAGGGGTGCCCGGGTTCATGGGGTGAGGTTTGTCTAGGTCTTGGAGGCGGATCACCAGGACACACTGAACCCCAGATTCCTACCCACCCCTTAAACCCTTTTTCTTCCCAGAACTCTCCTCTCCTTTCTTTCCTTAAAAAAACCCTCTACACAGCATCTCCAAAGATGACATAGGCCCTGAGGGAAATTATTTTCCCCAGGGCCTCCTGTGTGGAGCTCATGTAAAAAAAAAAAAACCTGCACTGTGCAAAAGATTTGTAAAATATTACATATTTGTTTTAATTTTTGGAATAACTAAATTTCAAATTGTGATATTTAATCATCGAAGACAATATTAGCAACTCTCAAACGAAGGTTTGAAATAGAAAAATCAGAAAAAGATTCAGTTGCATTTAGGAATTGAACCCGGTGCCCTAGTCTTGGTCTCTGATTTTTCTGTTTTAAATTCTCGTTTGAGAGTCGCTAATGTTATCTTCAATAATTAAATATTATATTTGTTTCTAAAGTTATCCGTGTAGAACAGTTGTTAGTATTTATGGGTAAAAATGAGCGTCTGTTTTTAAGTATACCGCTATGGTAAGAGGTACTAAAGGAAGGATAGGAAGTTCTGAGAAGGAATCATGTATGAGGGGTGCGTGGGAATCTGGGGGTCAGTATGTCCAGAAGTGACTGATGTATGAATACATTCCTCCCACTGCGGTGCAAGGCAATGAGTTGAGAAATTCAGGCTGGAGAGTTCAAATGGTCTCCCTCAACCAGTCTCTCCCCACCCGACCCACCACACGCAAAAGCATCTGCCGCCAAGACCTTCAGATCGCCAAACCTTCAAACCTTTAGACAAACTTCACCCCAGAACCCGGGCACCCCCGCCAGCGTAGCGAATCACTAGGGGTGACGTATGGCAGGGATGTTGGTACTACTGATATGTAGATCAATTATTACTTTGCCTTTTTTATCATAAATAAAGTATCTAACAAAAACAGTGTTTACTATGGAGCACTCAGTGTTAGGAATTTACTGTGGTTATCATAATTTAATCTATTATTTTAGATGTAATGCCAAGTACCTCTGGAAAAGAATCCCCCTGAGCGTGCAGTCCTCCAACCCCGAACTCTTCTCGGTTTGGGGAGTGGGGCAGAAGATGTGGAAGAGGGACTTGCCAGGAACTTACCAGGCCTTGGCAGCCACTGCTTGGACTGATCCAATTGCCGATATCATGAAGTCCTTAGAAGGTAAATTTCTCATCCATATATTCATTTTTTACTATCCACCTGAATAATTAAAATAAAATCAGTTCAACTAATATTTCTCAGTGTAATTTTATTGAGTAAACCTAAATTGTAATATTTAACCATTGAAGATAATAAACAACTCTCAAATAAAAAAATGCGGTACAGAAAAGCTTCGGTAGCATTGTTGAATTAATGACATCTGTTGTTAGTTTTTAAAACTAATTTCTATGATATTTTGATAAAAACTTACAAAGTTTTCTGATAAGCCAGCCAATGAATGTTGATTATGAATTTAATTCAATTTCTACCATTATTTTTTCAATATTGTTTTCTTTTTTGCTCATAATAATACTAGTAGTTTCTACCTAGCTTCAACAGAGTATCAACTCACTTTTAACCTCCAATTTTGAAAATAATGCATTCAAAACAAGTTAGAGTTTTAGAATTCATTGAACCGGAGTTAGACAGATATTCGAAATTCGTATATCTAATATTAAATCAATGTTTGGTTGAATAAATCGGCACTCTGAGGTTAAAAAGGTTAATTTTTTATTTTGTATTACAGAAAAAGTACGCGAGCGCGCCATTACCCTGATCGGCCAGGCCTACAGCTCCGTGTCTGTGGACACTGTCTCCTCCATGACAGGTCTGGCTCCGGAGCTGGTGCTAGAACTGTGCAAGGAGCGCGGCTGGGCCGTGCAGGACGGGGGCAAGATGGTGATACCCACCAAACCGCTGCCTCCCCCGGCACCCATCACCTCCAGCGAAGACCAGCTCTATAAACTTACTGAATTTGTCACTTTCTTGGAGAATTAAATTATTTTTTGATAATAATTGGTTTACATTTTTATTTTTTTACTGAGGAGTGTTCAAAGATATTGAAATATAAGAGACGTGCTATCCACAGTTTTTACTGGGTGGGATTGCGCTTCCGGTTGTCGCCGATATTGTTTACCAATTAACGAATAAACTAAATGAATGAACTTTTTCAGTATTCAAACTGTATTGTTAACCAATACTAATGCACACCTTCAAAAAATCAACAAAATGAACAAATTCTTTTTGTACGTAAACTACTCCGATTAGGTAGTAGTCTGCCGACAGTCGCGCGGACATCATAGCATGTCTCTTTTGTATTTCAATATCTTTGGGTGTGTTTATGATGAGTTTTATTTTATAGATTTGTACCCAGTACAAATATAGTTGTGCTAGTTGGGTGGTCGAAGAAAAATTTCTATTTAAATTGATAAGTAATAAGAATAAGGGTAACCTTTTATATTCGCTGGCCATGCTCAATACAATTTTTTTTTACAATAGTTCCACACAGAAGGCTCAGGGCCTAAATCAACGATACTCAACCTGCGGCCCGCCAAGCTTTTTTGTGCGGCCCTAAACACTTTACCATCAGGAACTTGAATTAAAAAAAAACTATCATTCTAAATTTCGTATATCTTGAGATTCGTTTCGACTTTGACGCACAGATAGTGCGTCAAAGTCGAATAGCGCACCCGAAAAGAATTTTCATTAGTCCACATGATCTTAGATCTTAGATGTGTAAGAAACGTTGCTTAGATTTTCACGGCCAAAAGGTTTTTTGATATTTTTTTGGGGTGTTATGCCGTGTTGCGCTACCTCCCTCTTTAGCCAATGTTTCTGACAGCGTTACAGTGTCCATCATCAGGGCAGATGCGTAAGAGTGTTGCTATTTACACACGCTAGATTTATTCCCAAAAAACAAATATTTGCCACAAAAGTATGATCATTGGGGATGCTGTGTGGAGAGTCTTCTTAGGAAAAGGAAGTTCGGGGAAGGAAAAAGGTATGAGGGGTCAGTAGGAATCTCAGGTGTCAATTTGTCCAGGAGTGATGGATGTATAAATCCATCTCTTCCAATGCGGTGCAAGGCGATGGGTCGAGAGAGTCTGACTGGAGAGGTCTAGGTTAGGTCTCCCGATCCAGCCTGCCGCGCTAGTAGGTGGGCAATCGCATTCGCTACCAAGACCTAGTCAAACGCTACCCCATGAATCCGGGCACCCTTGCTAAGTCACCAAACATGATGAACCATTTGGGTTGACCTATGGCAGGGGTTTTGATTATCCAATATGATTACCGGGGCGGCGGTACCCACACCCACTTCCCAAAGTGAATGAATATGTAAAACAAGAAAAAAAAACATGGCCAAACTGTCAAATCTCATGAAATTTTGGTTGACAAAAAAATATAGCCATCGGGATGCCTGGCATACGTGAAATATCGAAATAAATTTTTATTGAAGGAAGTGAAAAGAAAGTAAACAAGTCTTTAAATTTTTGATAATAAAACATCCTTTTATAATTATATAGACCAGTGGTCTTCAACCTTTTTGAGCCGGCGTACCCCTTGTCTCTCACTTCAAATTTGTTGTTCCCGTTACCCTCTATCTATCTTTTTTACTCGTGTAATGAAAGACGTGTTTCATTTGCAATTTTTAATACTCTAATTATTATATGAATTTAACAATCAAGTCACACAAATACAATTAAGTAATGCAATTTTATACAGAGTGTAATACGACTTCAGGCATTTTAACCAGTGATTCTACAGGCGTACCACATTATTGCGTACCCCCAATTTGGCTTCGTGTATCCCCAGGGGTACGCGTACCACAGGTTGAAAACCACTGATGTAGACAATAAATCAATAAAATATATTGCAAGTTAATCATTGAAGTTAATTCATCATTATTTAAGATCCATTGCCGATAGAATAGAAGCAAATATACTGCATCGAGTTTTGGGTTGAGATCAGACGAGTCTGGTCATAGGAAGTTTCGTTTTGTGCAAGAGCGTCGTCCCGTCTTGCTTCTCTAGAGTCGGTTTTACCCCCCAGGCATGCCAAAAGATGTTTGACGTACTTTGAATGCTTTTTATGTGAATAACACACAAGAGTTTAAACTACTCCCAACCGTCTTGAGCCAGTGAGACCATGGCATCCCCAATCGGGATATGTTGTGCGGCTGAAGATAGTGTGGAGGAGAAGGAGGTTGAGAAGGGGAAGGTGAGGAAGTATCTGGCTATTTAGATCTATGTAGTCACAAAACACGGCAAAAACCATTTCAAACAATATTTCAATTCACATAGATGTATGGAATATGTCACTAATACAATATAAACATGAAATTCAAGTATAGGTAAAACCTCCGTTGATCGCGGGAGGTGCGTTTCGGACATGGCCGCGATATCGCAATCTCCAAATCTCTTAATGCTCAGAAACTACCGTGGTCTACGTGTACTGAGGACATTTGGATATCGGTGCCAATACTAGGTAACAATAATAAACTCCAAAAATTATATATATGCTGCTCGTACCATCCACAAAACACCAACTACATTCATAATCTAATTCATCACTTAAACAATACATCGGACCTGCACACAAATCACCCGGAAGGATTGTTTTTATTAGCTGGAGACTATAACATACCCAAACTAAATTGGAAGGTAACAGAAGGGCAAAACTATTTAGAATCAAATTTTCCAGAAGATACTGCTAGTTGTGCGTTGGTTGACTTCCTTTCATTCACGCAATTACAGCAATTTAATTCTGTGATCAATACAAATAAACGAACTCTTGACTTAATCATGACAAATATTTCAGAATGTAGCATAACTCACAGTACCCAGCCTCTGACGCCTGAAGATACACACCACAGAGCATTAGACATAGAGTTATCCCCTGTTACTAAACTGTCTCCCCTCGTTTCGTCAAGGACAGTCAAAATGTTTCACCAAGGTGATTACGGACAAATCATAAACGAATTATCCATAATAAATTGGGAACACGAATTTCAAAATAAGGATACTGAAGGGGCCGTATTAAACTTTTATAATATCATAAATGACCTCATACGTAAACATATTCCCGAAAAAAAAATTTATGTTAATTTGGAAAGGTTTCCCCCATGGTATACTTCCCCACTTATTAAAATTGTAAAAGAGAAACTAAAATATCACAAAAAATGGAAAAAATACAAAAATCTAGCTGACTATCAATCCTTTTCAGTGCTGAGAAATCGTCAAAAGAAGATCTCACTTGAATGTTATGATAACTACATTAGGACGGCAGAAGAATCAATAAAAAAGTGTAGTAAACGCTTCTGGTCGTTCGTAAAATCAAAGCAATTGTCTTCTGATCTACCAAATCAAATGTATCTTCGCGATATCTCCTGCACTGATGGACAATCCATTTGTGACAATTTTAGTGATTATTTTAGATCGGTTTTTGTTGAGAATCCCAACCCCAGCCTCGATCCTATAAACTCTGATAACAATGTCGACAACTCTTATCATCATATTCACACAATTAACTTTAATCAATCGCATGTACTTAATTATCTAAAAAAACTTGATCCGAACAAAAGCGCGGGATCTGATTTAATTCCATCCATTTTTTATGTAAAATGGGGGGACCAATTGGCTTATCCTATCTCCATGCTGTTCAAAATGTCATTTGAGGAAGGCAACTTCTCCAACGTCTGGAAACAAGCACTCATTACACCAATCCATAAAAGCGGGGACAAAAATAACATCACTAACTACAGGCCCATCTCCAAACTCCCAATTATCAGCAAGATTATGGAAAACATGGTTCTTGACCAACTTTTTCCAACAGTACAAACTACCATATCAAAAAATCAGCACGGCTTTTTTAGAAAACGGTCAGTCGAGACAAACCTGCTTGAATACACAGATTTCATATTTATTTTAATTCTATGGGTAGTAAAACTCAGATTGATTCTATATACACGGATTTTTCAAAAGCCTTTGATAAAATTAACATCAAACTGCTTCTGAAGAAGCTATTAAAAATCGGGATCAGTGGGGACCTTCTAAGATGGATCAAATCGTACGTCACTAACAGGAGTCAAGCAGTTAGAGCTAAGGGTTTCTCTTCACGTTTCTATAATATACCCTCAGGAATTCCACAAGGATCACACCTCGGACCTCTCCTTTTTATTTTGTATATAAATGATATAGACTCTTGCTTCAAAAACTCTAAAATCCAAATTTTTGCTGATGACATTAAAATTTACAAAAAAGTAATTAATATTAATGACAGCCTAGAATTGCAAGAGGATATAAATAGGCTTGGACTATATTGCGCGAACAACCAACTGTACCTTAATCTAGAAAAATGTAATACAATATCTTTCACCAAAAGCACTAACCCCCTAACATTCCCATATAAAATAAACGGAGTTGAATTAAAAAGGTGTAGTGAAGTAAGGGACTTAGGAATAATAATGGACTCCGGAATGTCTTTCCGATCACACATAAATTCCATTTGTGACAGGGCCTACAAACTCCTAGGATTCATTGTAAGAGTGACTAAACCATTCAGATCACCACATGTAATCAAGATATTATATTTTTCTTTTGTTCGCTCCATACTAGAATTTGGATCAGTGATTTGGAATCCCCAATACAAAGTCAATATTGAAAGGTTAGAAAGAATCCAAAAAAAAGTTTTTGAAATACTTAGACTTTAAATCGTTCCGAATATCAGAACATGTAAAAGATTCCTTAGCATTCCATAAAATTACATCACTAGAAGAGAGAAGAAATATATCCGACCAGAAATTTTTATACAAAATCATCAACAACGCTGTTGACAGCAACTATCTTCTGGAAAACATCCATTTCCACTGTCCAGTACGTATTACAAGAACAAACAAACTATTCCACATCCCACAATCAAAAACTAACTACTCACAACATACATTTCTGAAAAGGACGTGCACAAAATATAACAATATCCTTTCAGACGCTGATATTTTCCATTTGTCCTCAGTTCAATTCACAAAATATGTAACGGAGAAGATCAAAACAGATTGTTGATCGTAAATCCTGCTGTGTGCCTTATTTTATTGTTTCTCTCTTATTATGTTGGTTTCATCTGATTTTCGTATGAATTATTATGTTGGTTTCATCTGATTTTATTATGTTGGTTTCATCTGATTTTCTGTAATCTAGTTAGGTATTATGTATGTATAACTTCTTATATTAATGAGTTTTTTGTTTTTTCTTTAAATTCTATATTCTCAAATGTGGAAACTTCACTGGTTCATGCAAATTTGTCAAATGTAATTATTTAATAAAATATGTACAACTGTTTGTTTCCCAAATAAAGTAAAATAAAATAAAAATAAAATAAAATAAACGAAATTCCGCAATCAATGGGGGAGTATGTCTGTACTAGCCGTTTCGCCAATCATTTTAACCCGGCGAGAGTGTGGCAGAGTATGTCATATCCACCATGTTACTTATTTGCCCTGGAAAAACCAGGCGGAAACTGTGAGCAGAAAAGCCTGTTCTCTCATGTGGCAACTAGGCGAATCTGCGGTAAGATAGAGGAAGGAACGGGGGCCGGGGTATGTCTGCAGGGATCCAAGAGGAAACTCAATATACCTCTAGGAACATACTGCAATATGTTTCAGGCTGAGACCGCTGAGATGAAAGCCATCTTGGCCTGCGCACAGGAGAATACACATATTGGGTACAGGAATAAGAACCTAACTATTTGTTCTGATAGCCAGGCAGCCCTAATGGCACTGGAAAGTAACCGATGCCACTCCAGAGTGGTGATGGAATGCAGGACTGTTCTTACAGAACTTGCTACCATCAATAAAATAATCTGATATGGGTACCAGGTACCAGGGCTGACGAACTAGCAAGGAAAGGGGCGAAAGCACACTTGCGGGATCCGAGCCGGCCATAGGAATAGCAGCTTGCCACACCAAATTACATATTGAGAGGTGGGTCAAATCCCAGCACTGGAAGGAATGGGAGAGGGCACCCGGAATGAGGCAATCCAAAGTACTACGGACCAGACCCCAGACGGACCAGGAAACTACTCGATATGGACAGAAACTCGCTGAGGGAACTGGTGGGACTACTAACGGGACACTGTCAACTCAGGAGACACATGCAGCTATTGGGCGTGGAAAGCACCAATAGATGTAGATAACGTGAAGAGGATGAAGAGACTCCAATTCACTTACGGTGCCAATGTCCTGCCCTGGTGGGAACTAGACTCAGATGCCTGGGGAGACACACTGTAGAACCAGAAGACTTAGCCACATATTCACTGACAGCTCTGGTGAACTTTATTAAAGGGACTGGGTTATTGTTAACGGATTGAGGTAAAATGTGAGATAGCACAATGGGCCTATGGCCTAAGTACTCACGGGAACTTATCGTAAACCGTCTCCGCAAAGAATAAAAAAAAACAACTTAAATGCATGTATTTTTTGTTCGTGAACTTCAAACCTGCTGTTGCTTTGAGTAGCTGAGTTAAAGAGGTGGGGGAGGGGATAGTGGCGTGATTGTGAGTCGCGGCATCCTGCGCTCGAGTTTTACACTTGCAAACTGCGTTCGGGTATATGATACCCTGCCACTTAGCTGGTGTATATATTTCGTGACAAAAACTAACATTACTTTTTCTACTATTTTAACTTACTTTCTTTGTTGCATTGAAGATTTTAATAGAAAAATGACGTTGACAGTGAAGAAACCCGACTTCGGTCAATGTTGGAAGAAGTGTTAGAAAATACTTCCGATGAGGCGAGATCTGGAGAAGAATCTTACCATTGTAGTGAACACAATCTTTAATCTGATACTGACTCAAAATGTTCCTGGTCGTTATATTAGATGCGGAGATTGCCCATACAAAAAGGATCGCAAGACAAAATACACATGTGCAATAGGTAGGAGTGAATTATTTTTTTTCACTGGACGGTGATGTAAGAGTAAAAATTTGGTGCCTTTTAGGTTCAATTTAAGCCATGTACAATATTATTCAATTTTTTGATAACTGCCTCCGCAATGGCATTGAATTTATGAAAATAGTCGGTTTTACACTCTAATTGGAAGTCACGTTTATGTACGAAATTTATTTAACATACTAATTTTTATTAAGAAAGTTTACTTGGTATAATATAGATTCGACACAAAATAAAAAGAAGTTCGAATTTGTGTTTTATAATTTAAATAAAGGGGAGAGAGGAAGCGCGGAGGTGGTACTTAGCTTGCTTGCACTTGTCGCGTCGCGCGTCGACAGTGCTCTATTTGTTCGTGGCTCGGATCAGTCGCACGCTCATTTGTTGTTAAAATTACGTTCGATATTCTTTCGTGGCAACTATGCAAAGAACTCGGAGTGTATTCAAATGTCCTCTATTTGGTGATGTTTGTGAGATGAAAGAGAACGTTCTACCTACTTACAAAGATGTAGTGAAATACTATGAGTGGACGAGACATCAACTGAAATTGCAATCAGAAACCGCAAAAGAACCAATTTTTGGTGAGATAGCAGATATAGTAATGTCGAAATTAAAAATATATGGCACACTGCATCTATTCCTACATTGACGCGAACAAGGATCGTTCAAATGTTGAAAGCATATCATTTTAATTTTTAATTTTTTTAATTTATTTTTTAAAATTTTAAAATTTTTTTTTAATTTATTTATTTTTTTTTTTTTAAAGAAAGACAAACATTTCCGGGTTACGAATAACCCAACAATGTTTGAAAATCTCCTACTACCACCACAGAAAGCTGAAAATGTTGCTTGTGTTGTGATGGAGGACTTAGCCAGCCGAGGAATCGAACACGCGACGCTCGGGTGGGACCCAAGCGCTATGCCCACTCAACCACCGACCAGTCATTTAAAGTGCACAAATCCACTCAAGTCTATCAAGGGGCTCTCCCTGGACAAGTTAAATAGTTTTCAGAAAAGCAGTAAGATACTTTTTGATATTTCAGTATGCAAATGCAAAGCATTCGCTCAATGTATATATCCTAAGGATAAAAAGGTTCCCAAACAAGAGCAAACTTTTTTGACTGATCAAAGAATGTCTCGGGTAATGGTAATCAGCAGAATCGACGTAACTGCTACAAAGAAGTTGCAAAAGACTCTAAAAAGGAACCTATTTCACTGATTCAAGAGCCGGGATCCATCTACATGGATACGTGGTACCTGATGTTGGTACAGCAAAAGGAATAGATATCATGATAACAGGGTTTCTGTTACGTAAAGAAGTTTCCCAAGATAGAATTATGGCAATTGATTGTGATGGTACGAATGTTAATACTGGAAAGCATGCTGGAATTATAAGACTGCTTGAGAAAAGGCTACAAAAACCACTTCAGTGGATAATTTTTTTGCTCCACATGAACGAACTGCCTTTGAGACATCTGTTTCTTCATCTCGATGGGTGTACTTCGGGACCTAAATCTTATATTGGTCCACTGGGAAAATCACTGGAAACCTGTAAAAAGCTGCCTGTTAAAAATTTTGAACGCATCGAAGGTCAAATGCTACCAGAAATGGCCAGACCAACAGCACTTGTATAAAATTATCTCGGCGGTAGTTTCAGATGAATTTCCAGAAGACCTAGGCAATAAATCTCCAGAAAAACTATCACAGGCCATTGGATCAGCCTCCAGATACCTGCCAGAAACACTTAAAAAAAATATAGATCCTGTTATCCAACGAAACGTCTACTTTGCGGACTTTGCGCATCCTGAAGGGATTCTTCTTGCGATGATAACAGATGATAAAAAACATGTTAGAGAGCTGGCAGCCCTACTAAAGGCACGCAATACTACTCAACCTCCAACACCTAGACTGTTTCAAGTGCCATTGATAGATTTTAATGCTTCTACATAAATATTGATTTAATAAATTGGCAGGAAAACTTAACTGAACCACCGATTTTGAAAAACTTATTGGACTAGGAAATTCAGAATGTTGTGGAATCTGGTGGTGAAAACGAACTATTGTTTATAAGGCTTCTCTGCCATACTAAAGCTGTTGAAAGAGCTTTAAAGAATACAACAGAGGCTTCCATTTCTCAGTGGATAAGAATGTCGCGATTAGGTACAATAAATGCCAAGCTGGAATCGCGAAATCAAATGCCTAAATTTGAAACTAAAAAGGATTTTAAACCTAAATAATAAATGTATTATTTTTCGAGTTTGTTTCAAATTTCATTTTTTTTACAGCGATGCCTTAATAAATATCTTAATTATATATGGTTTATCATTTAACACCTACTTACCACTAAATTAATCACAATGTATCGCCTTATAAACTTTAAACTTTTTTACCCTAATTTTCAATTTTTGAAGTCATTGCGGAGACTGAAGATCTTAATCAAATGAAATGAAAAATCCCACGAATTTTTACTTTAACATAAGGCACAAATCCCCCCCTCTTAGAACTCTGAATCTTAATAAAAAAAAAATTTCATACATCCGTGCTTCACCCTATTATGTGCAAGCTGTGGAAAAGATACATGTATGGAGCGTGCAATTTTTTTTTGCAAAAACTGCACTTATTTCAGCTCCAGTTCCTAAGATGTTCCTAATATTTTTTGTTATTTTTTTTAGTTTATATGGTTACTTGTTTCATGTTCTGTCATACGGTGTGCCTTTAAGTTTTTTCTTTAGTTCCTTTGTAGTTTTGTTTTGAAGTGAAAATTTTTGTTGAAAATTCATAGTGACTTGTTTCCATTACAAGTAAAATATAAAAATTGTTAAAATGGCGCAAATGTTTTATTTCCAATATGTCATACTACATTCTTGCTATAATAAAAAAAATTAATATAATGCTTTTTATTAAGAATCAAGTTTTACGGTCAAATTTGTAAACAGGTATGTCATGCTCTGCCACATACTTCTTGTTACATTTTTTCGCCACACTCTCGCCGGGTTAAGGCAATTCAAGTTCAATCGTTTTTTAAACCCATCAATCCATGCTCTACTTGGATTATATTATATTCATAATTATTTACATTTTTTTTCTTTTTTCTTTTCTTGTCATCATTGGTAGCAACTTACAAATAATGGTACCAGCTTACAAAAGTGGCTATTCTTATTATTTGGTTCACAGGTTTTCTTATTATTGAAAAATGAAATAATTCAAATTTGTATAATTTTTAATAAATTATAATATAATTTATATATTATTAATTAATTATTTAATCTATAATTTTTTTCTTATTATTATTATTTTATTGGAAATAAGATTTATTTCCTGTAATATGTAGATATCTTCTCAACTTGAAATATATTTGACTTATTATTTACGTATCATTAAACAATTTTATGTGCCTCTTTAAGTAAAGTTATTTACATATATTATGTAAATATATTTTTTCATTGTTGCAATATTGTAATTTTAAAATATTTTAGTATTTATTGTTTGATTTGTTATATGCACATTGCACAACTACATAGTACATATATTATGTCCTTCTCAACTTCTGTTTTCTATTTCTTACTGATTTACAAGCTCAGTAGAGCGGTCTTTTTCATGTTGTAGTTGTAGTTATACCTGATACTAGGTAATAATAATATTTGGCTAATTTATATTATGTAAAAGCCGAAAGGCATTGATATTATAAATAAATAAATACATTCTGAATGGTGGTCTAACACCAGGGCTATACTGAGAGTATCTTCCGCTCTGAAACGTGTCACAAATGTATTACATATTATTTGAAATGAATAAATTGTGTAATAAAACAAATTAATCAAATAAAATTTATTTGCACATGCAGGCATTTGAACTCATGACCTCCGGTTGCAAGTCGAGAGCCTTACCCTCGACTGTAGAGGCTGTCGATGCAATTATTTGTAGAAATTCAATTAGTGGAATCACATGCATACGCGGTTTGGAGAAAAACCATTACAGTGTGGCAACGGCATGATTGAAAAAAGTTAATTTATGGATATAACTGCACTCCGGCACTGACTCCTGGCATGGTCGAGGGGTAAGGCTTTTGACTCGCAATCTGAAGGTTGCGGGACCGAATCCCGGCGTGGGCAAATAAAGTTTATTTGATTAATTTGTGTTATTTCATTTACACCCTTGAATATATAGTGATACTGTCGTGGTTCGTACTAGTGGTACGGTTAGTCCTCGAACAGTTATAATTCTTTTGCTAATACATATTTAATTGTGGTATATTATATTTATTAAAGAAATCTTTATGTAATTATAATAGTGCAATTTTGTCATACATTTTTGTAAGTGGGGGAATCGGGAAATCTTGGAAAACTTTTATTGTTAAGTAATAATGGGCCTTTTTTAATATGATGTTTATTAATATTTTTTTAATTATTTATAACAAGCTTACGGGTCCGAGTGGTTAATACAACTTTACTGTTCAAATTACACACCTACAAAATTATATCCCAATGGTATAATACGCATAATTGGAAATTCATAAACATTTTAAGAGTATTAACATTTTATTGATCAGTTTCTTAATAGCTTTTTCCCGCGGCTTCGTTCGCATGGTTTTAGGGGGGTTCCCTCCCCCCTCACAGTTTAATTTCAATCATCACACGTCAAGAATGAAATTACATTTTTTTTACAATGTCCTGGTGCCTTGTTTAGGATTTGATCAAGGGAACATGGAGGCCCCCCAGAACCAGAATCCCGTGTGAACTAATAAAAAGCTGTAAAATTACATCAACTTCTTAAACTGGAGGGGGGGGGCTCATTCAACTTTGCCGCCCCGGGCCTCTGACGGGCTTGGTCCGCCACTGAATACAGCACACTCTTTTCGAAGTACATATCATATATCTGGTAGTATAAGCAAGGGCGGATCCAGGATTTTTTCTGGGCACAAGGGGCGGACGGGCAAAAAAATCAACAATGACTGTTAGGATTTTTTTCTGGGGGGTGCACAAAGGGCGGACGGGAAAAAAATCAACAATTACTCTTTGAAATAAACTTGAAGTATCGTACTCCAAGTTTATTTCCACAAGTTCAAGTATGTATAGGAAGGTTTATGAAAGTATCAAAACAATAGAAAAATTAAATGTTTAATCTCCACAGTACACAAAAATACCGCCTGGGGGGGAGGGGGGGGGCACGTGCCCCTGTGCCCCCCCCCCCTAAATCCGCCCTTGAGTATAAGTACACTGATTCCATGAACAGTAGTCGCGTCCAAAAAAGTTTGGTATTTTTTTTTAATAAAGAGAAACAAAAATTTCCTTTGAAATCATTATTGGTAGGTACTTAAATACCTACCTCCTTAATAATTATGAACCACAAAATATTTTATGTAATTAAAAAAAAAATTCAAATAAGAAATTACACAATTAGTCCTAAGAAACGTCACTATCTCAATGACAATTGTTTTTTCAAACTTTCTTAAGGCAGGTAGGTACTTCTGAAAAGCTCAGTAAATGTTAGCTGTTTAGTCAAAGTTAGCCACCCAGTCAAAGTTAAGGCATTGAAGGCTTGAATAATAAAGTGGATGCCGCAGATTTAAGCAGATTCAGAAACCGGAAACGGAACGTACAAACAAATTTACAAACAAGTGAAATGCCAGACGGTCGAGTTAAAACAGGACGTCGTTACTCTCTGTAAACAATATGTGCCAAGCGTATCGTACATTATATTATACACTGTTACAGGACGTAGATACTTAACTTACCTAGTTATTCCTGATATTATTTGGAGTAAAAATTGTAAATGAAATTCTGATCTCCCGGGACTTTTTCAAATGATTTTTTTTGATCACTGGTCACTCAACCGAATAACCGCCCAACCCCTTAGGGAACGTACCCATACTATGTGACACGTTTAGGGGGGGGGGGGTCTTCAAAATGTCACGCTCCATACAAATGAGCGGCGGGTTGCTTAGGATTTTGGTCACCGGGGAGGGGGGGGGGGGGGGGTTAAAAATTGCAAAAAGTTGGTCACGTAGTATGGGTACGTTCCCTTACCCCGACTCTAACTGTCCAAATACTCCTGATTTTAGATGCTTTAAGTTTGAAAAAAAACAGAGAGCATAATTTCATTAACATTTTGAAGTGAAAACTTCTTTAGCACCGTTGTGACTGGAAACTCGATGAAACGAAAAATAGCAACATAAAAAGGGACACATACATCTATAGAATTTAGCCTGCGAGAGAATGAGAGGGTATAATCGGTATCCTCTTTGTGCGGTGCGTCGTAGTCTATCGGTCTCCTCTTTGTGAGGTGCTTCGTAGCCTTCCCACTCTTGTCGTCTTTAGTTTTCTGAAGGATTCACTTCTACCGCGCGTGAATTGCACTCTGTTTTTTTTTTCACTCCAAACAATATCAGGAATCGCTAGTTAAAGTAAGTCAAGTACGTTCTGAAACACTCTGTATACTCATGTAGACAGTGGCGTAGCTAGCATAGGCGGCACCCGGGGCGGATGTCACCCCCCGGGGCGTAGTGTTATCCCCCCTATTAAAGTTAACTTGAGAAATTCAAAAAGCTAATTTCGACTTCCATCCTGAGGGGGAAGGAGGGGGGGGGGGGGGGTGGTTAGAGAATTTCAGAATATAGGCTATTCCGCTTATAAAAGACCGTCCGATACAGAATTTGGGGCACTCCACTTGGATTCACAGAGTTACGAAAATATAAATAACAGACCGTGTTTATGTGTATGCAATATCTTGGTGACGTGTATGCAATATCTTGGTCGAGTGCCACCCCCCTTCAAGTGGCACCTGGGGCGGTCCGCCCCCTCCCTCGCTACGCCACTGCATGTAGATGACCTGTCCGCCAGTGGAATACAAAATTATGAAAACCGCCGTTTTTTTCCCCAACCCAGCTTAATTGGCCGTGCTCAACTTTTAAATTTATTTAAAAAATCAGAGTGCGTAATTCACATGCGGTAGAAGTGAAAGTAGAATGTCGCTTTCTTTTCTTTTGCCTGCTTCTTTTAAAGTGGTTTGAAGATTGGATAATGATTTCACAAAAATAAAAAAATAAAATTTTTTGGATTTCGAAGAATTCAAAGGATTCGCAGGATTCGTAGGATTCGTAGGTTTGCTTGATGTCTGTCTCTCTGGCCGCTGAGAATTGTCAGGCATCTTGACCACTGTGCTATGGGAGGCACGCGCCGAGGTGCGAATTTGCCGCATTATATTAGAACCGAGTATTTGTGTAGAACTGAGTTGTGACGCATTTCCGTTTCGTCCGAATTTCAAAATACTGACGGCGCTAAAGAAGTTTCACTTAAAAAACAAACAAAATTAAATTCCCTTCAGATGAATAAATCATTTTCCATCGGCCTCGTCTTGTCCAAAAATCCCTCGGGACATAAATGAAATTCTTTTCTATTAGTAAAACGAGCGAGACTTCCTGCTTGGCACACTTGTTTAGATCTATAGCGAGTCCGAACAAAAAGACTAAAGGGAGCTTTAAGCTTTAATTGCCCTAGGTCGGTCAACGCCACCGCTCAGAGCTCGGCCGCCGATAGAATGCTCCCGCTCCCATCAAAACAAAACAATACAAAATGAATGTCTAATTTATCTGTTGGCAAACTATTGAGGGGACCAGTGTTTCCTGGCTGAATCGAGATCGAAGAGAGACAAGCTTCTTACATAATTTAAACATCGTTTTATGTTTGTTCCTACTTTATGAACTGCATTGAAATATTATAGGTAGGGCCAACTGACTCCAGATACTAATATCTACAGCCTTTATGTTGGACGAATATCTTCAGCTCATATGTTGGACTAATATCTACGAACTTCAGAGTGTTGATAAATATCTACAGAGCTAAGGTCGGACGAATATCTATGACGGTCCCAGTGTCCCGGTCCAACTAATATCTACAAAGCGTAGGTTGGACTAATATCTACAGAGGGCAGCTGAGCAAGAGGTTGTACGAAAAAGCATAAATTACTTCAATTACGTAATTACTAATTACGTAAAGGCTTAAACGTTTAAAGTACGTACATGAAGTTTTTGCATAATATTATGTATTTTGCTGTTTGTTTACGAGGACAATAATTAATTGAACAAACATGGAGGCCATAATACAAAGATGTTTATTTATTTATTTCGAAATACACGGCACCACAACCTAACCTAACCTAACCTAACCTGACTGACATAGAAATGGTCATGGTAACAGACTAAATAATTGAGAAGCACTCGTAATAAAGAAAGCTGTTAAAACAAAAACCCCAAATCCTTAACATTCAGCTAAATGTGTCCAATAGTCCGACATTAGGGATTTTTACATATATAAATACATAAATTAAGTTTTTTAAACTGCATACGCAATATTACGTTATTCCAACATGCTATACATAATTGCAAATCCAACCTCTACCAGTGCTGTAGATATTTGTCAACACTTTGGTTCTCATAGATATTAGTCAGCAGTTTGAGCTGTGGATATTTGTACGCACTTTGGTTCTCATAGATATTAGTCCGATTTTTTCAGTTTTTGGAATTCCTGTAGATATTAGTAGACGCCTTCGGGTCAACTAGATATGAACATAATCACAAAATTATCATTTGCATCCCGTGAGTTTATTCAGCAAATATTTCCAAAATCTATAAATTCCGGGTCTTCGAAGTCCACAGTCACCGTCAGTGCGTTTTTATTATGATGACACCAATTTTTGACGGTTGTTTAAACTGTTATCAAGTAATTTTAGAAAATTATTAACATATTTTATGGAGGTTACCAATGTCTAGTGTCCGACCGAAACAGGAATTTCTACTGAAACCGAAACCGAATCTTCGGTATCTGTCTCAGTTTCGGCCGAAACCGAAACCGAAACTTTTTTAGACATGTTAAAAATCTATTGTTTACTGAAATTTGGCTTATTTTTTACACTTACATAGACAGTTAACACATTTTAAATAAAATAAAATAATAATTGAAAAAAAAATTATATTACTGCTATAAAAGAAACAAAAATTAACAAAACTGTTAACTACTTATCGAAACAAAAATTTGTCAATAATTAACACTTACATTATAAAGGAAGGACCTCATTAATTGAGAATTTTAATTTTAATTGCGTTTACAATCACAACATTCTTATTACACGTGTTAAATCAAATAAAAGAAAAAACAATAATTGAAGTGTGTAAATTAACTATTTATTTTTTTGATATTACTGCCATAAAACAAACAAAAAATATAAAAATTAACAACTACTTCTTGGAACAAAAAATTGTCAGCTGATGATGGCGGGTGATACACGAGCCACGAACTCACCCGAAGACAACCAACGAACAGTTTCGGTGATTATCTGCCGAAACCGAAACTGACGCCGAAACTAGATTTTTTTGCTGAACCTTGCCGAAACCGGAACCGAAACCGAACCTTCGGTCGGTCACTACCTGTCATTTAAAAAAATGTGCATTTAAATTAAAATGTAAGGGAAATCATTTAGTAAATATTACATAATAGGTACTAAATATTTCTTCTTTAGAAAAACGTAGAAAGGACTGCGATCTAATTTGCATACTCAAAATTATCAACGGTATTATTGACACACCTGCTTTTTTACAACTCATCTAGTTCAACATCCCTTCCCGTAGACGCCGAAATAATGAATTGCTGTTCCTCAATCAACATTCTACTAATTATGGATATCATTCTCCTTTATCCAGAATGTCTAGACTTGTCAACACAAATCAAATTTTTTTGGTGTAAACCTAAATTACTTTCCGCAGTTGATATTTTAAATCCACCTTAAAGCTACTTGTAGTTATCTTCTAAATGTACTTTTATATTATATGTATTTTGTCAATGCTCTTCATTAACCTATATGTACTCTCCTTTCATTGTCATCTATTTTTTTAATTCGTGTTATTGTTATAATGTTTGGACTATTATTTGTCGGTAAATAAATAAATAATAAAAATACATTCCAGAAATTCTGTTGCATTTGCCATTTCTTTAAGTAAAATTTTTATCATTTTTTAAGTAACATTTTTAACGCTATTTTTTTTAAGATGAAGCCATACTAAATAGTGCAAAATCATACAAAATCATATGTTTTTGTTTTGAAAATTTGATGGCTTATAAGTATTATAGATGCTTCAATTAAATAGTGTGTGTAGAACATACCTTGGCCCTTAAAAATGTTGGTCATTTTTTTATAAGTCTTTTAATAAGCCTATAAAAAAATCAAGTATAAGGTCTATAAAAAAAACTTTCAAGTCCAAACTCTCCTATTCATAAACCCCTTTCCGGATTTGGTTTTATTGTATAATGTGGCAAATTTAGTTTCTTTTATAATAATCGCAAAAAAGTATGATATTTACGCCCGAACTTCACAAAATAAAATAAAATATGCATTATCTCGTTGTTATTTTTTACATCATTCAATACGGCCCGCATTCTACGAATTTGGATTCTTTAACCCGCCCAAATCCACGATGCGATTATAGTTTACAACGCTCTTTAAAACGTCAATAACTCCTCAAATGCTTCAATCATTAAATCAAGATTTTAGGTATTCCTAAAAAATATATTTTTGCATCCGTAAAAAATATTTTAAAAATTGTGACGATTCTGTATAAAATAATAAAAAATGTTTTCCTAAAAGTCAACACATTTCTATGTCAGTTGAGACAGCAAATTTTAAATTTCTATGGGAATAACAGAGAAGACAAAACATTAATTCATTTCAACCTCATTAACCTACGTCCAATATTACGATCTCCTTTTAGTTATGTATGACAAAAAGAGATGTAAAATAAAACGTTAAAACCTTTTGCCTATCTGTAGAAATTATTTTACTTCTCGAAGTTGACATCATAATACGTTTGTCGTCGCTTTCTAGTGCATTAATTTGAAATGTCTGAAAACAGAGATGACAATATTAATTATCTTGCGGCAAAAAAACTTGGGTTGCTTGACATTCCGTTTTCATTTTAAAAAGAGCCACAAAAAAAATGAGGAACCACATCGGAAGGTTCGGCCAACCGACCACCTGATCCTCAAACCAGAGTCATTTTTTAATTCCTTTCTGCGTATTTCCTTAAAATTAACGACAAAATGTTACCATTGTAGACAATCAGATGACGGGGGATGTTTTTTTGTTTAGTTTTATGGGTTTTGGGTTATTTGCAGGGTCATGCCACATTAGTTCAGAAGTAATAAATATTTATTTAATTTCATTTTATTTTTATCAAATAATCTTTTCGTGGAAGACTTGATTAAGACAATGACAATGCAGTGCTTTTTTTTACAATAGCTCCACACAGGAGGCCCTGAGGAAAATAATTCCCCCCAGGGCCTATGACATCTTGGGGATGATGTGTGAAGGGTCTTTTTAGGAAAGGAAGGTTAGGAAGTTCTGAGAAGGAAAAGGATGTAAGGGGTGGGTAGGAATCTGGGTGTCATTGTGTCCAAGAGTGACGGACGTATGAATCCATCTCTTCCACTGCGGTGTAAGGCGATGTTCCGAGAGAGTACAGCTGGAGAAGTAATAAATATATAAATATATAATAATAAAGCAAAACCCGGACAAATCTCTGCCCACGAACCCGGGCACCCCTACTAAGTTACGAAACGTAGCTAACTACTTGGAATGACCTTTGGCAGAAGTGTTGGTTATCCAATAAATGGTTCCCGGGGCGGCGGCACCCATACTTGCCTCCCAAATTGAAAAGTAAGGCATTGAACTGGCAAAGGAAAGATAATTGTTAAAATGCTCTATAATTGAGATTCCTGATATGTATGTGTTGTAAAACCATATAGTTACATTATAGGTAGAGCTATGTTAATTTGTGGAGATCTGGATGGGATACAAGGCCGATAAAAATTATAATAATTTCCACCTTTTTATAGCGCCGTTTAGTGATAAAGTCACGTCAAGTGTACTTGATGGATGGGATTAAAAGGTACGCTTAATTAGTTAGGGCATTCAAAAAGGAAGATACATAACAATACTTCATCCAAAATACGATTGTAAACATTACTGCACCACCATAAAACTCTTTTGTGAGGGTTGGGTGCAATATTTAGAATCTTACCTAAAACTACCCCCCATAAAATAATTATTTTAAAAAGGGACTTTCTTTCCATTGAAACAGTAGCAAAGTGACGTCTTTACAAATGATTATTACATGGAAGGAAGTAGCAATAAATATAAATGGTTAGGTTTCAATGAATTGAAGGTAGAATTTGCAATGATGTTAGGATTTTAAAAATATATATTTTTTTGAATTATTTATTATTTTTACTATTATAGAACGCTCACTGTCTTTGTGTAACTTGCTATTTCGATCATCTTCTAAAATGCATATTTTTCATAATAACGGCATGCCGCCGCCTCGACAACCATTTATTGGACAACCAACACTTCTGCCATAAGTGACTTCAAGTAGTTTGTTACGTTTGGTGACTTAGCAGGGGTGACCAGGTTCATGGGGTAGGTTTGGTTCCGGATCTTGGCGGCGGGTACGTCTGCCTAGCAACTGGCTTTGTGTGGCTGGCCGGGTCGGGAGAGACTGGTTGAGGGAGACCTTTTGACCTCTCCAGCAGGAAGACCTCTCCCCAAAGATGACATAGGCCCTGAAGCGAATTATTTTCCTCAGGGCCTCATGTGTGAAGCTAATGTAAAAAAAATACTGTATGTCTGCACTACAGTATCCACAGCTTAAGTTCTTATAGTTTCGTATAGTACTAGATGACGTGTGGTCGCCATTTTACGATTTAATATAGATTTACTATAAACGAATGCATTACATAATATGTAGGTAAATATAATAACAAAGTCTTTGTTTTGCTTTTTTGAAAAAATCTTTTACATCTACATTTTTACTTATATTTTATTATGATAAACACGTCGGATTAATGTTTAAATGAGAATTTACCAAATAGGTTTTTGTCGTTATGTTCCTGTGAAATAAATATTTTTATTTGCTATGTAAACTATTTCCACACATAAAAGTAAAATTTATCCTAAAGGTTATCTCTAAATTTCGGAAAAATGTTAAAACATATAAGTGAGTATTATAAAAAATACTAGTGTGCAGTTCACACCGGTAGAAGCGAAACCTTCAGAAAAAAGAGTCGGAAGGCTACGAAGCACCGTATAAAGAGGAGACCGATTATTCTAACCCATTTTCTATAAATGCTATAGATTAATGTGTTTGTCTCCTTTTAGTGTCGCTTTTTCGTTTTATCCAGTTTCAAATCACAACGGTGCGAAAGAAATTTTCACTTCCAAGTAATTATAAAATTATTTTTTCGTGGTTTGCTTATTGTTTGTGGTTTGCTTTTTAGTGTCGCTTTTTAGTTTCAACTAGTTTCAAATCACAACGGTGCTAAAGAAGTTTTCACTTCAAAGTAATTACAACATTATATTTTTCTTGGTTTGTTTATTGTTTTTTTTTGTCGCTTTTTCGTTTCATCCAGTTTCAAATCACAACGGTGCTAAATAAGTTTTTCACTTCAAAATAATTATAAAATTATTTTTTTCGTGGTTTGCTTATTCTTTCTTTTAGTGTGGCTTTTTCGTTTCATCCAGTTTCAAATCTCAACGGTGCTAAAGAAGTTTTCATTTCAAAGTAATTATAACATATTTTTTTCGTGGTTTGCTTACCGTTTTTTTAGTGTCGCTTTTTCGTTTCATCCAGTTTCAAATCACAACGGTGCTAAAGAAGTTTTTCACTTCAAAATAATTATAATTTATATTTTCGTGGTTTGCTTTTGCGTAAAACTGTAAAAAAAATAAAATTCGAGTGTTCTATAAGTATTGTATTTTTCTTGTAATCTATTTCTTACGCAACTAGTGTTAAAACCATTCAATCTGGTATTAACTTAGATCAGCAAACATATTTTTTGTAAATGTATTTAAAAAATGATAGTAGGTCGGTGTCAGCCCTTACTAGTACCTAGCGCATTCCACATGTGGCTTTCTGAAACAATGATGCTCTTCTCGAGGCTAACGTGACCCTAGGCGGTCGCTGTCACAGCCGCCCGCCTTGTTGGGCGTTTCAAATAATATTTGATTATTTATTATGAATGATTTTTTTTTAATATTTCAGTTCTAGGGCACAAAATCAATTTTTTTTTCTTACAATAAATTCATATAAGCCAAATAAAAAATATTCACAACAATATTTTTACAAAAAACCCGAATTAATTTCCAAATCCCATAGAGTAACGCTGTGTAACAAGACGGTTTGTCGAGGGTATTTTTAGCATGGTATGGGAAAGGTTAAGTGACCCTTATGGCATGGGCACAAGAACCATGCACTGGGCACACTTATTTCGTATCAGTCACGCCCCAACTGGCGTGGGAGACAGTCGTGTGGCTACGCGTCGCTTAGTTTCGTGAAATCAATTTTAAATTTCAGTTTTCTTACAATAAACAATGCGTAAAACAGGAATTAATATTTTTTACAAGCCTTTACGAAATCAACCTGTAAAAAAAATTCTCAAATACCTTTTCCAACCTTTCCATAAGCCTTTTCTCAAGCATTTTTAAACTCCTCCCATAAAGGGCATGAATTCCGATATAGATTTTTTCCTGAACTATTGGATCGCCTTAAATGTTTTTTTTTTATCAAGACTTTAAATTATGAACTCAACAATAAATCAGCAAAATTCTCCAATAGCTCTGCAGAGTTCATGAAATTCAAGTGGGATTTTCCGTCTGGAATTAAAAAAAAACAGCTATTTTAAGCTCGCAACCTAGATAGCTGAAGGTAGTGGGAGGTGAAGGAGTCAAGGGAGAGGAAGGTGGGGAAGTACCTGGCTATTCAGATCTAGTCATCAAATACGGCTAAAGCCATTTCAAACAAAAACGTTTCAATTCTACTGAGTGCATCATCCACTCTGAAATATATACCTGATATTATTTTTGAATGATAACACCGAAAATCAAATAAAATTTACTTGCGGTGGTCAGGATTTGAACCGGTGACTTCCGGATCGCTAGTCGAGAGCGTTTCCCCTCGACCACCAAGTGTGAAGTTAATGTAAATAAAAACGTACTGTACACCTTGAGATTCGAAATGAATATCGATTTAATTACCAATAAATACTCGACATGTCAATAATTTTAGCGAAACTTTACCAAAACAATCTCAACCAATACTTGAAAAGTGAGGTCATAATCAAAGCGACCAACGAGCGCAGACCTAGCGTAATTTTCGTTTCATATCTCAACCAATAGAAGCCTTTATAAGTGACATCATAATCAAAGCGACCGATGAGCGCAGTTGATGCGTCGCGTCGCAGGTGCAGTAATCGTCATTTCCGTTTCATCCGAAATCCAAATCACAGCGGTGCTATAGAAGTTTCACTTCATAAAATATTTGATCAGAATTATCGCTGCGTTCGAATGAATTAAAACAAAGCAAAATACTATAAATAATGGTTCAGCCGTTTGATAAAAGATTAGAGTCTAGCAAGTCCATGAATGAAGCATGAATTACCAAAGACACGCGAGTAAATCAAGAAACGTTATGACACTGAACAGAATTATTTCTGTAAGGCTTTGTAAACTATGGTCTAACGACAAACATCTCGTCGTTTCCAATAGGTAGGGGGCCCATTGCCCATTTGCTAGGTGATTTTTTGTTTAAAATTATCTCACCTTTGAAATTAATTTTAACCTGTCAAATCTATTTGTTCGGTTTTAGGATCATCGGAGGACCCACCACTTACCCGCCCTATAGGTAACAGATGGTTACCCCTTCAAGGCTCTTGCAAGGACTCTATTTTTTTTGGTAAAAACGACTCTACATTTGATAACGAAACTAGACCTCCAATGTCCCTTTATACGTTGTTAGTAAGCAGTATACAAGTGCTTAGCGGGAAATACAGATACAATATGTGTTAGTATGACAAAATATAGACAAGACAATGGGACAGGTTGGTGAAAGTCCACGAGGTGGCAAGCGCTGGGTGATTGTATCCAGCGTATCCTACAAGCACCTGTTTGGGAGGAAGACACAGTAGATAAGTAATAAGGTAACAAGTAATAAGTAATATGGTTTTAGGATCAACTCATATACTAGTAAGTCTTATAGAAATCGTTGTGCCTCCCTTACTATCATGGTTAGAAATATGATAATGAAAGAAATATTCCACGCCTTATGTTCCAAAGTTTCCGACCGGGATTTGGAAAACACAATGAAACTTTAATAATCTTTACTATGTATAAAATGAAGTCGCTCACGATGTATGTGCGCTCAGATCTTTTAAACTACGCAACGGATTTTCATGCGGTTTTCACCAATTCATGAGGAAGATTTTTTAGGTATAAAATTTGTCCCGCTTTTGTGTAAATTGGTTGAAATACATAATATATATGGCCAAGCGGCAGTGGGCAGCCAGATGGCGTTGGGTGTAAAGGTTTCGTTAGCCATAGCAAGGTGTGGCCGAGTCTGCTAGTTTTTTATAAATCCTTTTTACACGAAACGACAAAATAGTGAGTACATGATAACGTTTGTATAATAGGTACATTAATTTGCCCAATAAATTATGTATGTGTTTTTAATTCGTTTTCTGTTATTTTAGTTAAGAACGTAAAGTGAGCCATTTTTAAAACTTTTTATGTTTGCGTGCAAAATTTTATATTTCAAAAAATACTCGTATGTGTTTATTTCAAATTATAAAATTTGAAAGCATATTTCATCATCTTTCCAAAACAGTTTTTAGGTTTCATACATTCAGAAATATTCCATTTATTTGGATTTATTGCTGGACAATTTTCAATTTAAGAGGCGGGTATGGGTACCGCCGCCCCGGAAATCATTTATTGGATAGCCAACGCCTCTGCCATAGGTTACCCCAAGTGGTACGCTACGTTTGGTGACTGAGCAGGGGTGCCCGGGTTCATGGGGTGAGGTTTGTCCAGGTCTTGGCGACGAATGTGTCTGCCCACCTACTGCCCACCGGATCGAGAGAGACTGTTTGAGGGAAGCTTTTTGACCTTTCCAGCCGGACTCTCTCGACCCATCGCTTTGCACCACAGTTGGAGGGATGGATTCGTGCATCCGTCACTCCTGGACACACTGAGCCCCAGATTCCTACCCACCACTCATACCTTTTTCCTTCCCAGAACTTCCAATCCTTCCCCTCCTTCAAAAGACCCTCCACACAGCATCCCCTAAGATGACATAGGCCCTGAGAGAAATTATTTTCCTCAGGGGCTTCTGTGTGGAGCTATTGTAAAAAAAGGGACGGAAATATTTTTACCCTCTGACAAAATACGGTCGAGGCCTGAGGGGTAAAAGGGGCATAATCACGCGCCAAAAAGTAGCAGAAATGATAATATTATGGTTAAAACAAAGATGAAAAAATACAACGAACATCAAAATAAACAATCAAAAAAGCATTATTTTAGATCGTATTATTTACTAACTCGATTTAATAAAATAATACCCCGTGATTTTTCGCGGCTCTCCGCTATTTAATAAATAATGTTGAATATGGAACATCGTTAAAAATGTACCTTTTAAAATAAACAAAGAGTTATAATATTTTTGGTGTAAGTGGAAAAAGTAAAATAATAAATAAGATTAAATTTAAATATTTAATCATTGAGGTCTATAATATTAGCGACCCATGTCCTTAGAAATTTGAAACAGAAAAATCAGAAACAGAAAAATTTGAAACAGAAAAATCAGAAAATGAAAGGGTCGTATCTATGTAGGAATTGACGCCAGGTCCTTAGCCTCGCCAGGACTCTTCTCCAACCACTGAGCTAATTCCACCATATCCCCTTAATTAATTACACACAATTTAATTTTAAGTTTGGTTTCTATATTACGTTTGGGTTCATGGAGTACGTAGTGTGGTTTGTCAAAATCGCATGGCAGCCCTGATCGGGAGAGACTGGTTGAGGGAGACCTTTTGGTATCTCCAGCGGACTCTATCGATCAATGGTTGTTTTCCTCATGTTTCCCGTGTGGAACTAAAGTAAAAAAAAAAAACAAGGTATGCTATTCAAATGCGGTAGAATTGAAACCTTCAGAAAACTAAAGTAGAAAAGAGTTGGAAGGCTATGAAGCACTGCACAAAGAGGAGACCGATAGGCTATGAAGCAACGCACAAAGAGGAAGCCGTTGGGCTACGAAGCAACGCAAAAAAGGAGGCCGATTATATCTCATTTTCTTCCTCATTCTCTTGAAGGCTAAATCCTACAGACATGTGTTTGTCTCTTTTTAGTGTCGCTATTTTTCGTCTCATCGAGCTTCAAAGCACAATGGTGGTAAAGAAGTTTTCACTATAATAAATAATAAATAAAAATTACAATAAATATTTAAGGGAACGTACCCATACTACGTGACCAACTTTTTGCAATTTTTAACCCCCCCCCCCCCCCCGGTGACCAAAATCCTAAGCAATCCGCCGCTCATTTGTATGGAGCGTGACATTTTGAAGACCCCCCCCCCCCTAAACGTGTCACGTAGTATGGGTACGTTCCCTAATCATTGAAGACAATATATTAAGGACTGTCAAAACGAAAATTTGAAACAGACAAATCAGAAAAAGTTACGGTCGCTTCATGGAATTGATCCCAGGATCTTAGCCTTGCCGAGGCTTTGCTCTAACAATTGAGCTAATTCAAGCTTTCATTAATTGCAAATAATTTAATCTAAAGTTTTATTTAAGTATTTATAGTTCAGTCAAAAATGAACACTAATTTAACCAGCTATTAATTTTGTGAATAGGTCCCAAAGTGGGTGTGGAGAAGTGATGCATATTCATCAGATTTCGAGCGATAATTCAATGCGATCGTTCAATATTTAATGCCTTTGTAATTAACTGACGCCGACGAAATACGAGTGCGACAATGGACCGACAATTAACAGGTTAAATCTTAAATAAATCTCGCGGTGAGCGGTGACATCACCAATTTGATGGGCCGTTGACACGCAACCACTGAGCAGTGCTGGACAAGTCGATACGATTTATTCTCTCATCTGTCAATAAACGAGTAAATGTATAAACGGGGTATCTTGTGTCCATTGTCGATGTATAAAGAAAAAAAAAACTTGTTTTCTCTAAATCAGGCATGCCCAACCAGCAGCGGCCCAACTGAAAATTTTTTGCTGCAAAAAATTAAGTTTTCAGCGTTTTATGTTTTGTATTTTGGAATTCAAAGAAAAAAAATCGTTCTAGTAAATTTATCGCATTTATAATAAATATACTAGTTTTTTCCCGCGGATTCACTCGCATGGTATTAGAAGGGTTTCCACTCCGCCTTCCCCCCCTTCTCCCCTTCCACCCTCCCCCTCCCCCTCCCGCATTTCATATATTAATTCCCGGTACATTCAGTTTTCGAACTCAACAAATTTCATAATGCCAGAGCTCACCAGTATACAAACAAAAACAAAGTTTATACAAAGAATTATCCAATTTGGTGCAATCTTTCGGAAGTTATCATAGATATTAACTACGACGCCAACATCGTTTCCACGGCAACCGTTTGTTTTGCTTTTCTTCTGACGTATACAATAACTTAATTTTGTTAGGGACAGAAAACGTATGATAAATAATTTCATAACGCCAGAGCTTATTCATGACGCCAGAGCTTACCGTTATATACACCTATATTATTCACAAACAATGTAGCTTTCTATTAGTGAAAGAATTTTTAAAGTCCTTTCAGTATTTTTTGCGTGAAAGAGTAACAAACATACATACATCCATACATCCAAACAAACTTTCGCCTTTATAATATTAGTAGGAAGAAGGATTTTGTGATATCATAACTTTCTTGTTAGGAGACTTAGGACTATCGAATGGGATTTTGATTTATTTCTTGAAAAGTGCCAGGCGCATGGCCGCACTAGGAATTTATTTTCGCAATCAATTCCTACCAGTATATTTTTTCTACACGTTCCTCGGAAGATTGAATGTAACCGATTTTAATAAGTGGAGGGTGAGTACAGTCAGTTTATGCTATCTATTGAAGGTTGCGATTTCACAAATATAGCATTTTTGGACACCGAATTACCGGTAAAAATTAACGTTAATATCATCCAATAACCTGTGATCATGGATGGATCCACGATGGATCTAATGGTCAGCATTTTAGCAAGTGTTGACTACCCCCCCCCCCCCCAATAGATTATGCTGATGTAACTTCGATAAATTAAATAATGATTTCATGAACTAACCTACGGGTCGAGTATTTTTCTTTGTTTGTCAAGAAATTCATAACGCTAGAACTCGCAGTTTAGAAGGTTTTTCTGTTTCACATATTACAGGTATATAATTATGTTTGTAGTTCATAGATGGCCTAAATTTAATTATTTTAAGAAAAAACCCTTTCTGTAAGTTATGCTGTAAAATATTAAGATGAAATAATTAGTTTGCGCCCTTAAATACGCAATATGAAAGTGAATAAATAGTTTTGACCGTATAAAAACTCAATTCCTCCAAGAAAGGTATACAAATACAATATTGTACCGATGATTCAATCCTTTGTATGTACTTGTAGGCCTTTCTTGGAATAATTGTTTTTATATAGACAAAACTATTTATTTACGTTCATGATATTGCGTATTTACAGGCGCAAGCAAACAATTCATCTTAATATTTTGCAGCGTTATTTGTAGAAAGTGTTCTTTATTTTATTCTTTTCTATAATAATTTGATTAGCGCCACCTATGGACAAGCACATTATGAATTATTTTTTTTATTTAACCTTAATTAATTCACAAACTGCTTGAACTACAAACATAATAATATGCAAAAATAAAATGAATTAAAACTTACCCAGACGCTATCTAGAATATCTAAATAGCATTTCGTTCAGGTTTGAATCTTGCAATCATACATAAAGTTAGCAGCCAATAAAATATGCCTTAAGAAAATGAAGATATTGTGGGTAGTTCTTAGTCGAAGTATGATACAGTTAAAAACGACCGAATCGGATATCGACACCTTGTCGCAGTGGTTAGCGCAATGGCCCAGAAAGCCGAAGGTCTTGGGTTCGAGTACCAGAGGTGCCAATATCATTTTCTGGTTTTTCTGTTTACAGATTTTCGATTTAATATTGTCTTCATTTAATTAAATAATAAATTGCCTTTTCATCCAAAACGTTTTAAAAGGTTTACTTGTTAAGATTACATTTTGACTACCAAAGTTGTTACAATGTTACCTGTATTTTATTATCCTTAGTTTAATTTTTATTTATTAATAAATCTTTAATTAGAACCATGTTGTGCGCTCTAATGAACATTCACACCTGCACATAAATTAGTATTGGTTGGGTACCATTTTTCGTATTTATTTTTAAAAATCTATGAATGTTATCCTTACAAACTTGCTTGCCTTGTAAGTACCTCGTTTTTTCCATTGCTTGTTACAGGTAAGCATTTTGCGTTTCTTGTCCCGTGTCTGTGTATTTTATAAACATTTATCAGAGCGGTAGGTACTTTGAGTATCGCTCTGATGAGATGCGAGTACTCAGAATCGAAATGTTGCTTGAAATGGGTTTAGACGTATTTGGTGACCAGATCTGAATATCCAGGTACTTCACAATCTTCCACTTACTTACTAACTCACTTACTTACTTACTTACTTTATCCAGTGATTTCTGATATTATTTGGTAATGTTGTTTTGTTGTCTTGTTCAATGTTTTTTTTTAAATTTTTTTTAATGCAAAAAATATCTTATATCACTAGTCACTCAGCCGAGTAACCCCCCAAACCCTCAACCCGATCTTAACTGACCACTAACTACTGATTTTTTTATGTTTTAAGTTGAAATAAAAAATTCGAAAATCGTCGAAGAACAAAATTTTCATTTACATTCAAATCTTGGAGGAAAGAATCACTAGTTAAAGTACATAAGTCAAGTACGTCCCTTCAAAAAATCTTAAAAAAGCAGCATTCATTGAAAAATCACTTTTTTATTATCAATCGATATTAAACGATTTGATCAAAAAATCTGCCACCCTGAATATATATATTTTTATTTGAATACCGCACAGAAGTCTATTTGACTTACTTTAACCAGTGTTTCCTGGCATATTTGGAGTAATAAATGTGAATGAAATTTTGGTCTCCGGTGACTCTTTAGATGTCATTTTTTTTCAAAATTTCATTCTTCAAAATCAAACCATTTTTTTTCCACATGTTTCCACAATTCTTTCACTGGCCACTCAGCCGAGTAACCAACCAACCCCTCACCCAACCCCTATACTGTCGAATACTACGGATTTTTAGTTGAAAATAAAAACATGAAAATTTCTGGAGAAAATTTTTTCCTTCACTTTGTTTGCTTCAAATATGCTCAGGAATCGCTGGTTAAAATTTTTCGAGTACGTGCTGTTACATCCTGTGTAAATTGGTAATAACAAATCCTTTTTCATCTTCTTTTTATTATATAGTGCAGCTGTGCGATTTCTGTGTCAGACTGTATATTGTATCAGTATGTTTTCTATTTCTGACCTCCTCGTGATTTTAATTTATTTATTTATTGTATTTCTATTCTTGAACATACATAATACAGATTATTACATCAGTTTACATAGTTATTAAGTTAAGTAATAAGAAAAAAAATGTTAATGATTCGTAACTGTATGTATATAGGTAAGTAACTAGTAGTATTTTGTGAACACCTCACTAGGCGAACCTGTGCTGAGGTGTTCCCATGTTTGGAAATAAATGCTATTCTGTCAACATACGTAGAAACACCGTATCCTCTTTGTTATTGTCAAGAAGGACACTGTGGGTCGACCCATGGCGGCAGTATCGAATACATAAATTAAAGATTAGTTGCAGTTAGGATCTACATTTATTTTATTTTATTTATTTTTTCAGGTTCTCCATAAAACAGTTATACACCAAATTATTACGGAGAAGATTACAAAATTTAAGAGAAAAAAAGTCCAAGGGGGCAATTTCACTATGTTGAGACGTATATCAAAAGATAGTTACTAAACTCTCTATAGGTAATATTGAAGATGTCAATGCTCAATGCAGAATCGTTAAGCAGTTGAATTGCTCTATTTAATGGGGCATTCTGAAAGGAAGAAGTTCTCGCTTTCGGAGCATAAAAAGTGCACGGCATCTCCCACGAGTATACGCGTTAGGGACATATAGGTTAATCTCCTTCAACATAGGGGGATTCAGTACAGTACCGGAGATCACCTTAAAAAATGTTTCCACAAAAATATTTTTCGGCGGGCTTCTAAGGTATTAAGATCGAGTATTCCTGCGATGGATACAGGAATGGGTAGTATGTATATTCCCTCATATACAGGTAACGCATAAACCCTTTTTGTACTCTTTCTATTTCTAGTATATGGTTTTGTTCAGAGGGTGCCAAAATAATGGAGCTGTATTCCAGGATGCTGCGGACAAGTGCTTCATATGTTCTTCGTATTGCAATTCCGTTAGTAAATGATCTCGCATTACGAAGAACAAATGCGAGCATTTTGTTGGCGCGGGAGACAATGTCTGATATGTGAGATTTGAAAGAGAGATTAATTAATATATATACAGTTATTCATAGCATCTAGTTTATGTTTAGGATAAATAATAGTTGTGATAAATAGGTAGGTATATTTTTCTATGAACCACTCGCCACTGGTATGAATAATATTGTGTTTTTTTTTTTTTTCTCAAAACAAAGTTTGTATAACATATTTCTTTTTAATATTTGTGTTTTACGCACCAGATTTAAATGTCCGGGTTAAATTTTCCCCACAAGAAAAACTAAACCCTTTCACACACTTCCCCAAATGATCATCTAGTCAACCCACGCTATGCAATTGCATTATATAAGTATTATAAATACAAAATAATACAAGAACAACATGTCAACCTACTAGAGACCAAATAGGAATATAATTCACCGACTCCAGATATTTTCATATCAGAGGGTTCGGCTCTGTGGCATTTCTAATTGAACCTATTGATCCTACTGATCCCTCAATATAAATATTTAAAAAATCTTTTGTAATCCTACATGTATTTAAAATTACTGATTTTTGCATTTTTATATACAAATTCTTTGACAAATCTAATATGCTTAAATTTTGAATCAGATTCCTAGGTATTATGCCAGTGGCCGAAATAACAAATGGTAATATTTTTATAGTCCGAGAATGCCAAATTCTTTTAATCTCATTTCCTAAATCTGTGTATTTTCTAATTTTTTCAGAAACAGTTTTTTGAATATTACAGGAATTTGGAATAGCTACATCAATAATAATAATAATAATAATAATAAGAACTACGTTAACAAAATTTAATTGCCATCATCCAAATTCAGCTATAGAACGAATTAATTTACCTAGAAATTTAGGAGGTAGAGGTGTAGTCAAAATAACATCTTTGAAACACAATCAGGTAGAAATGCTTAGAAATTTTTTTCATAGGAAAGCTAATAGCTCAGAAATGCACAAAATAATTTGCAAGGCAGATAGAAATATTACACCTTTAAATTTATATGACGAGAATGCCAACATTCTTATAAATACTAACCAGGAATTATTAGATTCCTGGTCAAATAAAATTATTCACGCAAAACACTTCAATTATCTCAACCAAACGTATGTTGACAAACTTTCGTCAAACAAATGGTTGAGTATTGGAGAGTTGAGCGCAGAAATAGAAGGATTTATGCTTGCAATTCAAGATAGAGTCATTAATACTAAAAATTATAGAAAGCATATAATCAAAGATATAAATCAAATTGATGATTTATGTAGAAAATGTTTGGCTTTTCCCGAAACTATAGAACATATTATATCGGGATGTTCTATATTAGCGCCTTCCGAGTATACATTTAGGCACAATCAGGTTTTAAAAATAATTCACCAAAGTTTGGTAATTAAACATAACTTGATTGATTGCCGTAATGTAGTACCTTATTATGAATATGAACCAAATTCATTTATAGAAAATGAATTTTATAAAATATATTATGATAAAGCTATACTAACAGACAGAACAATTAGTCATAATAGACCTGATATAGTTTTACATGACAAAATTAAAAAAATAACTTATATCATTGATGTAGCTATTCCAAATTCCTGTAATATTCAAAAAACTGTTTCTGAAAAAATTAGAAAATACACAGATTTAGGAAATGAGATTAAAAGAATTTGGCATTCTCGGACTATAAAAATATTACCATTTGTTATTTCGGCCACTGGCATAATACCTAGGAATCTGATTCAAAATTTAAGCATATTAGATTTGTCAAAGAATTTGTATATAAAAATGCAAAAAGCAGTAATTTTAAATACATGTAGGATTACAAAAGATTTTTTAAATATTTATATTGAGGGATCAGTAGGATTTATAGGTTCAAATAGAAATGCCACAGAGCCGAACCCTCTGATATGAAAATATCTGGAGTCGGTGAATTATATTCCCATTTGGTCTCTAGTGGGTTGACATGTTGTTCTTGTATTGTTTTGTATTTATAATACTTATATAGTGCAATTGCATAACGTGGATTCACTAGATGATCATTTGGGGAAGTGTATGAAAGGGTTTAGTTTTTCCTTCTTTTTTAATTATTTATTTTTTTTTTTTTTGGTGGGAAAATTTAACCCGGACATTTAAATCTGGTGCGTAAAAATAAAACGTTTAAAAAAAAAATATATATTAATAATAATAATAATAATATATTTAGAAATTTCAAAATTCAAAGTATGAAAGGGGATGAGGTTTATAAATATTTAGGATACCCGCAATCGAATAGATTAGATCACACTAGTATTAAAAATGATATTAGGATTAAATTTCAAACTAGGATCAGAAAAATTTTAAAATGCAATCTATCTGCTAAAAATTTAGTAAAAGCAATAAATACTTGGGCAATACCTCTACTAACGTACTCATTTGGCATAATTAAATGGTCCAATACAGATTTAGATAGTTTAGAACGATTAATTAGAACTACGTTAACAAAATTTAATTGCCATCATCCAAATTCAGCTATAGAACGAATTAATTTACCTAGAAATTTAGGAGGTAGAGGTGTAGTCAAAATAACATCTTTGAAACACAATCAGGTAGAAATGCTTAGAAATTTTTTTCATAGGAAAGCTAATAGCTCAGAAATGCACAAAATAATTTGCAAGGCAGATAGAAATATTACACCTTTAAATTTATATGACGAGAATGCCAACATTCTTATAAATACTAACCAGGAATTATTAGATTCCTGGTCAAATAAAATTATTCACGCAAAACACTTCAATTATCTCAACCAAACGTATGTTGACAAACTTTCGTCAAACAAATGGTTGAGTATTGGAGAGTTGAGCGCAGAAATAGAAGGATTTATGCTTGCCATTCAAGATAGAGTCATTAATACTAAAAATTATAGAAAGCATATAATCAAAGATATAAATCAAATTGATGATTTATGTAGAAAATGTTTGGCTTTTCCCGAAACTATAGAACATATTATATCGGGATGTTCTATATTAGCGCCTTCTGAGTATACATTTAGGCACAATCAGGTTTTAAAAATAATTCACCAAAGTTTGGTAATTAAACATAACTTGATTGATTGCCGTAATGTAGTACCTTATTATGAATATGAACCAAATTCATTTATAGAAAATGAATTTTATAAAATATATTATGATAAAACTATACTAACAGACAGAACAATTAGTCATAATAGACCTGATATAGTTTTACATGACAAAATTAAAAAAATAACTTATATCATTGATGTAGCTATTCCAAATTCCTGTAATATTCAAAAAACTGTTTCTGAAAAAATTAGAAAATACACAGATTTAGGAAATGAGATTAAAAGAATTTGGCATTCTCGGACTATAAAAATATTACCATTTGTTATTTCGGCCACTGGCATAATACCTAGGAATCTGATTCAAAATTTAAGCATATTAGATTTGTCAAAGAATTTGTATATAAAAATGCAAAAAGCAGTAATTTTAAATACATGTAGGATTACAAAAGATTTTTTAAATATTTATATTGAGGGATCAGTAGGATTTATAGGTTCAATTAGAAATGCCACAGAGCCGAACCCTCTGATATGAAAATATCTGGAGTCGGTGAATTATATTCCCATTTGGTCTCTAGTAGGTTGACATGTTGTTCTTGTATTGTTTTGTATTTATTATAATACTTATATAGTGCAATTGCATAACGTGGATTCACTAGATGATCATTTGGGGAAGTGTATGAAAGGGTTTAGTTTTTCCTTCTTTTTTTTTTTTTTTTTTTTTTTTTTTTTTTTTTTTTTTTTTTTTTTTTTTTTTTTTTTTTTTTTTTTGGGGGGGGAAATTTAACCCGGACATTTAAATCTGGTGCGTAAATAATAATTTTGAGATTAATTTTGAGATTACGTTGAAATATATTTTGTAGGTAAATTTAATTATATATTTTATTTTGATAACATTATTCTACAATATAATATATATTATAGATTTGTAGTATTGAAGGGTAGTTTACATTAAAATATTTAATTTGGAGATATTGAAAACTATTTGTTGACACTAGGTAACGACGACAGTTGCTTGGTTACTGGAATGTAGGAATTAATAATAATTAATAAATCATTTCCAAGTTGTTTTGAAAGGTGACACAATGTCATTTTCAACCAACGGAAATGAAAATGGGTTTATTATGTCATCTATACAGATGAACATTGATAATCTGAGACCCCAAAAAACAAAAGCAGGTATTCCTAGGCAGCGTATGAAATGGACGAACGATGTCAATATGTTCATCGTTCGTTCATATTTTTATGTAACTAAACTAGAAACAGATATGTTATTGTATAGGAAAAAATTACATTTACTTTTCTCACAAAATTATCCGGTTGCCCAAGTAAACGAACAAAGATTAGCTGACCAAAAAAGGTCAATTTTCAAAAATAATTTAATTCCTGTAGTAACATTAAATCAGATAAGAAAAGAAGTAGCAGATAGATTGCAATTGGAGAATAATTTAGATCAAATTAATACGAGTAGTAATGTTATATTAGATGCATTGAATGAAGATAGTTTAGCTAATATTCTAGTAGAAGAATCCAATGATATTAGAGTAGATTCAAATAACTTAGACATTATTCATAATCTTAGGGAAATCAATATTGCAAATTTAAACTTACTAGATGATAATGTAATAGAATTAGCTAACTTGCTTTAAAATAATATTAATAGATATATAGATATAGAGCCCACAGTTAGACCAAAATTACCAAAATTGCATACGTCAAAGAAATTATCTAAATTAATTTCTGAATTAAATAATTTAATTTTACCAAAAATAATATTTGACGATATTAGTTTTTTAGATCTTCATACAATAGTGTACGCTAGTGCTATCACTATATGTAATAAGTTAGGAGTTAAATTAATATCCTCTGATGATAGATCATATAGTTATAGTAAACCAGAATGGCAGATTAGATTAGAAAATGATGTAGTATTTTTAAGAAGTAGTATAGCTAGAGTAATTGAATATAAAAATGGAAATAGAAGTAGGAATATTTTGAGATATGTAGATGAAATTGGGAGAAAATTTGGTTATAGCATTGGTAGTAATAATAATGAAAATATAATCAATGATTTATTAGATTTATTAAAACAAAAATTAGGTGTAAAAGCTAGTAGATTAAAAAGATATAATTATACGTATAATAAAAGAAATAATAATAGATTATTTCAGAAAAATGAGAAAATATTTTATTCCAAACTTGACGATAAACAGAATATTATTTCGAATAATAATATTCCGTTGCCATCTGAATCAGATATGCGCGATTTTTGGACAAACATTTGGAGTAAAGATATAAAACATAATGAGGCAGGTAAGGGAACGTACCCATACTACGTGACCAACTTTTTGCAATTTTTAACCCCCCCCCCCCCCCCCCCGGTGACCAAAATCCTAAGCAACCCGCCGCTCATTTGTATGGAGCGTGACATTTTGAAGACCCCCCCCCCCCCCTAAAAGTGTCACGTAGTATGGGTACGTTCCCTAACTGGATAGAAAATGAAGAACTCAATTGTTCAGACATTGAACAAATGAGTTTTTCTGATATATCGGTTGAATTGTTAGCCAAAATTATAAAAAATACTCATAATTGGAAAGCCACGGGTTGCGATTGGATACATAATTTTTGGTACAAACGTCTAACTACTTTACATCCTCATTTTGCAAAAAATCTTTCAAAACTTGTCAGAGAACCTCAAAATTTACCTAATTTTCTAACTAAGGGCATTACTTATATGTTGCCTAAAAGCGAACATATTAATAATCCCTCTCAATATAGACCCATTACATGTCTACCGACAATATACAAAATTTTAACCTCTTGCTTGACAGATTTAATATATACTCATTTGGATGAAAAAAAATATTTTATCTGAACAACAAAAAGGTTGTCGCAGAAAACATATGGCATGTAAAGAACAGTTAGTTATTGATTCTGTAATTTTAAAACAAATTCAAAATCAAAAGCGTAATTTACATACTTGTTATATAGATTATCAAAAAGCTTTTGATAGTGTCCCGCACTCGTGGCTGATCAAAATATTAAAAATATATAATGTTAACCCAATTATAATTAGCTTTTTGAAAAATATTATGTCCTTTTGGAATACAGATTTGCTAGTTAATTTAAAAGGTAAGAAAATAGTAGTACCGGGCATTTCAATAAAAAGAGGGATTTTTCAAGGAGACTCATTGAGCCCTCTTTGGTTTTGCTTAGCATTGAATCCCCTTTCTAAAATGTTAATTAAAAGCAAGTTTGGAATAAAAATTAAGGGTAATACAAGAGAGAGTAGTATAGTTTCACATCTATTATATATGGATGATATAAAATTATTTTCAAATTCTGAATCAAATTTAGAGAAAATGATTAAGGTAGTTAAAATTTTTCAGATGATATTAAAATGACTTTTGGTTTAGATAAATGTAAAACTATCCATATAGAGAAAGGCAAAATTGTAGATGGAGACGAGGGTATATTTAGAAATTTCAAAATTCAAAGTATAAAAGGGGATGAGGTTTATAAATATTTAGGATACCCGCAATCGAATAGATTAGATCACACTAGTATTAAAAATGATATTAGGATTAAATTTCAAACTAGGATCAGAAAAATTTTAAAATGCAATCTATCTGCTAAAAATTTAGTAAAAGCAATAAATACTTGGGCAATACCTCTACTAACGTACTCATTTGGCATAATTAAATGGTCCAATACAGATTTAGATAGTTTAGAACGATTAATTAGAACTACGTTAACAAAATTTAATTGCCATCATCCAAATTCAGCTATAGAACGAATTAATTTACCTAGATATTTAGGAGGTAGAGGTGTAGTCAAAATAACATCTTTGAAACACAATCAGGTAGAAATGCTTAGAAATTTTTTCCATAGGAAAGCTAAGAGCTCAGAAATGCACAAAATAATTTGCAAGGCAGATAGAAATATTACACCTTTAAATTTATATGACGAGAATGCCAACATTCTTATAAATACTAACCAGGAATTATTAGATTCCTGGTCAAATAAAATTATTCACGCAAAACACTTCAATTATCTCAACCAAACGTATGTTGACAAACTTTCGTCAAACAAATGGTTGAGTATTGGAGAGTTGAGCGCAGAAATAGAAGGATTTATGCTTGCAATTCAAGATAGAGTCATTAATACTAAAAATTATAGAAAGCATATAATCAAAGATATAAATCAAATTGATGATTTATGTAGAAAATGTTTGGCTTTTCCCGAAACTATAGAACATATTATATCGGGATGTTCTATATTAGCGCCTTCCGAGTATACATTTAGGCACAATCAGGTTTTAAAAATAATTCACCAAAGTTTGGTAATTAAACATAACTTGATTGATTGCCGTAATGTAGTACCTTATTATGAATATGAACCAAATTCATTTATAGAAAATGAATTTTATAAAATATATTATGATAAAACTATACTAACAGACAGAACAATTAGTCATAATAGACCTGATATAGTTTTACATGACAAAATTAAAAAAATAACTTATATCATTGATGTAGCTATTCCAAATTCCTGTAATATTCAAAAAACTGTTTCTGAAAAAATTAGAAAATACACAGATTTAGGAAATGAGATTAAAAGAATTTGGCATTCTCGGACTATAAAAATATTACCATTTGTTATTTCGGCCACTGGCATAATACCTAGGAATCTGATTCAAAATTTAAGCATATTAGATTTGTCAAAGAATTTGTATATAAAAATGCAAAAAGCAGTAATTTTAAATACATGTAGGATTACAAAAAATTTTTTAAATATTTATATTGAGGGATCAGTAGGATTTATAGGTTCAATTAGAAATGCCACAGAGCCGAACCCTCTGATATGAAAATATCTGGAGTCGGTGAATTATATTCCCATTTGGTCTCTAGTGGGTTGACATGTTGTTCTTGTATTGTTTTGTGTACCAGACGTATCAAGCCTGTACAAGACTGTAAAAAAAGGGTACCGGTTTCAGTACACGACCAGGATGAAATGGTTGAAATAATAAAATACTGACCTCCCTTGCACCCAGTGCCTGATGAGTTGAGGACACTGGATGTGCCTACTCCTCTGCCCAGTCCTGGTGCGTGGCGGTTGCCTGAAGTAGGGCCGGCTTTCTGGAGGAGACTGATGGCACCAGGAGCAAAGTCTAGGCAGAGGTCGGCGGGAGGCAGCGGATGATAATAACTTTTCCCAGAAGGAAATAATAACACGAGTTTGACGTTGATGGAAGAACTGATTTATTATGAGAAATGGCCGGGTTTATATACCCGATTTCCGTGACAAAACCTGTCACGTGGTACATTTTTGTGGTGGGAGGTTTTACCTAGCCCTTTACCTATATAAGGTGTGCCTTTCTGTGGGCCACCCATTTTGGCAAACACTTGCTTGAAAGTGGTTGATTAAAATTGATTTCTTAAATTAATTATACAGGTCAGGTTAATGTATTTACAATGTTTTCCTTAAAACTACAGTGTTTCTACGGATGTTCTACATTCGTAGATTTTTTGTTTGATAAGTTTGGGTTGATTTTAAGGAAGTTTGACTTTTTGTCGGTAGGTATTTGTTATTTAACAAAGTGTTTGAATAGTTACAAAGAAGTTAATATTTTTCCCAGGTCCCCCGTAAGCTTGGCTATCGAAACCTTTTGGTTCCGTCGCTTTACGAGGTCCTGGGATTTTTAAAATGGAGAAAAAGTGAAATGATGCTAAAGTCTCGAAAATCTGCTCAAGTGCTGATAGCGCTGGCAGTTTAAGAGTTACAATGTTTATTTATGGCTCTATGGATGCCCCGTAGGACTCTGCACTGAAACGTCTTAGTTTCAGCGTCCTACGGGGTGTTTAAACGAAGTTATATTAAAATATGGTGTATTTTTGACTAATATGACGGCCCTTAATAGGGACACCCAAATTGGTGTTTTGGCTTTGTAGCCGGAAAAATAGCCCTGAAGGCGATGAAATAATAAGTTTAGGATGTCTCCTGGTGGCAACTTGGTAACCAAGTTTTTACTTGTGTCACCAGGGCATCTGTGTATTAAGAAAAGGACATTTAAAATTGAAAAAATGTGTTTTGAAAAAGATCGTTGCTGGCGGCACGGTATTATTGAACTTCGTGGCCAGGACGAAAAAAGGCCCTACAAAGGGCCATAATTAAAATAGAGAGCAGCCCGCTTGGCGGAGCTGCCGCCTCCTGCAGAGCCATAACAGCAGAGCGGTAAGGGAGGGAAGGCAAATGGCCCTTTTTAGGGCCTTAGCCTAAGGCTGGAAATTAAGGCCCTCAAAGGGGTCTTAATTAAAAATAAAAAGGAGGCTAGTCAGCCTGGTTGCCTTTGGAGGCGTAAATAAGCATAAATAAAGTATTAATTGTTAAAATTATAGGATTCTAGAATGTCTCCCGGTGCAAACTTGGCACACAAGCTTTATTTGGTTGCACCGGGGCATTGTACATGAGCAAAACATATAAGATTAAAAATTAAGAAATGAGGGAGAGCAACACGTCGGTTACACTCCCCCCGTGTAGCTACGCTGCACTAGTCTTCACGACGTGTTGAAGGTCGGTCAGTAGGGGTCGCATCAGTAGGCGGGGCCGGCAGGATCACAGCAAGCTTCACGGCAGGTCGAACGTAGACTCCGGTGCTCGTCTGGATGCGGGCGGTCCTCACCTCGCCGTCTGCAGCAGGGGTAGCGTCCAGGACTCGGCCGCGAGGCCAGCTGTTGCGGGGCATCGCGGGGTCCATGATGACCACCAGGTCGCCCTTCTTAATTGGGTTGACGGGGTGGTGCCACTTCTGTCGGGTGGCCAAGGTGGGGAGGTATTCGCGGAGCCAACGCCTCCAGAACATGTCAGCTAGCTGCTGACTGATGCGCCACTGGCGGCGGAGGCATACCTCCTCCTCCTGCTTGTCGTACAGCGAGAGCTGGGGCCGGTTGCCTGCTGCTCCCAGCAGAAAGTGGTTGGGAGTGAGGGGCTCCTCGTCTCTCGGGTCTACGGAGATGTGCGTGAGAGGACGGTTGTTGACGGTCCACTCAGCTTCAGCCAGTGCTGTCCTCAGGGTCTCTTCTTTGGGGGCCCTCTCCTTCAGTATGGCTTGCAGCGCGTGTTTGACTGACCGCACCAGGCGCTCCCATGCTCCCCCCATGTGAGGAGACATTGGCGGGATGAATTGCCAGTCGATCCCGTGCGATGTCAGATGATCCCTCATCCGGGCGTCATCTTTGAGCGAGTTCAGGGCGTCCCTTAACTCGTTGTCCGCTCCGTGGAAGTTGGTCCCGTTGTCCGAGAAGATTGTCTTTGGTTGACCTCGGCGTGCCGTCATGCGTTGGAGGGCCATGATAGCAGAGTCGGCAGACAGGGAAGTTGCCAGCTCGAGGTGAATGGCGCGCGTGGACAGGCAGGTGAAGAGGGCTCCGTATCGCTTCTCCCTTCGTCTGCCGACAGTGATGTCCATGGGCCCGAAGTAGTCCAACCCGCAGTTTGTGAAAGCGGGGACATGGTGGGCGAGCCGTGATGGTGGCAAGGGTCCCATTAGTGGTGGGGCAGGCTTGCTTCTACGCATCTTGCAGGTGGGGCAGTGGTGAGTGATGCGACGTATGTTTGTCCGCAGTCGCAGCACGAAGTAGCTGCCTCGTACCTCCGCCATTGTCCTCTCAGTGCTTGGGTGGTCCGCCTTCTGATGATGGTGGTTGACTAGGAGCCGTGTGTAGGCGTGGTCTCCATCTAAGATTATGGGCGTCCGCACATCTCGGGAGATTCTGCTGGTGGCTCGTATTCTGGAGTCCATTCGCAGCAGTCCATCGGGTCCCAGGAAGGGGTTCAGCGATCTGAGCCGGCTGTTGTTGGGTACGGGGGTTCCTTGGTGAAGAGCACTCAATTCACTGCTGAATGCGTCTTCTTGGGCTGCTTTCACCCACCGGAGTTCCGCTTCACGGGTCTCCTCGGGCCGCAGGTGTCCGTCCAATGGTTTGTGGGGTCCCGCACGGCATCGGCCTATGAAGCGGTGGACCCAGGCGGTGGCTCTGATGAGTCGGTGCCAAGAGGAGAAGCGGCTTATCTCTGGAAGCGCATCTGCCGTGGTTGAGGTGAGCCCGACATATTGGGCCTTCACTTCAAGGGTGTTGTCATCTGGCTGGGGAAGTCTGGACCTTTCGCGCGGCCATTCTGCCTCGGCCAGGGTGAGGAAGGCTGGGCCGCTGAACCAATGTCCCGCCGGTGATAGATCGGGAACCTCGACGTCGCGGGTGCCGATGTCAGCAGGGTTTAGTTTGGTGGGGACCCATCTCCAGTCGTCAATGCGAGAGAGCTCATCGATCTCGCCAAGCCGGTTGGCCACAAAGGTAGAGTAGGTACGTGGGTCCGTACGAAGCCAGCACAGCACCGTCGTGGAGTCTGTCCAGAACACCGTTCGCGCAATGTTGCTGCGACACTCCTTTTTTAGGGTTGCTGCTAGTCTGGCGGCCATGAGCGCTGATTGGAGCTCAAGGCGGGGTATGGAGAGCGGCTTCAGGGGGGCCACCTTGCATTTACTGGCCAAGAATGTTGCTGTAGTTTCTCCGTTGACTTCCTCCGTGTGGTAGGCGACCGCGCAACATGCTTGTTCAGACGCGTCGCAAAACAGATGGAGCGTGACGCTGCTGTGTTTGCTTCGTAGGCAGCGCCTAGGTATGGCGACTCCGCAGCTTTGGAGGAGTCCCAGCCAGTCCAGCCATCTCACGTTGTGCTCGGGTTTGATGGTGTCGTCCCATCCGATGCTCGACCTCCAGACATCTTGGAGCAGCATCTTGGATCTGACTGTGAGGCATGCCACAAACCCCACAGGATCAAAAATTTTCATGACAATACTGAGCAGCTGACGTTTCGTAGGGCTGCTGACCAGTTCTGGCTCGGCGGTGTCCCTGAAGGCGTACAGGAAACAGTCAGTCACCGGGTCCCACAGTAGGCCGAGGATTCGTTCGGTCTCTGCTTCTCCGCTGCTGATGCGTATGGCTGATCGGGCGCGGTCTTCAGGCGGGATGGTGGCCATCACCGCTGGATTATTTGAGGCCCAGTTTGTGAGATGAAAACCTCCTGATGATAGGACTGTCGCCACGTCTTTTGCGAGGCTAGTGGCTTCACTGATGGAGTCCACCGCGTCCAAGTAGTCATCCATGTAAAATTTATGTTGGATGGCGTCTGCAGCAGCTGGGAAGCGCTCGGTATTTTCTAGGGCCACCCGGTTTCGCACGTACTGGGCACTGCTTGGAGAACAGGTAGCGCCGAACATCATAGACGTCATCATATAGGTGCGAGGCTCTTGTTGAGGCGTCGGTCGCCACAGGAACAGTTGTGACAGCTGGTCCTCAGTCTTTATTTTGACTTGCAGGAACATCTCCTTTATGTCGGCGGCGAGAGCTATTTTTCCCTCTCGAAACCGGAGGATGTTCCCAAGTAGGGACGTCAGCAGGTCGGGTCCCGTCAGCAGTTGATCGTTGAGGGAGGTTCCTCGGCAGCGGCTGGCAGCGTCAAACACGACGCGGATCTTCCCCGGCTTGTTGGGGTTCACCACGGCGAAGTGCGGCAAGTACCACTTGCGGGCGGAGTCTTTCGCCGCCTCTCGTGCTGTGAGTTCTCGCGCGTGGCCTTGTGATATTAGTCGGTTGATCTTGTCTCGATACGCCACTGCGAGGTCGTCCTCCTTCAGTAGTTTTCGTTCGAGGGACCACAGCCTCTTCAGCGCACATTGTCTGTTGTCGGGCAGCGTGATTTTGTCAGCCTTCCATAATAGGCCGGTCTCCCATCTGCCGGTAGTCATCTGCCGGGTGGTGTCCTCCATCAGCTGGTTGGCACGTACAACATGTGCGGTTTCACGGGAGGCTGAAGTGATTCCCAGTGAATCTATGGCGAAGTTTGCTCGAATAAGGTCGCTCAGCAGGTCATCCTTGTGGCTCTCAGCGTGCAGGGCCAGAGTGGTGATGGGGCCTTCATTGGTAGAAGGAGTCCCTCCTCCATGAGTTATCCACCCCAGGGCAGTCCGTGACAATATTCGCGTAGAGTCGCGGGCTTCGTGCACCTCCCTCGATACAATGAGGTGTGCGTTGTCCTGCCCAATGAGAATGGTGGGGGTGATATACCCGCCAGGGATCCTCTGCTCAGGAAGGCTGAGGCCTTTCACCGTGCTCGCCTTGATGTGGTAGTCGGTGCTTATACCGGCGCCGCGCAGTGTGACCTGCACGCGGCGCGACAGGTGATCTGATGAGCACATGCCCTTGGCCCCGTGGAGTCGTAGTCCTTGTATGGGTCCATAAGCGCCAATCTGTTCTGCTGCTGAGGTGTCGATCAGTGTTATCGTTGATCCCTCGTCCAGCAGCGCGTAGGCGGTGATCTGCTCAGCGGGGCCTGTCAGCACCACTGGCACCACCTTGAGCACGGCGCCGTCGGCCTGGCGTCACATGTGGTGGACGTTGGCTGTTGCGGGGCTTCTCACGTACGTGGGGTCGTGAAGCAGCTTGTGATGGGGAGAACGGCAGTCTCCGATGCCGCACCAGTCGCGAGTTTTGCATGCTTTTGTTGCATGTCTCTCCAAGCACACGCGGCAGAGTCGGGAGCTTTTCACCGTTTCCCAGCGCAGCTTCACGTCCTTTCCGACGAACTCTCGGCAGTCTCGTAGCAGATGGCCTCTTTCGCCACACTGTAGGCACCCGTCGCGATTTGTACTTTCGCTAGGGTTCGCGTTACGATTGTTCGAGTCATATTGTGGTGACTTTCGCGCACTTTCATTTTTTACTTTTTGTGAACGGTCATATTGTGGTGACTTTCGCGACAAACTTTCGGTAGGTACTTTTCGACTGTCATATTGTGGTGACTTTCGCGACAAACTTTCACTTCTGCGTCCGAATTGTTCAGTCGTGGCGAACGACTGTTCACGACGTGGTCTAGACCTCGCGGGGTCGACCATACCCGATTTGGTGATGGCGTTCGCGATGGCCTTCAGGAAGGCGGCGTACTGGCAGATCGTAGCTGGTGCGTTGTAGTGCCGCACCTCCATCAGCCACGCCAGCCGCATCGTGCACGGCATCTTCCCCGCGATGTCGCTGAGGAGCGCCGGGTTGGTCAGGTACCCATCGTTGTTGAGGGAGCGAAGTGATGCCACCAGGTTCTGCACCGTGCCCGAAAAGTCTGCTATGTCCTCCAGTGAGGCCTCTGCTGTCATCTGTGGGAGCCGCTTGGCCTTGTCCAACATCAGGGCAGCCAGCGAAGTCGTCCCTCCGTAGCGCTGCTCCAGCACGTCAAGGATCTCAGGTACCTGAGTGGGGTCCATCAGGAGGGGTCCCACGGCGTCTCGGGCCTTCCCTTTGAGGGCCCGCTGCAGTCGGATGAGGTTTTCACTGCTAGTCATCCGGCAGGTAGCAGTTGATTGGTTGTACTGCGCCCTCCAGGTGGGCCACTCCAGGGGGTCCCCAGAGAATGGAGGCAGGTCCTTGGCCATCGACTGCCTGGCGATGAGAGCAGCCATCCGGGGGTCATCCTCAATTGTGGGATGAGGGCTGTCCTTATAATGTTTGAGGTTCATTAATTAATTACAAGAACTGATTCATTTGTAAGACGTTTATTGACACTGTTGACAAGTTCAAGGTTATACATCAAGTGACGCGACAGACCTGCCAACTATCCGCATCTGACAGCTGGTTATTATTATTACCAACATAACATCCTTTCCTCCTTCCCTTTTTTTTTTATTTTTATATCAAACCAAATAACAATGACAAAGAAACTTAAGAGTAATCACTATGACTAAATCGTACAGGGGGTTTCACAACTCTGCCAGACCTAGTTATAATATCATTATTTCCACTAGTGCTGGGTAAAGGTTCAATAACAATTTCATTTTCCTGACTTGTAAAGTCTTGCCATTTATCGGGATTCTCATAACTTGATTTTGACTTAAGACAACTTTTTTTTATTTGGTTAACATGAACCTTTTTCACCTCTCCTCCGATTAATTGAATTAGATACACCCATGAACTTAATTTCAACTTAACAGTTCCCTGAAACCATTTCATAGGACCTTTCACATGTCTTAAATAGACCAAAACATTATCATTTTCTTTAAATTCTTTCAATGCATTTTTTGTTGATTGTTTGACATTTTGTGATTGTTTACTTTTATTGACATGACTTTCTTCTGACAAAATATGTAGTGGTGTACGTGGCTCATATGAAAATATTTTAGCCATTGGAGATACACCCGTAACAGAAGTAGGAGTGGAACGATAACTATACAGACAATCTATTAGACGTTGAGCTGGCGATAAAAATTTAGAATTTTTCGAAAACATAAATTTAATTAATATTTTTTTGAAAGTTTGAACTGACCGTTCCGCTAATCCATTTGACTCGGGATTATACGGCGGACAAAATAATAATTTAATTGACTTTTCTTTACAAAAAATAGAAAATTCTTTGCATGAAAATGGGGGACCATTATCACAAACAATAGTTTTCGGAAAAGCGAATCTGGAAAAAACTTCACTTAATTTAGATAACAAATCCGAATATTTAGTATTTTTCATGTAAAAACATTCTACCCACTTTGAATATGAGTCGCAAACTAATAAGTATTTTGAACCTTTTAAATCAAAAAAATCCAAATGGACTCTTTCCCATGGACTTTCAGCAATAGGCCAACTATGACGTACATTTTTGTTAGCATTTTGTACAGACTGACACATTTCACATCTAGAAATAACATCTTCAATATCTTGATTCATACCTAACCACCATACATATGAACGAGCAAGAATTTTTGATCTGACTATACCAGGATGACCATAATGTATTAAATTTAGGACTTTGGACTTAAGAGATTCTGGTATTACAATTCTGTCACCAAATAAAAGACATTTTCCTTTGACCGACAGTAAATTTTTAAACTTGAAATATTTTTTAATTTCTGGACTTGACAAGTTTTCAATCCAACCGATTGAAACATACTTAATGACTTTACATAATGTTTCATCTTTTTCAGAATGACTTTCAACTTCTGAGAATGGAATTAATGGTGTAGACATGTATACAAAATTACATTCCTCAATATTGAATTGTTGTTTACTTGGCAAACGTGACATTACATCTGCTTGAGGAATTTTCAATCCTTTTTTATATTCCAATTTATAATTGTACGCAGACAATATTATAGACCATCTTATAAGACGTGATGCTGCTAAAACGGGGACTTTTTTGTTTTCAGCAAATAAAGACAACAATGGAGCATGATCAGTATATATCGTAAAATGACGACCAATTAAATATTTGTGAAATTTCTTAATTCCAAAAATAATAGCAAGGGCTTCCTTGTGCAATTGGCTATAATTTCTTTGAGCTGAATTTAATGTTGCAGACTCAAAAGCTATAGGAAATTCTTGATTCTTTACGACATGACTTAAGACACAACCGACACCGTATGCACTGGAATCGACTGTAAGACACAATGGTTTTGACGGATCAAATAAAACTAACATAGTTTTATCTGACAAAAGAGACTTACTATTTACAAATGCCTTTTCGCATTCATCAGACCAACACCATTTTACATTTTTTCTTAATAAATTATGAAGTGGTTCTAGCACTGTAGGACACATAGGAATAAAATTCCTATAAAAATTTAACATTGACAAATATGACTTTAGTTGAGTAACATTTTCTGGACACCCAGTAGACTTAATTTTCTCAACTTTCGACAAAGACGGACTTTTGCCCTGACCTGACAAAGTAAACCCTAAAAATTCAAAAGAATTCACAAAAAATTCACTTTTTGACACATTAATTTTTATATTAAACTCATTTAATTTTGACAAAACTTTATCCAATGTATCAGAACACTCCTTCTCGTCTTTACCACCTATACAAATATCATCAATATATGCAGCACAGTTTTTTATGCCACACAAAACTGTATCAATTACCATTTGAAAAACGGCAGGAGCCGATGACAATCCATAAGTTAAACGATTATAGACATATAAACCATTACATGTATTAATTGTAAGTAATTCTTTACTAGAATCTGACACAGACAACTGTAAATATGCGTTTGTTAAATCTAATTTACAGAATACTTGACAACCTGAAAATTTATTAAAAATATCCTCTGGACGTGGAATAGGATATTGATCAATTCTCAATTGTGGATTGACTGTAGATTTCAAATCTGCACATAAACGTAATTTTCCATTTTGTTTAGGTACACAAACTATTGGAGAAGACCAACTACTATATTTAACTTTTGAAATAATGCCTTCGCTTTCAAGACGACTTAGCTCTTGACATACTTCAGCACGAAGTGCATAAGGAACTTCATATGCTTTGTGAAAGACAGGAGTAGCATTATTTTTTAAACTTAAATTCACAGAAAATTCTTTAATTGGTAAATCGTTATTAGTAATCGAAAAAGAATTTAAATATTTTTGTGACAATTTTTTAACAATATTTGTTTTATTTTTCTCGCTGACAGACACTGAATTTACAGTATTATTATGCATATTTGACATTAAAGAACTTATGAAAGTATTTTCCCAAGATGGATCAAACACTTTTAACCAATTTCTACCCAAAATAGCATCAGACGACAGATTTTTTATAACCAATACTGGTAAATCCATTACAACATTAGAATCAACAACATTTACTTTTGCCATAAAAAATCCAAAACAAAATAAATTTTGACTATTTGCTGTGAACAAATTACCGTAGAATTGACTTAACTGACAAGTTTTGAAAAATTTTAAATACATTTTGTTACTTATTAATGTCGAAGAACTTCCTGTGTCAATCATAAAAGACATATTGATACCATTTACAATTAGATTAATTTTCGCTGTATCAGACACTGACATATTTAATACATTTACATTATTGACACATTTTACGTGATTGATGATTGATTTTGCATTTGGACAAAATTTCGACGTATGCCCGTAAATATTACACTTGTAACATTTCCACTTTTTTGAAGGACATAACTCCGGTTGATGAGTTATAAAACACCTCTCGCATCTTCTGGACCCTTGACGTGATGGAGATGACAGTTGACTTGATGACCTTGAACTCCTTTGACCCTTGAATCCAGTCCTTTCACCCTGATGAAATCGCCTACTAGGACTTTTCTGACGTGAAGGGCGATCCTTTGAGACATGACATGTTTTTTTATGTGACATTTTTGACTTGACTTCACAGATTTCCGATGTAACATTTTCTTTGTGTAAAATTTGCTCTGAGCTGTGACTTACTGTCTCAATATTTTTGACAATTAATTTTGCTTTCTCAAAAGTTAACGATTCATCTTCAGATAGCAATCTTCTAGTCATTGCATCATCTTTTAAACCACACACCAATTTATCTCTCAGAGCTTGGTCTAGAAAAGCACCAAAATTGCATGATATTGACAGACTTTTTATATCCGTAATATAATCATCGATTCCTTCGTTAGAATGTTGTTTCCGGTTATAAAATTTATATCTTTGCGCAATTGTACACCTTTTTTCTTCATATTTACTCCTCAGTGTTGTTACAATATCGTTGAAGGTTAAATCTTCTAGATTTTTCGGATGCACCGTTTCTTTTAAAATTTTAAATTTCTCCGCACCGATCAATATACACAAATATCCAATTTTTTCTTTCTCTGCGATATTAATAATTTTTAGATACATTTGTATGCGTTCCAAAAACATATTGAAACTTTCGCAATCTGGTTCGAAATGAGGCACTGGCAAGGTACTACTCGACATGTTGAAAAAAATGTTATTTTCCACGGCGAAATCACTGTTAATACTATTCACACACGTTTTAACTGAAAAACTGATTTTCCTCGTCGCCAATTATAATGTTTGAGGTTCATTAATTAATTACAAGAACTGATTCATTTGTAAGACGTTTATTGACACTGTTGACAAGTTCAAGGTTATACATCAAGTGACGCGACAGACCTGCCAACTATCCGCATCTGACAGCTGGTTATTATTATTACCAACATAACAGTCCTGAGCCCTTGAAGCTCTGATGGCCTCTGTGAGCGCGTTGGTGAACTGGGCCATCGGGTTGTCCGTCTGCTGGACCCAAGCTCTGGTTTGGCGGGCCGTCTCCTCCGCACTTGGTTGCGGTGGGAATAGCGGCAGGCCGGAGCTCGGACTGGCAGCGGATGGAATCTGGTCATCAGGCTGCGCCGGCTCATGATGCGCCCACTGGGCATATGCAGATGGTCCCTCAATGTGGTAGTAAGGGGGCGGCGGCGGAGGGCCTTCAGGCCCTGGCTGCGCCGGTGAGGCGTACCTCTGGTCCACCAGAGGCACAGGTTGGACAGGCATCTCGCGTACGGCGCTGCTCGGCCTCTGGTCCACCAGAGGTGCAGGCGGCACGGGGCCGGAAGGTCCAGGCTGCACCCATCCTTGACCCTCATGATGATGATGAGGGGGCGGCGGCGGAGGGCCTCCAGGCCCTGGCTGCGCCGGTGAGGAGTACCTCTGGTCCACCAGAGGCACAGGTCCGACAGGCATCTCGCGTACGGCGCTGCTCGGCCTCTGGTCCACCAGAGGTGCAGGCGGCACGGGGCCTGAAGGCCTAGGCTGCATCCATCCTTGACCCTCATTGTGATGAGGGGGCGGCGGCGGAGGGCCTCCAGGCCCTGGCTGCGCCGGTGAGGCGTACCTCTGGTCCACCAGAGGCACAGGTCCGACAGGCCTCTCGCGTACGGCGCTGCTCGGCCTCTGGTCCACCAGAGGTGCAGGCGGCACGGGGCCGGAAGGTCCAGGCGGCATCCATGATGGACATCCTTGGCTGCTTGGCTGCGGGGCTCGGCTATCTCGTGCCGGCTCAGGAGCGTTGTGTTGTGCCAGCCCTGAAGTACTGCGTTGTGGCAGCCCTGAAGTACTGGGTTGTGTCAGCCCTGGTGCAGCATGCTGAGGCGCGTTCAAGGCTGCCATCAGCTGTTGTATCTGCTTCCCTTGGTGGCGCAGCTGTCGTCGCAGCCGGCGCACCGTATCCTCCGTGGCTGTGGAGGGTGGAGGCCCCTCATCGCTGTCCTCTGCGGAGCTCGTCACCGGGGTAGTGCTGGATGAGGGCCGGGGCGTGGCGTCAGGGGAGACGTCAGGCACGCCCAGGGGCTCGTCTCCGGCGTCCGGAGCAGCAGCCGGGGGCTCAGCAGGGGGTGATGAAGGTCCATCGTCTTGCGCCGTCTTCTTCGATCGTAGGGCGGGCGGAGACATCCTGGAGTCGTGCAGCGGATCCGGCTCGAAGGACCACTTGTACCAGACGTATCAAGCCTGTACAAGACTGTAAAAAAAGGGTACCGGTTTCAGTACACGACCAGGATGAAATGGTTGAAATAATAAAATACTGACCTCCCTTGCACCCAGTGCCTGATGAGTTGAGGACACTGGATGTGCCTACTCCTCTGCCCAGTCCTGGTGCGTGGCGGTTGCCTGAAGTAGGGCCGGCTTTCTGGAGGAGACTGATGGCACCAGGAGCAAAGTCTAGGCAGAGGTCGGCGGGAGGCAGCGGATGATAATAACTTTTCCCAGAAGGAAATAATAACACGAGTTTGACGTTGATGGAAGAACTGATTTATTATGAGAAATGGCCGGGTTTATATACCCGATTTCCGTGACAAAACCTGTCACGTGGTACATTTTTGTGGTGGGAGGTTTTACCTAGCCCTTTACCTATATAAGGTGTGCCTTTCTGTGGGCCACCCATTTTGGCAAACACTTGCTTGAAAGTGGTTGATTAAAATTGATTTCTTAAATTAATTATACAGGTCAGGTTAATGTATTTACAATTTTTTCCTTAAAACTACAGTGTTTCTACGGATGTTCTACATTCGTAGATTTTTTGTTTGATAAGTTTGGGTTGATTTTAAGGAAGTTTGACTTTTTGTCGGTAGGTATTTGTTATTTAACAAAGTGTTTGAATAGTTACAAAGAAGTTAATATTTTTCCCAGGTCCCCCGTAAGCTTGGCTATCGAAACCTTTTGGTTCCGTCGCTTTACGAGGTCCTGGGATTTTTAAAATGGAGAAAAAGTGAAATGATGCTAAAGTCTCGAAAATCTGCTCAAGTGCTGATAGCGCTGGCAGTTTAAGAGTTACAATGTTTATTTATGGCTCTATGGATGCCCCGTAGGACTCTGCACTGAAACGTCTTAGTTTCAGCGTCCTACGGGGTGTTTAAACGAAGTTATATTAAAATATGGTGTATTTTTGACTAATATGACGGCCCTTAATAGGGACACCCAAATTGGTGTTTTGGCTTTGTAGCCGGAAAAATAGCCCTGAAGGCGATGAAATAATAAGTTTAGGATGTCTCCTGGTGGCAACTTGGTAACCAAGTTTTTACTTGTGTCACCAGGGCATCTGTGTATTAAGAAAAGGACATTTAAAATTGAAAAAATGTGTTTTGAAAAAGATCGTTGCTGGCGGCACGGTATTATTGAACTTCGTGGCCAGGACGAAAAAAGGCCCTACAAAGGGCCATAATTAAAATAGAGAGCAGCCCGCTTGGCGGAGCTGCCGCCTCCTGCAGAGCCATAACAGCAGAGCGGTAAGGGAGGGAAGGCAAATGGCCCTTTTTAGGGCCTTAGCCTAAGGCTGGAAATTAAGGCCCTCAAAGGGGTCTTAATTAAAAATAAAAAGGAGGCTAGTCAGCCTGGTTGCCTTTGGAGGCGTAAATAAGCATAAATAAAGTATTAATTGTTAAAATTATAGGATTCTAGAATGTCTCCCGGTGCAAACTTGGCACACAAGCTTTATTTGGTTGCACCGGGGCATTGTACATGAGCAAAACATATAAGATTAAAAATTAAGAAATGAGGGAGAGCAACACGTCGGTTACAGTTTTGTATTTATAATACTTATATAGTGCAATTGCATAACGTGGATTCACTAGATGATCATTTGGGGAAGTGTATGAAAGGGTTTAGTTTTTCCTTCTTTTTTTTTTTTTTTTTTTTTTTTTTTTTGGGGGGAAAATTTAACCCGGACATTTAAATCTGGTGCGTAAAAATAATAATAAAAATATTAATAAAAAAAATAAAATTTAATTAATATTAAAAAATATTTAATATTAATTAAAAAATAATTTTTAATTAATATTAAACGAGAATACAACAGTACAAAGAAGCTTTGACTGTCCAACAGGAAGGTCTCCCGTTCTAAGACAGTCAAATGACAAACATTTTCATAGGCGTAAATTTAATTTAGAAATGACCAATTTGGGACACAAATCAACAAATCATCGCCAAAAAACTGATATAAGTTATTTTTAAAATTTTGTCATGTAAAACTATATCAGGTCTATTATGACTAATTGTTCTGTCTGTTAGTATAGTTTTATCATAATATATTTTATAAAATTCATTTTCTATAAATGAATTTGGTTCATATTCATAATATGGTACTACATTACGGCAATCAATCAAGTTATGTTTAATTACCAAACTTTGGTGAATTATTTTTAAAACCTGATTGTGCCTAAATGTATATTCGGACGGTGCTAATATAGAACATCCCGATGTAATATATTCTATAGTTTCCGGAAAAGCCAAACATTTTCTACATAAATCATCAATTTGTGTTATATCTTTGATTATATGCTTCCTATAATTTTTAGTATTAATGACTCTATCTTGAATGGCAAGCATAAATCCTTCTATTTCTGCGCTCAACTCTCCAATACCCAACCATTTGTTTGACGAAAGTTTGTCAACATACGTTTGGTTGAGATAATTGAAGTGTTTTGCGTGAATAATTTTATTTGACCAGGAATCTAATAATTCCTGGTTAGTATTTATAAGAATGTTGGCATTCTCGTCATATAAATTTAAAGGTGTAATATTTCTATCTGCCTTGCAAATTATTTTGTGCATTTCTGAGCTATTAGCTTTCCTATGGAAAAAATTTCTAAGCATTTCTACCTGATTGTGTTTCAAAGATGTGTTTTAATATTTGTGTTTTTTAATATTTGTATCCCGCTTTTTATTTGAATTTTGTATTATGAGTTTTTTCTGAAAGCAGGATTATGTTGTAGAGTTTAATACCATCGAATAAGAAGCCTTTTTGTGGGTATACATTTTGGTACGAACACAAAATTCGATAAATGTAGTTTTGTTTTTAGAAAATGCAGAACTTATATTATTTGTAGACCCTTTCCCCTGTTGGTCCTGCTAATTTAATGCAAAGTTATGAACACCTGTTACGAGTGAGCTCCGCGAGAGGCCGTGTTAGGTATTAGGAACAGAGAAAGCGTATCGAAGGAACATCATAATGCCGTTCAATAGCTTTACGAAATGTATATTTCTCCGAATACAACAAATCATGTTTTTCTCCGTGAAACAATGTTAGGCACGTTTAAGCAATAAAGTAAACATGCCAATAAAGTGTTTGAATTATCGATGCATCGTAGATTTTTGATTCTAAGTTTTATTTCAGATCATCTGATTAAATTGTAGGTCCATAAATAGATGTATGATTTATTGATTTCAATAAATCTATATTTATAAAAATGAATGTATGTTTGCTTGCTTGCATGTTTGTTGTTTATGTATTGCTTATTATGTCTTCTTTCTACCCTCGCGAAGGTTTCTGGACAAGTACATGGCAATACATGTGAAAAGTTTTTTAATCCTTAAAAAACTCTTACAAAACTGATAATGATGTCACAATTTGAGAATGATATTTTGCAAACCATAACTATTCAATGAAAATTCAATTTTCGAATAATTCTTTAAGAGGAATATAAACGCTAGAAATATTTCGAATCTCATGCCTGCAAAATTTCAAAATCGAGCGTCTTTTTGCACGAGGCTAGTAAGCGAAAAAGTGGTTTTTATTTATTTTGTGCATAATTTTATAAGAACGAAAAAAAGTTAGAACACGGAAAACCTCAAAAATAGTCTTAGCCATAAAGGGGCATTTAAAAAAAATTGTTTCTTATATTAATTCATAGTTAAGCCATGAAAAAACATTTTTTTGGTGGTTTACGCTTATATTTTTTGTTACGTAAATAATAATTTTATTGTAATTTCAATACATAGAAACGCTAGTAAAAGCTTTGATTTATCCGTAGCATATTTTTTGATGTTCATACTGTAAGCCGATTCGTCGTAAAGATTAATCAAAATAATATCTAAATAGGATTTCACGTATATATTCATCTTAAATTAATGAATTTAATCACAGTACCTACTCACCTTCGGTACTAACCAAAATTGAATACTTTGAATCCAATGAATTTTTTTAAAATTTTAAATAGATAGGTACCAAATTTGATTATTCTTATAAGATACAAAAATGAAAATTTGTAAAAAAATGCAATAGGTGATGGCACGCGAGCTGTTTGAAAACTGAATATACCGGGACTGAATATGTTGAACGCGTGAGAGGGGAGGGGATCAAGGGAGGGGGGTTCGCGAGAGAGGGCAGAGGGAAGGCGGGGAAGGCGGAGTGGGAAGGGAAGGGAACGCGGGAGAGGAATGGGAGGCGGAAGGGGAACGGGACGAATGGGAAAAGACACGCAGGGAGAAACAATGTCTTTATTAAGTGTCATTGCAACGCATGCCGGTAACACGCTAGTGATTTACATAAATTTCTTCTTCATTTAGAAAGCGAAATTATTATGCAAGCTCTCAAATATTATCGCTTTTTTTCTGGTTTCGTGCCGAAGAAACCATCGAGTTGTTTGAGAGAAGTTCATTAAATTGTCAGTGGAGAATAATGACTCATTAAAATAAATTATGTTGAGGATAAATTGGTTAGGTCGTAAATTTGCCAAAATTGAACCAGAAATAACCTTGTCGGGTTTAATAAGTTAAGACAAAGATCTTACTTTACTGATGCCTCGGTGGATAAAAAAATCTTATTAGGGAATGTGCCTTTGATTCATTGGATTATAAACAAAGATCATGACGTATGCATGTAAAATTCCCATGCTTATCGAAGTGTTATCAAAATGAGCATTTTTTTAGTGAAACACCGCGACTTGTAGGATTATCACATCCTTGGCGAGAGATCGTTGTGAGGCCGAAGTAAATGGGAGAGAATTAGATGAACTTACAAAACAAGGATAGAACGCCAAACTGCTTTATCTCACGCACTTCTTGCTTCATCAACATTCGTACATCGAATATGATTTGAAAGTTTCCTGGCCAAAAGTATTATCAGGATTAATTTTTGGGATTTATGCCGTGTTGCGCTTTTTCCTTTCGGATAACCAACGTTTCGGATAGCCAACGTTTCGGATAGCGTTACTGTGTTCATCATTAGGGCAGATGTTTAGATTGTGGTGGAGTGTGTTTTCATGTAAGTACGTAGAAGTGATATCGTGTTCCGCGCATTTATCCTGCTAGGGCCGGAATTTTAGTACACTAATGTGGTTTTCAGCATTTAGTTTTGATGTAGACGTACCAAGAACTATTAAGGCGGTACACAACCCTAATAATTTTTGTTTGCTCAAAACTCACATTTTAATAATTTCCGGCGAATTCGTAACTATAAAAGCTTTTTATTCCAACAGAACACTGGGGATGTAAGTTCTTTGTATTTAAGATTAATAAAAACAATACCTTACCATTAATATATTTTACGTACAATGATTATAAAACTTTTTAACCCGTTTTTCAACTATAAAGTTAGCGGTAAGCACCAGATTTTATTTTTCTAGGCGATGAATTAATAACTTCGGGAGTGCGACATGGAGACACAAATATTTGTAACACATTCTTCAGAATTAATTAAAATGAACGCGGCGGAAAGGTCGAATCTCCAGGCCTGCTAGGGTGAATTCGACCGTACGTCCATCCAATACGCCGCGTCGTGCCGTGGGCGCATATTTGTTTGCACGCTTTTTTCACTTACGTCCTTAAGATTCCTACATCATTTGTCTTTTTCTTCTTTTCTTTGATAGGGCAAATTCGACAGTAGGTCCGTCCGATTCACGGGTCGTGCGAGTCGCAATTTGTATACACGGCTTCTTTACTTACGTCATCAAGATTCAGAATATATTTTCGGATATATTGTCGTCTTAGGCTTAACCTTATCGTCTCTCCGTCCTGATGATATATAACGTAACGCTGTATAAAACGTTGGCTACTGAAGAAGAAAGATGTCGTTTTATCTACACGTTAAATGACAAAATTATTTGATTCACTTGATCGTGCCATGTCTTCATTTGTGTAGGTCTTCTAGATCTTAGTTAGAGTAAGAAAAAAATAGGGATGTAGTTAGGTATCTAACCAGTTTGACCTGATTACCGAACATAGTTTTATCTACTTCGGTTCTGAATGGTGACCCCTCATGAGTGAAACTGAATTTATTCCACTCCGTCTTATAAACTAGAAATTATGAAGCGAATTTTGTGCAGAGTGTAAAAATATCTCAGATTGTTTTGGCGCGGGGTTATCAACTCGCGACCTCCGAACCTCTAGCACTCTAGCCTCTAGGCCACGGACTCTAGTCAACGCTCTACCGCGGACATGGTCAATAAAATAGATGAAGATGTAAATTAATAGTAGAAGTAGAAGGGAGTTAGTAACTTTCATTTTAGCTTTCTTTCTTGACTAAGCTTTATTTTAACGAACTTCAAAGAGGAGCGGTAATCTCTTTAGATCTGAGCCTAGAGGTCATGTTATCAAAGTGAGGTGAGGGTAAAATAAATTAACATAAAATTAATATGTGTTTTTGAATTTAGACAAACAGATCAGCGAAAAGCAGACCTCGCATCCTAAAAAAACATTTTTCCAATTTTTCCTTATTTTCATAACCAAAATTTCCCATAAAATCATAAGAATTCCATGCAGGTAAGCACTTAAATACCTACCTACAGTTTGGCAATTAAGTGTAGAAAATAAATGATGGCGCTGCGATCGTTTTCTAGTTTTAATGGCAACACCAAGATGGCTCATAAGACAATGAATGTATGTTTTAAAAAACACTTCTGCCAAAATGCGTATTTCATAGCGTATTTGTATTTTCAAAAATTTTGCACAAAAAACGCAAAATATAACCCCTCTTGCATCACTATGTAATGGTTTATTCATTTTAATTAAATTCAGGCAAACAATGAATAAAAATATTATCAAATCAGCGATCTTCTTCTCAGATTTAAGACAATAAATCAACCGTAACATGCGATAACATGACAGCCATAGGAAATGTCATATAATTCGGTGCTGCCATAGTAATGAACACGTTTAGTTCCAATTTATTTATTTTCTACACTTTCTTGCCAAATTATACATTATGAAACTTAAAAAAATCAAGCAAAGAATTACACAATTGGTTCAATGGAACATCATTATCTCGACGACAATTCTTTTTAAATAAATCCATCTGAATTTCGATTTTGTTTATTTGAATAAATGTATGAATGAAATAAAATATTGGAAATGGAAATTAACTCACTTCCTGACATCCGAGCGAACTGAAATACGGCAGAGAGACTTGAAAATGTTGATGACAATGCACGATATCAACTTTTGGTGGCAATCACACACACACACGCGCGAACGTATAATTCTACTTTTTCTTTAACCTTGTACTTTGCTCGAATACCGGAACTCTAGATCTTTTGCTTAATTTTCAAAATAGGAAGTGATTATTTGGAGAATTCAGGCAAGCGATAAGGTTCTTACGTTCTTACCTATAATTTTTATATTTTTTAACAAAAAAAATATCATTGTGTTTTTCAAATTGGAACTGATTCGTCAGGAATACAGACCATCTCTATTGATGTATTAAAAGTATTTTGATGAGACACGAAGCGAAAAAATTGGTTCCACTTTTTTACGTCCAATTAGTACCTTCCTTCAACTTCCAACCCCTAACGAATTCAACCCCTAAAGCACTAACCCCGAATGAACAGAAATTTCGAATCCGGTCCAAGTGCACTGGAATACGTTTCGACGAGATATTCGTGCGCGATAGCCGAACGAACAGAAAAGATCGAATCCAGTACAAGTGCACTGGAATACGTTTCGACGAGATATTCGTGCGCGATAGCCGAACGAACAGAAATGATCGAATCCAGTACAAGTGCACTGGAATACATTTCGAGGAGATATTCGTGCACGATAGCCGAATGAACAGAAATGATCGAATCCGGTCCAAGTGCACTGGAATACGTTTCGACGAGATATTCGTGCGCGATAGCCGAACGAACAGAAATGATCGAATCCGGTCCAAGTGCACTGGAATACGTTTCGACGAGATATTCGTGCGCGATAGCCGAACGAACAGAAAAGATCGAATCCGATCCAAGTGCACTGCAATACGTTTCGACGAGATATTCGTACGCAAAAGCCGAACGAACAGAAATTACCGAATCTGGTACAAGTGCACTGGAATACATTTCGACGTGATATTGTGTGATATTGTGCGCGATAGCCGAACGAACAGGAATGACCGAATCCAGTACAAGTGCACTGGAATACGTTACGAGATATTCGCACACAACAGCACCTATAACCTAACCCGTATTCTTTTACGGGTCTGCGATAGTAATAAATTAAGTTGATGTTAATAAACTTAAGCATTTTTTATACATAAATTAGTGGATCGAAGAGGTGTTACTCGATTAATCTTACGTTAACCATAAAGTTTAAATCCTAATCGCAATCTTTATCTTTCTCGGTCCAGATAATATATTATTTATCTATATTTGTATAATATTATTAGGTATAATTACATATCTTATATGGTGAGATAGAGAGGTCTCTATTCTCGAATCCGGGTCAAGCAATATGACCGTAGGCTTAATATTACCAGACGGGTGAATTGATTCGTTACCCAGAACACTGCGATGCGAACCATCAGCAAATGGTAAACGCGGCATTAGGTGGAAATAAATTGGTAGTAGGCGTTATTACCCTAGAGATTTTCGAGAGCTCCGCTGCATCCACTCTTTCCGATACAAGGGTCGATTGTGAGAAAAAGGGAGAGATTTCGACGCAGTTGTGAGAGTTATGCCTTTAATAAGCGCGGCGAACACAGAAGAAGATTTCTCAGTTGTAAGTTGTATTGGCGAAACTTACTGTTGAAAACATTTTTGCTTGAGAGTTTGAGTAACATTGAAAGATGTCAAAGGTTATATTGGTGACTGTATAGTATTTATAAAGTTGATCGAATTCGCAAAAAGTTTTAGACAGGTAGGTACCGAGGCCTCTGTGGTCGAGGGTTAAGGTTCTTGACTTTTTTTTTTTTTTTTTTTTAAAAAGAAAGACAAACATTCCCGGGTTACGAATAACCCAACAATGTTTGAAAATCTCCTACTACCACCACAGAAAGCCGAAAATGTTGCTTGTGTTGTGATGGAGGACTTAGCCAGCCGAGGAATCGAACACGCGACGTTCGGGTGGGACCCAAGCGCTATGCCCACTCAACCACTGACCAGTCAAAACTTACAATCCGAAGGTCGCGGGATCGAATCCCGTTGTGTGCACATGAATTTTACATGATAAATTTGTGTTATTTCACAATTATTTCATTTAAAATAATATAAAATAAAATAGCATATTTGAGGCAATGGAAGATACTCTCAGTATCGCCCTGGTGTATGACCACCATTCAGAATTGAATTGTTGCTTGAAATGGTTCTAGCAATGTCAGGTACTTCCCCAACTTCCTCTTCTCCATCTCCCCCCTCTCTCCACTACCTTCAGCCTCACAACGTACCTCAATTGGAGATGCCATGCTCGAGACGGGAGCAACTGTGACTCTTGTGAGGTATAAAAAAAGCGTGAAAAATTTTCAGCTTTTAATTAAATTTGAACCTTGAAATTATGTATTCAATATTAACATTTTTTGTAAACAGAATTTCTCACTATTGTATACAGAAACCACCGCGGCATGCACACATCAAATCCCCAAAGTTTTATCGCAATCGGATGAACGGTTTAACAACGCGTAATTTCATGATGCCAAAGCTCACTATTGTATACAGAAACCATCGAGGGCATGCACACATCAAATTCCCAAAGTTTCATCACAATCGGATGAACGGTTTAGCAATGCGTAATTTCATTATACCAGAGCTCACTATTGTATACAGAAACCATCGTGGGCATGCACTTATCAAATCCCCAAAGTTTCTCACAATCGGATGAATGGTTTAGCAACGCTTAGCGTACATACATAAATACATACATACAATTTTTTTTAAATATTTTTATATATATAGATAATTGTATTATTTAACGACTGTGAATTAATAAGTTCGAGAATTTTAAACAAATCAATTTGTTGTGTACGGTGTCACTTGCGGAGTAAAATATTCCCTAATTATCGAACTGGTCAGAGGCCACCCATCTGAAACTTTATCCAGGTTCCCAAAAGCCATATGCTGTGTCTCCACCAGCTTCGAATTTACCTAAGGTTTATAACATTTCTCAATATTGGGGCGCCATACACTATTATATGGGTTTGTAGTATAGGCAAAGTATTAAAAAAGTAAAAAACTATATAAAGTAACCGTATGTAAAGCTTATCTAATATATCGTGTCACGGTGTTTGTTACCATACTCCTCCGAAACGGCTGGACCAATTTTGATGAAATTTTGTGTGCTTATCTGGTAGGTTTGAGAATCGACCAACATCTATTTTTCATACCCCTAAAAGTAAAGGGTGTTCCACTCCGAAGAAAATTATTTTCCCCATACATTTTGTATGGAACGAATTCTCCTATTTTGAAAGAACTGCAGCAATATTGTAAGGGGTATAATATTGATCTGTGAACCGGGAGAGGGGGGAGGGGTGAGGGAGGGGGGGGGGGGGGGGAGCGGGGGGTGGGGGGAGGGGGGAGGGGGGAAAGGAACTCAGGAAGGGGGGTTAGCGGGACGGGGGAAGGGGAGAAGTGGAGGGGGAGAGGGAGAGGGAACGCGAGAGGGGAAAGGATACGCAGGGAGAAACAATTTAGATCAAGGTATGGTATACGCAGGGAGAAACAATTTAGATCAACAGTTTTTGATTCTGAGGCGGTACGAAGTTCGCCGGATCAGCTAGTATTTTCATAAAATTGACATCCCTACAAAGCTTAGAGTAAATGAAAAACTTTTTACAGCATTTCTGCCAATATTTATTAATTCAATTCAGCATAATTTAAACCCGGAAAATTTGGTAATAAATAAAAAAAATGGCACGTCAATTAAAAAAATTATAGAACTCCATTATAATTTATTTATATTTTTGATAAACAATAGTAAATTAGTAATAGGACATACCTATGACCCCACTTTAATGACATTTAGTCAAATTAATACAATACATTATTAAATTGTATTAAAAACTAAAAATTAAAAAATTAAAAATTATTAAATATTTAATTTATAACAATTAAAAATTCATTGAAAATTATCATTAAAAATTAATAGTAAATTAATAAAAAATAAAAAAATTCATAAAAATAAAAGCAATTTGAAAAACATATCTTTATATACATCTTTAAATAATATAAATTGATCATCTGTAAGTGGCTTCACCACAGTGTGATAATGCTTTCGGAAGGCGAAACAGCTATCACACGTAATGATAATTAAATTGCAGAACTTTTTCACATATATTTTTCTAAGTTAATCTCTGTAATAATATTATTAAATATCTCAAAATTTAAAAAAAAAACAACTCCAAATAAATAATTCAAATGAAATTTGTCGGAGAAAGAACTGGTCACAAAGGTAAGAAATTAATTACATAATCAATATTAATAACAATTATATACAAATTGCATGTTGCAACAATTGATAGCTGACACAATTTCGTAGTTTTTTTCTATTGCTGCGGACCCAGACATATTGCAATATAAAAAAAATAATTTTTTTATAATCAATGTAAGAGATGATGATTATTTTCTATGTCGGTCCGTGCGAGTTGTGTTGTCATTGGTCATTGTTCTATTCTGGGAACAAAGATGACTTGCCGTGGCCAATCGAGAATAATCGAAAGTGCCATCTGTCAGAATTTGGGCATTGAATTCATCTAACACGATTGCCTTTGCTAAACAAGGTTAAAGAGATATTGATAATATTGAACGCACTGTACACACCTATTTAGTCACGTTGTGTAATTTTGCACATAACTTTTCGGCATAAATGACACATCAAAGAAAACAATATTGGTAAAAAAAACATTCGTTTATTTCTTCGGGGCAGAGTGGGAAGTTTCTTAGATCTGTTGCTTGAAATGACTTTAGCCGAGCTTCGTGACCAGATCTGAATAGCGAGGTACTTCCCCACCTTCCTCTTCCCATTTCCTTCCTCTTCCCATTCGGCCTCACAAGTCTCACAACATACCCTATCTTCTAGGTAGGTACTTTATCGTTTGTCTAAATTCGTGACAATTTTGAAAATAAATTTTCACAATTTTCACATAAATTCAAAATAAATCCCACAGGGAGGGTGGCAGGGGGGGGGGGAATCTGCATAGGTGCTAGGAGTCAAACGGTCTAATAGCTTAGGGAACGTACCCATACTACGTGACACGTTTAGGGGGGGGGGGGTCTTCAAAATGTCACGCTCGATACAAATGAGCGGCGGGTTGCTTAGGATTTTGGTCACCGGGGGGGGGGGGGGGGGGGGTTAAAAATTGCAAAAAGTTGGTCACGTAGTATGGGTACGTTCCCTTATCTAAATGGCGACATAAGTTCTTTTCAAGTCGGTATAGAACCTTTCAAGATTCGTAACGGGACGAATGTTCACGTTATCAATACAAAAAGACAGAAGCAAATATAGCGAAGGCTCACCTATACACTGTACACACATTGATCAATTTCGAGGGTCTTTTGAAGTGAAAACTTTTTTAGCACCGTTGTAATTTGAAACTCGATGAAACGAAAACGAGCGATACTAAAAAGAGACAAACATATACATCTATAGGATTTAGCCTACGAGAGAATGAGAGAGCAATAAAATATTTATTTAATTCACGAGTACCTACTAGGTTCCAATATAATACGATAAATCCACAGTCCCACGCAAGTCTCTCTTAGTGTAGTGGAATAAAGCACCTGTCGTACCTCAGAGGCTAGATGTTCAGTGGACCAACGATCAAATCTTTTGAAATCCAAAAAAAAAAGTATTTTTATCTTTGTAAAATCAGACAAAAGAAAGCGACATCTAGCGACTCCGAAGAAGAAAACACACATACTAATTAGATGACCAAATGTACAGGAAAGGTGCACTGGAATTCGACGACCAAAATATGGAAAGAAATCATCCTTTACATTGAAACAAAAGTGCTTCGTAGTCTGCCCATACTTGTCTACTTTGGTTTTCTGAAGGTTTAACTTCTACTGCGTGTGCACACTCTGATTTTATTTTTATTTTTACCATTTGCGAACAATAAGAAGGGACAATGCAGTTCGACCCAATTTTCAATTGAACATACATATTTCTCTATTATTATTGTTCGTGTCTTGCCACATCTCCTGCGGCGCGGCTTGAAGGAGGAAGGTATCAAGGTATGTGGTGTGGATAGATACTGCAGAGGTTGGTACCGTCTGCTGGTAGTGGAAGGTACCTTTGCCCGGTGTTTTCCACCGCTATTTCTCCAGCCGACCCCTGACCCCGGGCGTGGATAATAAATCGCGGGACTGCAGTACTTTGCATTTTATCATTTTTGCAGACACTCTAATAACATTCCTCGGATCGACTCTGCGGTGGCTTTTGGCTCTGTACCGCATTATTTGTGTGCTCATTGCGGTTATGGCGACGGATGCACTCGTTGGAAGTATGAATGGCTCGGAATCGAAGTTACCCACACAATTAAATCACGAAAAGTGGACTAATCGGATGATTCAATCCACCACATATAGGTTTACAAAGTGTGGCATACCAAGCGAATTATTACATTTAAATGTTCTTTTTGAAGTAAAACTTCTTTACGCACGTTTGACTTGGGGAGTAAGCTGGCGTATGCGTGACGAGAGCGTTACGAAAAGCGAGGCGAACGCTTCGTATATTACTGTAGGGGAAAATGAGAGAGGTGCAAGCACGGTTCACGACGAGTTCATCGAAAACGAATTCATCGAAAATCAATTCATCGAAAATCAATTCATCGAAAGCAAATTCATCGAAAATGAGTTCATCTAAAACCAATTCATCGAAAATCAATTCATCGAAAACCAATTCATCTGGTCAACCTAAACTAACCTAACCTAACCTAACCTAACCCAACTATTTAACCAATTTTTAAATATTTTTTTATCATCACTCTTAATGACCTTTCTGAGTTGTTTATGAGTTGGTTTCATTATGAGTTGTCTGGTCACCGTTCCTTAGATATCCCTTTTTAGCAGTATCAGACAATCGGAAATCGAAGAGATAACCTCTAAATTTTACATTGTCACTACGAAACTAACGGTTGCTAGACACACTTAACTCAGTTAAACAGACTTTTTTGGGTAATTAATTTTGACAGCTATAATATCTACAAAATTTTTTTTTTTGATGAATTGGCGATTCGATGAATTGATCATTCGATGAATTGATTTTCGATGAATTGATTTTCGATGAACTCGTTTTCGATGAATTGATTTTCGATGAATTGATTTTCGATGAACTCGTTTTCGATGAATTTGCTTTCGATGAATTGATTTTCGATGAACTCGTCGGTTACCGCGAGCACGCATTTTCATTCTCTCTTTCTCTCATAGCCGGTTACGTTACACAGTGCAAGCCGTCTGTATCAAACTGTAGGAGCAAGAGAGAGCAGTGCGTGCGCTCATTTTCTTTCTCTCTTCCTATCGTATAGATTGAGCAGAAGTCTTACTTCAGTTGTGTGATCTAAAGCACACTCGTTTTATTTTATTTTTTATTTCTAACTATTTAAAAAATACAATGTAAAGTGGTTTATTCACAGTTCTCCTCACTTGGAATTCCTGTTCAGAGGCGGACTGAAGGTATCTGTTGTACGGTTGTTGTATGATGGTTTCCTCTTCTCTTGTTTGTTGACCGTAAGATAGTGTTAGGTTAGGTTAGGTTACTTTATAATTTGAACGATTTCCTCCTGGCTAATGTATAGAGAACTAAAGATATATGATGGAATGCCTGAAAGTATAAAGAATGAAGAAAGAATGAATGTATTTAAAAAAATGTTATGCTTAGGTATTGTGAAAATATTTAAATTTATAAAATGAATGTTACATTGTGCAAATTAGTTTAAATTCTAACGTAGTATAAACTAACCCAATAAAAAATAAAGAAATTTATAAAAATAATCATGTTTAGTTAGCCATAGGTACTTTGATTTCGTTTTTAAACTTTTTTATCTCATTGTTAAGTATATTTTAGTTTTCTACATAATTCTGAATTTTTAGGCTTTGATTTTCGACTCTAATAATGATTTTGGATTTTTGTACGTGACTACCGTACAAGAGTCCTGACTGCTCCTGCCTAGAGCCAGTGAGACTATGGCATCCCCGATTGGGGTGTGTAGTGAGGCTGAAGGTAGTCAGGAGGGGAGGGAGATGGGGAAATGAAAGTGGGGGAGTACCTGGGTATTCAGATCTAGTCACCAACACGATTAAAGCCATTTCAAGCAGCGTTTCATTTCTGAAAGGTCTCACTCCAGGGCGATACTAAGAGTATCTTTCACTCTACAACGTGCCTCAAATAAGTACGACTATACTGTAGATTATTTTTAATTAGTTCATTGAAAATAAAACAAAAATAAATAATCAAGTAAAATTTAATTGCGCATGCCGGTATTCGAAACAGTGACCTACGGATTGCTAGCCGAGAGCATTAGCCCTCGACCATGGAGGCCGCAGGAAAATCATCAAAGTTGTGAAACTCAAAACCTCCAGGTCAGAGGGCCCATGAATATTTTTGAAAGATTTTTTTTCAATGCCCTAGGAGAAAGCAAAAATGCTCTCAATTCTTAACTTTCAGAAAGTCACATTCCAAAGAAATAATTTGCATAAAACGAAGACCTCTACAAAAATGCGCTCAATTATCTAGAGTGCATATATCTCTATATATCTAACCGGTTGGCGTATATAAAAATATACCAATTGTTCAAACAAAGTAATATTATTTTATTTATTTATAAAAAAGTTATTCAAAAGTACATCCTTAATACTTTATTCATTTTGAGAATAATGTATGTATATATATTTTTTTTACATTAGCTCCACACTGGAAGCCCCGAAGAAAATAATTCACCCAGGGCATTTTTGGGGATGCTGTTTGAAGGGTCGTTTTAGGAAAGGAAGGAGAGGTGATTCTGAAAAGAAAAAAGGTAAGAGGGATCGCGTCGGTGGGTAGAAATCTGGGGGTGTCAGAAGAGTGTCTGAAGTTCGAATCCATCCCTCCCACCGCGGTAGACCATGGCTCGAGATAGTCCGTCTGGAGATGTCAAAAGGTTTCCCTCCACCACTTTTACCCCATCCGACCCGCCACGCAGTTTGTGGGCAAATACATCGGCCGGCAAGACCTGGGAAAACCTCATTCCATGAACCCGGGCATCCCTGCTGAGTTACCAAACATAGCGGACCAAAGTAGGTATCTTATGGTAAATTATGATTGGTTATCCAATAAATGGTTTCCGGGGCTGTGGCACCCATACTCGCCTCACAAATTGAAATATTGATCTATCAATATCTATCAATTTGGTTACAATATCCATCAATATCTATCAATATATGTATATCTGTCAATATCTGCCAATATCTCTTAATATCTCTCAATATCTATCAATATCTATCAATATCTATCAATGTCTATCAGTATATAGCTATCGATATCAAAATATATCTGTCAATATCGTTCAATATCTATCAATATCTCTCAAATCCGTTAATATCAATGAATATCTGTCAATATCTGTCAATATCTATCAATGTAATTTAAATGCCTAAGAATATAAAATGTTTAATTTGAATAAAAACTTTTTGTATTTCTTGGGCATTAACTATGTAACAATTTCTAGATGTTTTTGTTTTGAAGAGGTTTAATGTTCAATGTACATTTGTTACATTAATTTTTAAAATATAAATATATTAAGTTTGCTCGTGAATGACACGGATGTGTCGAAACCGGTCGCAAATAATAATAATAATAATAATAACTTAACTAACTTAAACTTATATCATTGATGTAGCTATTCCAAATTCTTGTAATATTCAAAAAACTGTTTCTGAAAAAATAAGAAAATACACAGATTTAGGAAATGAGATTAAAAGAATTTGGCATTCTCAGACTATAAAAATATTACAATTTGTTATTTCGGCTACTGGCATTATACCTAGGTCTCTTATTCAAAATTTAGGCATATTAGATTTGTCAAAGAATTTATATATAAAAATGCAAAAATCAGTCATTTTAATTGGAAGAGATTTGCTCTTTTTTTACCAATGCTTTATGCCACTCTCGATTGGAATATGGAGTAATAGGATGGGGCTCAGCAGCATCTAATCACTTAAAACAACTTAAGATAACTCAGAATTGCATCATAAAGACCATTCTAAAGGTCCCTATAAGGACGTCAACAACAGAAATTTTTAAACAGTTTGATGTTCCAAGCATACAGAAAATCTATGCCAAAAACATTCTAGTACATCACCACAAAAACGACCCAGAGAAAGAAACCTCACATGCTCATAAAACCAGAGCCAAACAAACAGACACACTTAATATACCAAAGTGTAACTCCTCATTTGGTCAAAGAAGTTCTGAATTTTTAGCAGTAAAGTTATATAACAAACTCCCACTTAGTATCAAACAATTTAAAACAAAAAATAGCTACATTATGGACATTAAATGTTGGCTGAAGGAACTACCGGAAAATGACCTTACTAGTATACTTAAAACATCATAGAAGTTTCTGGAAAACTCTATCCAAACAAGTTAAACCATAGAAGTCGCTGAAAAACTTATCCAAAGCATAGTCCCCCTCAGCACAGGATCTCCTAGTGAGGAGGACTTCGAATATATTTATATTTTACATATACATCTAACATGTTTCATATAAAAATGTAAAAAATATTATATAGTTACTAAATAAAAAAAAAAAAAAAAAAAATAAAAATACGTGTAGGATTACAAAAGATTTTTTAAATATTTATATTGAGGGATCACTAGGGTTTATAGGTTCAATTAGGAATTCCACAGAGCCGAACCCTCTGATATGAAAATATCTGGAGTCGGTGACTTATTTTCCCATTTGGTCTCTGGTAGGTTGACATGTTGTTCTTGTATTGTTTTGTATTTATAATACTTATATAGTGCAATTGCATAGCGTGGTTAGCGTTTTCACTAGATGATCATTTGGTAAGTGTGTGAAAGGGTTTAGTTTTTCCTGTGGGGAAAATTTAACCCGGACATTTAAATCTGGTGCGGTTTTATAAATAATTAATAATAATAAAAAAAATTGCTCAGTCATCATAAATCATAATGATGTAATATTATTAATATTATTAATATTATTATCAAGGATGTAGGGAGGATAGTGCAATCCCACACGTCCCATATAGTTATACATATTTATATATTTAAAAAAATTAAAATTAAAGTAACAAATGTACATTGAAAATTAAAACCCTTCAAAACAAAAATTAAATAAAAACGTTTGCGAAATTGTACCGACCACACCTCGCCATTGTTGTCTTGTAAATAAGTACATAATGAAACCATTAACATTAATTTGGAAATTACCAACATCCGATTTTTTGTTGCTGCGAACTTTGACACTGCTTATCTCAGTTAAACAATCACGAAAGTGTGAAAACCGTGGGATTAAAATCCTTAATATCAATATTGGTTCGAAAATTTATTGGTCTTAACCTCTGAACTTTGACTCTAATTATATCAAATTAACAACCACAAGAAGTGTGAATAACGTAGTTTTAAAAACAAATATATTGCTTCATTGCTTTTGGTTTTTCCTAAACAACTAACAACTAACTTCAAGCAATAAACAAATTAAATAATAAACTTCGGGATTTATCTCATATCGATAAAAAAACCAACAAAAGTGATAAAAACAATCTGTCAAATAGGCATTTACCTACTCAACCTCCGGATCAGATGTTAATAACTATACAGGGTATAACAGTACATACCTACCTGAAAGATTTTAAACAGCGATTTCTGAGTTTTTTCGGAGCAAAAAATGTTGATATCATTTGCTGTCCGACGATATTTTTTCAATTAATATATTTTTTTTCATGACACGTCGCAACTGAGTAGTTAGGTATAGCCTAGCGGGTCACGTGATAAGCATTTTGTCTCGTTCCAGCAACATACAGTGGCGACAAAATATATACTTTTTTTATTTAAAAAAAAAAATATCATCCAACAGTAAAATGACGTCTACATTTTTTGACGCCAAATGTGCTTAGGAATCGTGCTGTTAAACCCTGTATACTGTATGCCGTACTCGCCGCTACGTCACTGCGCGTTTTTTTTCATTTTAAACGCTTTATTCCTACTGTGCTTGGTCGATGCTGCTGCCCCATGACATATTTACTATTTTTCTGAAGAAAGCCCAAATAACCGCAGGCTTCGAAATGAAGTCACGATACACCACTGGCTTAATTATTATTTTAACTTCATGAGACAGTCTAACAGGAAAAAACACTGTTTTGGATCAATCTCACGAGGAGCGGAAGTAAACATGAATCTGAAACCGTTTCACGTTTCAAATCTTCTTCGCTTCCTAAAACATGCGCATGTCTTAATTAGGTCGTTGGTATCAAAGACATATCACCTATATTTATTTTACGTCTGTAATATCCATTTGGATTAAAATTGTTGGATGAACAGATAATCATATTTCAACACCAATATTAAATAATCTTCGAAGGTATGATTTAATAATTTTAAATCACGCGGTAACCTACCTTAACAATAATATTTTTAATCATAACTGATTGGCAAATTGCTCAGTCATCATAGTATTATAATATCGGAATGGATGGGAGTCAGGTACCTACTTAATTAAATGCAATCATTCAGTTACGGTTACGAGCAGGGCCGGATCTAAAATATGTACAGATGGAACTTAAAACCAGGGCGAATGATTGTAAAAAGAGTCGAGGAAATCTAAATATTTAATTTTTCCAAACCAAGCCCTGAAATACATACATGACTTCTTTTTTAAATTTATTATAAGAATTTTCGCATCAAAGTTTAGAAATAACTAATTAATCATAATATGGACTATATTTTCTCCTGCTTGATGTGGCTCCTACAATTCATTTTGAATCAACCAATTTTTTTTATTTATTTTATTTTTTTTTATTTTTTTTATTTCATATATTTTTTATTAGTAACAGATATTTGGGTTTTTTTTGGCTACCACACTAGGCTAAGCCCGTGTTGTGGTAGTCGTACATTTAATATTTTAACATTTCAAAAAACATTAAGAAATATTTAAAACTAAAGAGAAAAAAAAAAGACCATATTTTAAAGAAAAGTAAAAATGAAAATTCAAATTCAAATTTTGAAATACAAAAATTAATAATAAAAATTAAATGTTAAGAACTCAAGTGTTCTGTATAAATTAAAACATATAATTATATAAATCAAAATTAAAAACATATATAAATTTAGTGAAAAACTAAGAGAAAAAATAACAACATTTTAAAGTAAAATAGAAATACAAATGGAAATTAAAATTTTGAAATGCAAAAATTAATAATTAAAATAATAAATTGGTACAGTAAAGTTTCCGGCAGCGCATTACAATACTTCATCCCTTTGTACAATAAACTATTTTGTGTACTCGCTTTGTCCTTTTTTGGTAGCCTGATTTTATCGCACGTTCTTGTGTTTGTCTGTAAATATCCTTGTTGTAGGTATATAACTTTATTTGAAATATATTTTTGAGTTTTTTTTAATCATTTCATGTATAAATATCATCATTATCAAGTTCAGCATCTGATTCACCGTTAACCAATTTAGTTCCTTTAACTTTTTATTAACTTAAAAAACTATTTATTTTTAAGTGTTATTCGCATTACCCTATTTTGAAGAATGTGAAACATATTTTGTCCTCGGTCATTACACAGGAAAATATTAGTTGAGCAGCAGTTAAAATGTGGAGCAACATTTGAGTTGTACATTATAGTGATGGAAGTTGTTCTGGAAAGTTTTTGGTGAATTCTTCCTTGTTTATATAATATAGAAATATAAATATATCAAGAAAAAGCATTCACAAGATGATCTTTAAAATGAGTAATTTAATATAACATTTTTTTAGTACATTAACTCCCCAAAAGAGGCCCTGACGAAAATATTGACAAGAAGGCTGAGTAGCTCATTGCTGAAAGCTAAAGCTATTTTCTGTAACTTTATTTAAAAAAAATGTTTTGATATTTAGGAACTACTAGTAATTTGATTTTTAAATGCTGGCAATGTTTATTGCATTGCCACACTGCAGCGTATGCGCATCGGACCGCGAACTTTCAATGACGGAGCGGTTTTAAAAACAACCGTTATTCTGTTTCGAATGTCGAAGTTTCGAACGTCGAAGTTTCTGCGTATAATTTTAACCTCCGTGTTTTTCAAACCTTCTGATAACATCGCGTTTGTGAATCTATGTGCTTAAGAAAGTTAATCTATTTTAAACATTAAACCTCTTTATTTTAATCTTATTCTTAATACTAATCCTAACATAATTCCATCGCATTAATTGGTGACCCCGACGTGATATATATTTCGCAAATTACACCTTGCTTTTGCTTGCCCTTGCTTTTCTGTCATAATTGTTCTAGGTCCGGCCCTTGTTAGAAGCTAGGCAGGTACCTGTTTCAAATATATTGTATCACTGTTACCAGTACTGTAAATGTATTGTATTTGCGGCCAGTTACGTGCATTAGGTATTGTGCCTGTTACTGTTTTCAATCCGTTTCGATCCGGCAATTTAGTTGTCATCGGCTGCGTTCTTCGGGTAATACGAACCGTGTACCGGGAGTGAAATAATTCATGTAACCGACTGCGGTTTCGAGCAGTCAATTGGTCGGCATTACAAAACTGCAAGAGGAATAAAATTAATGAGAAACAATACGCCATTTCACATTCTGAGTATACACACGAATTACAAAATCATAAAACGGAATTTTTGCGAAGATTTTTTGTAATAGGTACCTACATAATGACATGATTTTCGATTTTCTAGGCCAAAAGTATTTTCGTTAGTTGTTTTTGGGGTGTTATGCCGTGTTGCGCCACCTCCTTCTTTAGCCAACGTTTCGGACAGCGTTATAGTGTCGATCATCAGGGCAGATGTGTCACACATCTGCCTGATGACGGACACTATAACGCTGTCCGAAAACACTGTTAAAAAACGTTACCTATTTAATACTTTAAATCGTGGTCTTTAATGTTGAAAATAATGCTTTGAAACATTTTCTTTTGTACATAATATTTGTAATTTATTTTAATTTATGTTTAGTACCGCACAAGAGTGCCAAAAACTCCCAACCGTCTGTAGCCAGTGAGACTAGGGCATTCCCAATTGGGGAGCGTTGTGAGGCTGAGATTTGTGGGGAGGAGAAAGATAAGCGGTAGAGGAAGGTACCTGGCTATCCAGATCTAGTCACCAAACATGGCTATAGCCATTTAAAGCAATTTTTAAATTTCAAATGGTAATCTGTCATAAAAGTGATACTGAGAGTATCTGATACACTTTGGAACGTGCCGCAGACACTATCGATTTTTAATTAATTAATTATTTTGAAATAACGCAACTTAATCAAATAAATAAAGCAAGCCCAGGATTCAAACCCGTGATCTTCGGATTCATAGCTGAGGTGTGTAACCAATCAACTACGGATGCCGTCAAATTAACATTATAAGGGACATTGTTACCACGACCATTTTTATTTTGAAGATAATAATTGTTTCTATGATTGGAATTTGTCTTTTGTAACCGATGATACGTATAATAAAAAAATTATTATTAAAGTAATTCTTATAAAAGTAAGAGATTCTCATACCAATGAACTTTTTGCCAAATTTATGAAACTTTGTATACAAATACAAATTTGTAAAACTTTTTGAAAAACCGGTATTCCAAAAGTTTTTAAAGAATCCGAACTGTCCTCAACACGAAGGAGGCGTCTACTAATATCTACAGGAATTACAAAAACTGAAAAAATCGAACTAATATCTATGAGAATCAAAGTGTTGACGAATATCTACAGCTCAAACTGTTGACTAATATCTATGGGAACCAAAGTGTTGACGAATATCTACATCACTGGCAGAGGTTGGATTTGCAATTATGTATAGCATATTGGAATAACGTATTATTGCGTGTGCAGTTTAAAAAACTTAATTAATGTAAGTATGTATGTAAAAATCCCTAATATCGGACTATTGGACACATTTAGCCGATTAGCCCAACCTACGCTCTGTAGATATTAGTTCAACCTACGCTTTGTAGATATTAATCAACACTCTGAAGTTCGTAGATATTAGTTCAACATATGAGCTGTAGATATTCGTCAGACATACAGGCTGTAGATATTAGTATCTGGAGTCAACACGAAGACCTAGAACGTCTAGGAATATTTATATACAAAAGCTGCTTAACACCACTACGAATACCAAGGTCCACCAAACCTGTTAAACGATTTACCTGATTTGTTAAAATAGAAAAATTCTATTACAAATTTAAAAAAAAAATAATCTTACATTTTTCTAAAAAAACCATTAGGCTAATTGATATTTTACCGATAATTTTTAGAGATACGAGTATAATATTCTGTTGTAATTGTGTATCTATTTTCGTTTTTTTCACTTATCCCATTTATTTTCCAACATCAAATATTTTGGATATTGTTATTTTTTTCCTTACTATTTTGAATATGTATTTGTAATTAGACTACCTCCTATCAGACCGTATAATCTAATATATAAAATTTTCGTGTCACGGGGTTTGTTACCATACTCCTCCGAAACGGCTGGACCAATTTTGATGAAATGTTGTGTGCTTATCTGGTAGGTCTGAGAATCGACCAACATCTATTTTTCATACCCCTAAAAGTAAAGGGTGTTCCACTCCGAAGAAAATTATTTTCCCCATACATTTTGTATGGAACGAATTCTCCTATTTTGAAAGAACTGCAGCAATATTGTAAGGGGTATAATATTGAACTGTGAACCGGGGGAGGGGGGAGGGGGGAGGGGGGAGGGGGAAGGGAAGAGGGGGGGAGGGGGTGGGGAGGGGGGGGGGGGGGGGGAGAGGGAGGGGGAGGGGGGAGGGGGGAAAGGAACTCAGGAAGGGGGGTTAGCGGGACGGGGGAAGGGGAGAAGTGGAGTGGGGAGAGGGAGAGGGAACGCGAGAGGGGAAAGGATACGCAGGGAGAAACAATTTAGATCAATTCAGCTAATAAGTTGACAACAGTTTTTGATTCTGAGGCGGTACGAAGTTCGCCGGATCAGCTAGTATATCTCTAAAAATCATCTCTACATTTTATAAATTAAAGTCCCCCGCATTGTCTGTCTGTCTGTCTGTCTGTTCGCGATAAATTTGAAAACTACTGAACGGATTTTCATACGGTTATCACCTATAGATAGAGTGTTTCGTGAGGAAGGTTGAGGTATGTAATTTGTCAAGGATTTGTGTAAATTGGTTGAAACATAACGATAATTGTTAGAAGTGTCGGAAAAAGTCAAGCCGCCTGGTAGCTTTCATCGAAAACGCTGCCTAATCATTTTGGGATACAACAAAACAATGCATGGTGGGATATTCCTCTTTTATAGATCTACATAAAAAGTCCGCGAAGGTATATATCTATCTTTTACGGATAGCTTACTATACCCATTCTATCTTCTAAAAAAATGGTCACGTAAATTGCGGTAATTGAAAACTTATTTAGACGGATACACATTATTATAATCTTTCACACCATCTCTACGTATTATAAATTAAAGTCCTCCGCGACATTCTCTTTGCGATAAACTCAAAGACGGCGGTGGTTATAAAGGTTGGATAACCATCCAGTAGATGACGTTGTGTTTTATTAGCCTCAGCAACGCGTGGCCGGGTCAGCTAGTAATGAATAAATTAAAACAGTTAATTCAGAATGTTATGAACTATATTAATATATTGTAATCATTGCTTTAGAATTTAAATAAAAAAAAAACATATATATGTATGTATATCGCTCGGCTAGTTGATTAGTCACACATCTCCAAAAAATCGAAATTTCAGTTGAGTATGCAGTCACACGCAAAAGTGTACCCACTCCAATACTCAGATCACTCATGAACACCAATGAGAATGTTGATGTTTTCTGGGTAACTAGTAGGTTATTTCAAAATGTCATACTAATATACTGAACCGTTATACCTCCCGGTGTGATTTTATAGCATATTTAATATGTAAAACATAGACTCGTCTAAATAATATTTGATTTATGAAGAGCATTCAAGTGCTGCTTTTTTCAATTACCTCAAGACAAGGACAGGTCGTTCCAAAAAATGGTAAATATTTCCCTATCGAGTCCACGCTCAAAACACACTTAAAAAAATTAAAACAAATTATACTAGGTAGATAATGGTTAGTAATAAGTAATTCAGTAACAGGAATTACGACGATGAAATACGCATTTTTAAAAGAAAAAATCACTTTATGTCAGTTAGACAATAATAAGTACGAATTGCAATGTTCGGAAACGATGAATAAAGCGTATTAATCATTATTTTGTTCGGTTTCATAAACACGAAAAATCACGCGAGACGTTTGCCGTCGTATTTAACAACACGGCGTTCCTTAAGAAATGACATTTCCAGTTTTTAAAGATAATAAAATAACTATTAAAATGCAATATTTTTCAATTCCGGTTACTGAATAACTTAATAATAACTGTAATCTACCTAGTACAATTTGTTTTAATTTTTTAAAGTGTGTTTTGGGCGTGGACTCGATAGGGAAATATTTACCCAAAAAATTTTAACAATTCATAAAATTATAAAGTTAATTTTCACGTTCTGTAAAAGTTTTTTTGAAGTTGTGATTATTTCAGTTTTCTGAAGCAACTGGCTTAAAATGATATAATAACGGAACTTGAATAGAGTCAGAACGTGAGAATTAATTTAAAAAAATGATGAAAAATGTTTTTTTTTTTAAACAACCTGTCCTTAGTATTTGTAGATGTCTTACTAATCAATTGGACGATCGACATATTTATATTGTTGAAGAAAAAACGGAACAAATCATAAATACACTTGTAGACATGCAACATGCAAGCCACTTGCCTTTGACCAAAGTATTATTAATTAGATCATTAATAAATATTTTTTACGTATTCAAACCTCCCCATTTTGTTATTTTATTCTAACAAAAGAAAATCAGTTGTGGGGACACCAAACAATACTTAGAAATTAGAAAGGGTTCTCCGACATTGACAGACTTTCGGAACGAATTCAAAACTCACGCACCGCAGTTAGGTGCACGCAACTATTATTACGGGGTTGGTATCATTGCACATTGCACACGAGTAATCCAGTCAGGCCCGATGAAATGAAGTGAATCGAAACGATCACGATTTCAATTATTACTAAGTACCTACCTGACTCAACTGTAAAGCGTACGAATGGGTAGGTACCCGCTGAGTGCCGGGTAAGGCGGCATGCAATTTATTCCCCCATACAGCTCGTAATGTTGGTAGGCCTACCAGAATACGCGGCCCATCCGTCTTCTGTTGTTGTCGGGTCCACAGGGTTGTGAAACTATCGATTGTATCGATAAACATAATTGATTACTGTTGCAGTGATTCTTAAAGAGGAATTAAAAAAAAATATTGGTATAACGGAGGGTCAGGAGGTTGTTGGAGATTTGCGAAATTATGTAAAAATATTGATTAATTAGTGATTTTCGTAAACACTAATTTCAACGAGGAGTACTGTTTAGTTTTTGCCGAAGTCACAACAGCTCCCAACCGCATTTCAAAACCTAATAATTGTTAGTAGTATTTACTATGATTTTATATATTTTTTAAAGTTGTATAATTCTTCACTTCACTTATTATTTATTCTACACACTTTTTAATCTTTTTAAACGACTTCAAAAAGGAGGAAGTTCTCAATTCGACTGTATTTTTTAATTTTTTTTTATGTTTGTTACCTCAGAACTTTCGACCGGGTTAACCGATATTGATGATTCTTTTTTTATTTGAAAGCTGGTGCTTTTCGTGTAGTTCCATTTTAATTTTGTCTAGTTTTGACAACAACATCCATGAGAAAACCATATAAGCCTTAAATTTGCATTAAGTATGTGCGCAACAAATGGACGAATAACTCAATATCACGCCAACCGATTTCGATGATTTTTTTTTCATTGGAAAGAATGTACTTCAAGGGTAGTTTGTTGAGAGTTTGGTTAGATTCTGATTATGGGATCCATGTCAAAGTAACGGAACTCTTCAATTCTTAGGAGCAAATTAACGATACTCGGCCGGATCTCTTAATTTGACCGCAACGGTCCAATTATGTCTGTATCATGTGAGCAGCACGATTAGTAGGTCTTCCCATATTCAGACAAATTAGTTAGTGTACTTCAGATTCACTAAAAATAAAAAAAAAACAAAAATTTTAACAAAACAAAAAAACGACTTCAAAAAATGCCCTAAAAAGTAAAAAAATAATTTCGTATTCTTCTACAACTTAATAATCAACTTACTTTTTCTACTCCTCAATATGTAGGTACGATTGTTATTTTTGGAGTCGGTGTCGACCAAGGCACCCGGCCCGGCGTGTTCACTTGACAGCTCCCCTCACGCCGCGGCCCCGCTCTCGCCCCTCGCCTCGTCAAGTCGCTTGTGCGATACAAGCACATCTCACCTATAACTATGTATGTAGTTACAAACCTTCCCTGACACCGACCCAAAAATAATAATTGTACCTACATATTGAGGAGTAGAAAAAGTAAGTTGATTATTAAGTTGTAGAAGAATACGAAATTATTTTTTTACTTTTTAGTGCATTTTTTTAAGTCGTTTTTTTGTTTTGTTAAATTTTTTTATATTTCATACCACCCTCCTCAAAGATTATCCATACATTTTCGATTAATTAAACATGATTTATTTATTTAAAAAGGAATAGCGGCTGTATATATATATACGATAAGTTAGCCGAGTTCTTACCTGTTGCGAGTAATATTTTGTTTATTTATTAATATTCCTTATCGTATGGATAGGCTATCAGGAGGAGAGTGAAATACCCTATGTGTATAAAAACGATCCCATAACACGGGCAAGTGCCTAGCATTTCAATTTGGGAGGCGGGTAATACCAACCAATACCAACCAATACCAACCCCAAGCGGTTCGCTAAGTTTAGTGACTTAACAGAGGTGTCCGGGTTCACGGGGTGAGTTTTGTCCAGGTCTTAGCGGCCAAACCCCTTATCCACCTACTGCGAGGCGGGCCGGATCGGGATAGATTGGTTGTGGGAGATTTAACCTAGACCTCTCCTGCCGGGCTCTCTACCAATCTCCTTGCACCACAGTGGGAGGGATGGATTCATACGTCCATCACTCCTAGACACATTGACCCCCAAATTCCTACCCGCCCCTCACACCTTTTTCCTTGTTAGAACTTCCTCTCCTTCCTTTCGAAAGTCCCCCCATACAGCACCCCCACAGATGACACAGGCCCTTAGGCAATTGTTTTCCTCAATGCCTCCTGTGTGGAGCTAAAAAATGGTAATCGAAAAATTCTCAACAACTGCAATAAACAATGCACTGAACAAATATATTTTTTTTAAATGTCCTGTCTTCAAAACTTCTGTTACCCTAGGACAATAGGTCCGGAGTTGGGACAATACAATATTGTCCTGTCCTCATGTAAATTAAGCAATTTTTTGTTGTTGTCTAGCCCTGTTTTCATTTAGCCTTCGGCAAAAAATCATCGGATCTTGCATAGTTAACTGTTTATTGATCATTTATTGTCTGGGAACAATGCGATGGGTGGTTTAACATTCTCAAATAACTCAATCGTATTTCGGCGTCTACGGCGTCTTTGATAGCACATTGGAACAATACCAAGGTGTCACAAAGGTCAACATTCACTGAAACTAATGCTAATATACTTAGGTAACTTAAATGTTAAGTGGGTGGACAGAGAGGATAGGCCGCCACACAACTCTGTCTCGGCACATCACTCCTTCATTCACATTCGTATAAAATCACCTATTATTTTGACTGTAGACAATCTGGATATGATCCGATATGAGGATTTGATTCACTTGATTGTGCCGTGTTTTCCTGAGGTGAAGTTATCAGTGAACTCACTATTTTCGATTAATAGTTGGTATGAACAGGTTAGCCTTATGAATACCAAAATTCGTGCTTTTCGATCAAAATACATGCTTTGTAGGAATTGAAACTTTTTGTACAGTTTCGCTCAAGAAGAAGAAAAAAAATTGTTAACTACGCCATAAAAAATATAAGGGTTATCCACCAAATAATCTATTTTTTTTCGAAAATTTTTATATTTTTATTTTAAATTTAAAAAAATTAAATTAAAAAATTAAATTAATTAAATTAAAAAATCAAGCTAATTTGTTGGCTTTTGGTATAAATTTTGGTTAAATCATATGGGTCTCATAGAAATCGTTGTGTCTCCCTTACTATCTTACTAAATGTGAGCTAAATGATGTTAGAAAACGAAAACACCGCACTTTGTATTCAAATCTAAAAATTAACCACCACATAATTCAAATGTACACCTATCAACGTTTCCAACACAATTTGAAAAAAAAAAATAACTTTAATTATTTAATTTTTTTTTTATAAATTATTTTGACTTAAAACCACAAAAAATAAGGTGACGATAATGTTTGTAATACACTTATCTAATAAAATATGTGTGCGTTTTTATTTTTTTAGTTGTTTTAAACTTTTTATGTTTGAATTCTAAATTTTGGCAATTAAAAAATTATATGTTTATTTCAATTGTAAAATTTGAAATCGCACTTAGTAGTTTCCGGATACGTTTAAAAATATTCCATTTATTTTGATTTTATTGCAAAGCGGAAATATTTTGACTGTTTAACAAAAAATACCCGAGGCCTGAGGGGTTAAATTGACCTATTTTACTAATCAACGACATTACGTGATTGTATTATTTAACTATCAATTTACTAAAATTTGGGAGGCGCCGCCGGAGGGTACCGCCGCCCCGGGAACCATTTTTTGGATAACCAACACCTCTGCCACAGGTCACCCCAAGTGGTTCTCTACGTTTGGTGATTTAGCAGGGGTACCCGGGTTCATGGGATGATGTATTTCCAGGTCTTGGCGTCGGATGCGTCCGCCCACCTACTGCGTGGCGGGCCGGATAGAGAGAGACTGATTGAGAAAGGCCTTTCGACCTTTCAAGCCGGACTCTCTCAACCCATTGCCTTGCGCCGCAGTTAGAGCGATGGATTTATACGTCTATAACTCCTGGACACACTGACCCTCAGATTCCTACCCACCCCTCATACCCTTTTCCTCCCCAGAACTTCCTATCCTTCCCTTTCTTAAAAAAACCCTTTACACAGCATCCCCTAAGATGACATAGGCCCTGAAGAAATTTTCCTCAGGGCCTCCTGTATGAGGCTATTGTAAAAAAAAATTACCCCGCATGAACAGGCAGAAGAGAGTGGAAAGTTCTATTTGTTTTGGTACAACCTCCTTGCCTTACCTACCGCCATTCCGGAAACCATTTATTGGATAACCAACGGGGTTTGCTACATTTGGTGACTTAGCAGGAGTGCCTGGGTTCACAGGGCGAGGTTTGCATAGATCCTGGCGGACGGACATGCCCACCGATTGCTTGGCGGGTCGGATCGATAGAGACTGGTTGAGGAAGACCTTTTGATCTTTCCAGCAGAACTATCTCGACCCATCGCCTTGCACCGCAATGGGAGGGGTGGAATCACACATCTGTCACTCCTGGACATGATGATCTCCAAATTCATACCCACCTTATACCCCTTTCCTTCCCAGAATTTCTCTTCTTCCTTTACTTAAAAAGACCTTCCACATAGCAAACCCAAAGATGACATTGGGCCAACTGTGTAGAGCTAAAGTAAAAAGTACCCCCTCCAGATGATTCTTCACAAAAATATGAAAATTGTTGTAAAAGATATCAAATTCTTAAGATCGTAATTTTGTAATTAATTAAATGAAATTAAACAATAACATTGTATGGTCATTTCCTTTTGGGGTATTATGCCGTGTTGCGCTACCTCCTCCTTTAGCCAACGTTTCGGACAGCGTTACAGTGTCCATCATCAGGGCAGATGTTGCATCAGGGCAACGTTGGCTAAAGGAGGAGGTAGCGCAACACGGCATAATACCCCAAAAGGAAATGACCATAAAATTTTTGGCCGTGAAAACCTAAAATCATATCAAACAATAACATTGTTTGTAACTACGATTTATTTATTCAATTATTTTTTTAATACCGACCGGTTTCGCTTAACACAAGCATCTTTAGGGTATATAATTAAACAGTTTAATTTTATACCCTGAAAATGCTTGTGTTAAACGAAACCGATCGGTATTAAAAAAATTAAATAAATGAATCGTTGTTTTACAAACAACGTTATTGTTTTATTTCAATTAATATGTCAAACCACAAAGTTAATGCTTTCTACAAAAAAAATATTATTGAAAAATGCAAAAAATATAATTAAGGGTCATCTTGTAACTTTTTAAAATGTGTCTAACAGTGTTTTCAAGGTTCCTTGGCTTGAAAAATCACGTTTTAAAGTAAATAAAAATGTCGCTTTAAAAGAGGAATGTAAAAGCTAGAAATATTTCGAATCTCATGCCTGCAAAACTTTAAAATCGAGCGTCTTATTTGCACGATGCAAGTTATCGAAAAAGTGGTTTTGATTTATATTGTGCATAATTTTATAAGACCGAAAAAAGTTAGACCGTGGAAAACCTCAAAAATAGTCTTAGCCATAAAGGGATATTTTTAAAAAATTGTTTCTTATATTACTTCATAGTTAAGTCATGAAAAAACATTTTTTTTGTGGTTTACGCTTATATTTTTCGTTACGTAAATAATAATTTTATTGTTATTCCAATACATAGAAAAGCTAGTAAAAGCTTCGATTTATCCGTAGCATATGTTCGTACTGTAAGCCAATTCGTCGTAAAGATTATCAAAATAGTATCTAAATAGGTTTTCACGTATAACTTCATCAAACTGCAAAATTCAAAACAGAAAGACGTCAAAACTCACCGCACAAATTCTTGTACTGCTTCATTCAAAAAGATATCTGCTTTATAGTTAAGATTAACTATAATCTTTTAATTCCATCGCAATTTATTTCACCAAGCGATCTCTATAAATAAAACTCGATAAATCTATTTCATCGTTCGACCGCAGATTTATGGCAGCAGAGATAAACTTTATCGAACTGAGTTTTTACAAAGGCATCAAGAATATAATATAATATTGAATAGCGTGAGATATTGTTTGCAGGAGAAAGCGGGCGAGGTTCATAATGTTATTATTATTATTTATTATATTGTTAATGTAGGTAGGCACCTAGTAGATGCCTACCTGTATTTTCATCTATGGTATTTTGTCTGCATACAGTTTGTCGTGATGGGAAGTACGTTACATTACAAAAAGCATTTTCATTTCTCTGTATTAAGTTTTTGTCATGATTTTATATCCGAATGGATTTGATGATGATTTTATCAATTTGGGAGATGGGTGTGGGTACCGACGCCCCAGGAACCATTTACTGGATTTCCAACACCTTTGTCATATGTCAACCCTAGTGGTTCGTACATTTGGTGACTTAGCAGGGGTGCCGGTTTCATGGGGTGAGTTTTATCCGGTTCTTTGCATCGCCTTGCACCGCAGTACCGAGTGATAGATTCCTACGTCCACCACCCCTGGACACACTACCCAGTACCTTCTTCCTTCCTTCTTCCTTCTCCTTCCTTTCCTAAGAATGCCTTCCACACAGCATCCCCAAAGATGATACAGGCCCAGAGAGGAATTATTTTCCTCAGGGGCTTCTGTATGGAGCTAACGTAAAAAAAATAATCACATTTCTGAATTATACGTCAGAAATCTGTTTATCTGGTGAACTTAGTATCTATCAAAACCTTATTCAGATGTCTGGCGTCATGCAATTAGCATGGTCTTTTCAGTCAAGACCGTTTCCATCTTTTTTCAGCTCGCAACGTTATTTTATATATTTGTAATTATGAGAAATTTATTTTTAATTTAATTTTTAATTTATTTTAAAAAGAAAGACAAACATTCCCGGGTTACGAATAACCCAACAATGTTTGAAAATCTGCTACTACCACCACAGAAAGCCGAAAATGTTACTTGTGTTGTGATGGAGGACTTAGCCAGCCGAGGAATTGAACACGAGTCACCCGGATGGGATCCAAGCGCTATGCCCACCAACCACTGACCGGTTTTAATTGCCAAAAATGTGTCTTGACACCATTTGGTTTAATTCTATTTATCCGATATAACAAAAGAGTGTTAAAACTCTAGCTAAGCCGGAAACTTGAACTAGATATATGTATAACTTCTACAATTCTTCAAAGATTATATAAAGGGATTCCCATTTAAAAAAAAAAATACATATAATATTATGATTCCATTCACATCAGTTCACAAATGGGTCGATATGATAAACAATTTTCAATAAACGTTTGTTTTGTAAAAATATCACCATTTACTCCATAAATCATGTACTCCTCAAAAACACACCATTAGAATTTTTAATTCTGTCACGCCAATTCATTTCGTAAATTGTTCGCTTGGTTCGCTTTCACTTCCTGGTTGTGCGAGCCAATCAGCAGGCGGCGCCCTCCCCCGCAGCCAATGGGGACCCCGCACCGTTCTGGCCACGCCCCGCGACGTCTGACAGCTGGTGAAATGGAAAACCAGCGGTGTGGGAAAATCATGGGAGCGGAACGCTCGACGCATTGGCGGGGTTAACCTTAGTATGGGGGTATGATGGACTGACTGTTGCTTAAACGATTGAGCGATAGATGGCAGCATAGGTTAGATGAAAGTAGATATTTGTATGTATTATTATACTAATATAAATATAAGTGAATGTATTATAATAATAATAAATTTGGACAACTTATATAGCGCTGTTTTTGCGAAAAATCGCCTCAAGAGCGCTGTACAAATTAGCATGGATTTTACTTTAGAATTTACTTAACTATGTAGGAGGCCACTCATCTTGCAGCTATCAAGCGCATGGATTATTGGAATTCCAGCCCCCCAATAAATTAAATAAAATATCTTTTTATATGTACGTATTTCAATTTACTTAACTATGTAGGAGGCCAGATAACCACTCGTCTTGCAGCTATCAAGCGCATGGATTATTGGAATTCTAGCCCCCCAATAAATTAAATAAAATATCTTTTTATATGTACGTATTTCAATTTACTTAAGTATGTAGGAGGCCAGATAACAACTCGTCTTGCAGCTATCAAGCGCATGGATTATTGGAATTCTAGCCCCCCAATAAATTAAATAAAATATCTTTTTATATGTACGTATTTCAATTTACTTAACTATGTAGGAGGCCAGATAACAACTCGTCTTGCAGCTATCAAGCGCATGGATTATTGGAATTCTGACCCCCAATAAATTAAACAAAATATCTTTATATATGTACGTATTTCAATTTGCTTAATCATGTAGGAGGCTAGATAACAACTCGTCTTGCAGCTATCAAGCGCATGGATTATTGGAATTCCAGCCCCTCAATAAATTAAACAAAATATCTTTTTATATGTACGTATTTCAATTTACTTAACTATGTAGGAGGCCAGATAACCACTCGTCTTGCAGCTATCAAGCGCATGGATTATTGGAATTCTAGCCCCCCAATAAATTAAATAAAATATATTTTTATATGTACGTATTTCAAGATTATCGGAATATATATAAATACTATCTCGCTTCAACATTTGAACCTAGAAATAAGTACTATGGTATAATTTATAAGATGCCCAGTTTCAATCTGTGCTGCAAGAATCAAACAATTTCAACCTCATTTAATAATTAGCCCCTTGAGGTGATTTCCATAATTTATTAAAATATTATTGCGTCGAAAGTGAAATTGCCTATGATAGTATTTCATTGTCAGAACCCAAAATTTACAATCAAGTACCACCTATCCAGTAACTATCAATTTCCATTATTATTTAGGAATATTCAAATTTATTATATTGGTGTGTCTTAACTACACTCTGAAGAAAAATCACAAAAATTATTAATAATTACACGCAGAAGGCCCGTAGTAAAAATCACCCCCAGGGCCTACGTCAGCTTTGGGGATGCGGTGTGAAGGGTCTTTTAAAGGAAAGGATGAAAAGGAAGTTCTTGGAAGGAAAATGGTATGAGGGGTGGCTAGGAATCTTGGGATATGTGTGTCCAGGAGTGATGGAAGTATGAATCCAACCCTTCAACTGTTGTGCAAGACGATGGGTCAAGGATTCTGGCTGGAGAAGTCACAACTCCTCAACCAGTCTCTCTTGATCTGGCCCGCCATGCAGCAGGTGGGCAGAAACATCGTCCGCCAGGACCTTGATAAACCTCACCCCATGAACCCTGCTATGTCACCAATCGTAGCGAACCAGTTGTGGTGTCCTAAGGCAGAGGTGTTGGCTATCCAATAAATGCTTCCCGGGGTGGCGGTACACATAACCGCCTCCCCCCATAGATTACAAATCTAAAATTAATAGCCAATTTTTTTATTTATATTAAAAAACTCTATATAAAACCAGTACATTGCAAAACCGGTAAAAATTACAAAAAAATATTTGGCATAATAAATATATTTAAATTCTACCAAACGTATAATAAATACATTTACATTTATGGGATACATATTCAAATATTTAAAATTTACAAAGTCAAAGCATTTACATTTACATTTACATAATATACAGGGTGTCTGGGGGTAAAGTGCATTAACTTCGGGAGGTGATTCTACATGATGGTAGGAGTAAAATTTTTCCGAAATTCAAACATTTAAACAAAAACATTGAAATTAAAATTAAAATTCAAACATTGAAACAAAAACAACTTTTTCCGAAATTCCAACATTTTTTTCCCACACAAAAAGACGTACCTACTAAAAATCCTTAGTGTGAGGTACGATCTAACTTGCTAAGTAAGAGCCTGCCGGGCGCCCGAAACTATCCCTAAAAGTTGGAATTTCGAAAAAAGCATTTTATCTTTTTTACTTGTACTATCATGAAGAATCACCTCCCGAAGTTAATGCACTATACCCCCGGACACCCTGTATAATCAAAAGCCTGGAATGGACTGAAACATGATTTGATTACAGACTCGGTGAAATTTAAAGCTAAACCTTCTTAGACTGTCGTATTCATAAAGTCAAAAATCTCTAACCTTCACCTTCACAGCACGTGGCATTGTAAATAAATTTGTTAAAAATAAAATTGAGTAAAAATGCAAGCAAATTCTTATTTGCAAGCCTTTGTACAGGTCATCTCACAAAATTTCTCTAGTCCTAATTAGACCTAACCGGTCCTAAGAGCCATAAATTCTCCAGTCTTTCAAAATAAATATCAACTTAGTAGTATTAACAATACGGGGAAATACTACTGTAACCAATCTGAAACAAGTCCAAGTTGTACAAAACGCAATCGTAAAATTATTAGTCGTCCCTTATATTTTCAAACAGAGACATAATACACCATTGCCATTTCAGAGTGCCAAAATTTTACCGGTTAAGGCAATACTATGGCACAAAATTATAATTCAACATATATTTACCACGCAGCATAAAGAGAAATTAGAACATAAATACAGCACTAGATTCACGCGCAACGACGGGTTAATAGTTCCGAAATTTAACAATAAGTACGGACTGAGAACGTTTGAATACATCATACAGAAGATATTTAATTTATTACCTGACACTATAAAGCAATGTAATTCAATGAATAAGGTTAAATATATGGTGAAAAAATGGTTATCGGAAAAAAATATTTATATTGATATTGATATGTTGATGAAAAAAAAAAAAAAAAACTCTACTTTTGGCACTAATATTCACATACATAAACGTAATATCAACAGTGAAGGGGACGTAACGTAAAATCATGAATGTCCGATGGTTAAGCACCGGTTAAACTTAAAAGAATTCATAATCTACTTTCATCGAACACTAAAATGGCGATGGACTGGACATATGTTGAGAGAAAGGAAAGAAAAATGGACCAGAATAGTAACAGAGTGGTATGCAAGAGATAGTAAAATAAACAAAGGTGGACAAACGAAAAGATGGGAAGATGATCCAAAAACGGTGGCTCGTCCAAAATGGATCAGAGTTGCAAAGGATAGAGAAAAATGCAAATCTTTAGAGGAGGCCTATGTCGCAAGATAAGCTGTTTCTAAAAATAATGACCCGAATGCTGATAATTTAGAACAATAGACATTTAAAAAATAATAATAATTAATCAAATTAGAAAAATGTTTTATAAGTTTAATAGCAATAAAGGCTAATTGTATTTTATTTTATTATATTTATTTATTTATTTAATAGATAGCGCGAGTTAAATTACTTAACTAAACGGTTTTTACAAGTTATGCTTTAAGCTTTAAGCATAGCAGTGTATTTTTTTGTAGATATAGATACTATTCGTAAATAATAAAATTGATAAATTAACATTATTATTGTTATTACTGGCGGGACAAAAAAGTTCACATGTACAAAAGTTGACATGTGCAAAATATTAATATTTCCTGCGAGACAGTTGATTAACCCAGTGACTCTTCCCAGGGGCATCACCATTGGTAAGATAGTTCTGCACCTGAAAGGAATCAAAAGCCTGTATTAGCGGCCTCGTGTGAAATTATTAGGGACATAGAATCCTATTTTAGATAGAATGTCTTATTATTATTCAAAGTATTACTATTTTATAAGGATCTAGATCTAGAGGAATCTGGGACACAATAACAATGTAATTTGAAGCTGAAGAATGAAAGAAAAAAAAAATAAAAACAACATTGTCGAATTGAATCGCAAATCGCAAATTTAAACGGAATTGACAAACATCCCTGCTCAATATTTTTGGGCATTTGCAGGGAGTTCTCTGCGAGAGGTTATTCCAAGATACTCGAATTTTTTTTGAAAATTTGGATTCCATATTCAAAAGTGACCCCTTTAAAATGTTAACCCTTCGGCTTTTTTTTTTGGAAAATATTTTTCTTTCAAATAATTTCTTAAAAACCCGAGGGCGGCCAACCAGACGGACTGCGGTGACAAAGATACTTACTTAGGAAAAGTCTTTTCTTCATTTACATATATTGATTTGTTCTTAAATCATTATGTTGGCTGCCTTCCTATTGGCATTTTATTTTATTTATTTTATTATTAGTATCTATAGCAAAATTTGTACATAATTATTTAAAATAAAGTACATTATTTTTTTTTTGCAACTTTGCAACTCTGATTTCCGATTGATCGGCTATTGTTCATTGTAGCATTTAATAATAGTCTGTAATAATTACTGGACGTGTGACCGAATTGAAAGAAAGATTTGATAAGATAAGTCACTTTCGAAATTTAAAGCATCAATAAGTAAAGGAAAATATTTATCATGTTGAATTTCTGGAAAAGTTCTGGAAAAGAAAATTTCCCCGTCTCATTAATCGTCCTTACAGGTTGCAGCAAATTTTTCAATTTAATTAACTTATTCCTTTGTGGTATAAATGAAAAAAAAAAACCTATTCGATATGCCAAGCCCATAATATTGATATTGAATTTATTAAAAAAAACTATTTAGCATCCATATTATTATTACTAACATTCAATTTAACAACTCATTAACAAAAAAAACGACAGAATAAGTCATTTGGGAGGCGGGTATGGTTACCGCCGCCCGCCATTCATTTATTGGATAACCACCACTTCTGCCATAGCTCACCCCAAGTGGATGGCTACGTTTGATGATTTAGCAGGGGTGCCAGTGTTCAAGGGGTGAGGTTTGTCTAGGTCTCGGCGGCGAATACGTATGTGGCATTGGGAGAGACTGGTTGAGTAACCTAGACCTCTCCAAACGGGCTCACTCGTCTTACACCACAGTTGGAGGAATCGATTCATACGCCTGTTACTCCTGGACACATTGTCACTCAAATTCCTACCCACTCCTCATACCGTTTACCTTCTCAGAATTTCCTCTCCTTCCTTTCCTTAAAAAGACCCTCCACACAACATCTCCTAAGATTCTTTGAGGTGATTTTTCACAAAAACTTATTGGCCCTCTACAAATTATCCAATTATTATTACATAGGCCCTGGTGGAGATTATTTTCCTCGGGGCCTCCTAAATGGAGCTAAAGTAAAAAAAATAAGGAGAACCTCCGTTGGGACTGTTGTGCAGTATTCACAAAATTTAAAAACAAAAACCATCGATAGAACAATAAATTGTCATGTAATTAACTAAATACGTGACTAAATACCCAACATCGCTACGAACCTACAGTGATCACAGCTTCCTAGAAAATATAATACCTGTGAAATACGTATATTACGGTAACATAGTTTTAGGTTATAGGTAGGTTGTAGGTACTCCGTTCTGTGAACACAGGTCTCGGCGATGAATGCGGCCTACCTGGCTACATGGCTATATAGTCTGAACAGCGGACAGCCAAACAGTGTAATTCTGCAGGAAAACGCTCGACCAGATATCTGCGTGGAATTAATGGACACACATTACAATATTATTTCTGCGGAGGTGAAAAGCTACGTACCGTATTATCAATTTAACACCATCGCTGGCAGCTATGAGCAACGATGCACTGGAGGTGGTCATACCAAATATTACCATGCACGTCTATGACGCACAAATATGTCAATTCTGGAAGAGCTAGTCATCCACAATAGGTTTTCAATTATCTGCCCCCTACGTACTTTAAGATATTTTGAGAGGACCACGAGGAGTGGAGGATCCTTGTCCACCAAGGAAATTGGATTAGGGGTCACGATCTTCAGCAACAAGGAACCAACTTAAGATTAATGCTTACTAAACATATCTGAATAGTGAATAGCTGAGTAATCATAAGTATTCCCAATCTCCCATCCCTCAACCACCCAAAATACCCCAAATTCAGAATAACAAATAGTTATTCAGATTATTTGTGCGAGATTTTTTCATACACCTTGTAGGAAAAATGTATGAAATATTTGATAAAAATTAAAAAAAAAACAGTTACATTGGTATGAGAGTAACTAAAATAATCTTGGTAAGTATACCTTCGTTTGCTAATCATAATTTTTTCACAAATATTGCACATATCCCAGGAAAAAAAATCTTTATAAAATGCGCTGTTAAAAAAATTTTGTTTTGTGAAGCCTAAAATATCGGCAACTTAGCTGGATATTTCTGAAAATATTTTTGGTACATAATATTTGGTAGATATTTAGGGATACTTTATAACCAATGGAATTAAACTTCAATATTTTAAAGTGGAATAACTTATTGAGTAAAACCACAAATTCTCTTATTTAATAGTTGAAGGCAATATTAACCACTTCCAAACGGAAAACGCGAAAATCAAAATACAGGAAAAGATTCGGTTACATCTGCAATTTGGGTTCAATTTCCAGATGGGTCCGAATATTTTCTGTTTCTCCTGCTTCATATTTTCGTTTGATAGTGGTTAATTGTGTTTTCAATGATTTATATATTACATATTATGCTAATCTCTTAAATAAACTTTAATAATTGAACTATTTTTGAGAAATAATACTTCTTATTCCCTGTTGCCTTGATGAAAAGCCTTGATGTGATGGGCATATCTGACTTAATTAATTTATACTTACATTGCACCGCATAGCAAATATTTAATTTTCGACATGTCCTATTATTTTGTAATATCCAGTAAACCGCCGAAAAACAAAATAAGCTGCCACAATATTGTTTTTCGATGGTTCGATTACTGATTCATATTTTGGTATGTAAAAACCACCCCCATTGAATTTATTTATTTATCTCTTTATTAATTTGTTTGTTTTTTTGTTTGTTCGTTCGTTCGTTCGTTCGTTCGTATATTTGATTTACCTAATTAACCTGGTAACGTATAACATATTCGGATTTACAGAGCATGAGATAAGCACAGGGCCGGATTAACCATGTCGGGGCCCCTAGGCAATGGATGTCTCGGGGCCCCTTTACCAATGGCGGAGTAACGGGGGGGGGGGGGGGGTGTTGAAGGGGTCCTCCAAACGCCTCCTTGTTCCCTTGATCAAATCCTTAACAAGGCTTTAAGGGGGGAGTAAGGTTTTAAAACTTTAAAAAAAAATCTGAATGTAAAACTAACGAAGGTCCAGCGTTTCAAGCGACCGGCCCTCAAGCTCGATTCAAGTATATTTCGAGTATAAAAAAATTTATATAGGTTTTCTCGCAAACAACATTTCTGAAGTTCATGAACATCATAACTCAAAATCTTGACTTGACTTGACCGGTGCTTTTGAAATTTTGTACACTTTTTCTACACATAAATCACATTTCAAATTTTAAATATATATATATGTAATTAAAATATAAGCACCTGTTGACAAGCCAATTTAATTGGCTTAGCAGGACTTGTTTGTTGATTATAATATGTATTATCTATTCTTAAAAGTAGTCAGAGGGAGTTTTTTTTACCATTTTATAATAACAAATTCACCGAAATTTTTTAGCAAAAATCGCGTTTTTCACTTCAAAATGCTGCTAAAAATAAAAAAAATTTCAAATGATCCGGTGACGAGTTATGGTGTTCACCGCATAACAACTTTTTTTCGAGGCGCCTCCAGAGATTCGCTCTCACAGACTTATTTATTGTATTTTTAATTGAAATTTTTTTCAAAGATACTTCAGATGTTTGAAATAAAAAAAAAAAACAACATTATTCATATCTCAATAAAAATCATGACAATATGCCTTTATTTCGCTTTTTAAACCTTAACCCCCTACCACCTTAAACCTTTTTTTAAATTATAGACTTTTTATTTATTATTTGTGCATGATGTGAACATTAGTTATTTATTGGGTTATAACCTAATTATTATAATTTCTTGTTTTCTTTAATGCGTGTACTAATGTTATTAACCTGTAAATGTTGCCAATAAAAAAAATTTTAACATCTTGAAATGACTGACTTTTTCCGATACTTCATTGCTCACTAATTGGAGCAAGTCATTTTTTCTCGGGACGCGGGGCCCCTAGCCGATGCGGGGCCCCTAGGCAGTTGCCTACTCTACCTTAGGGATAATCCGGTACTGGATAAGCAGGTAAGTTAGTAGTACCTGATAACAAGATGGAGGAATTACAATAAAATTTACAAGATAAAGAGATGAAGTTATGTCAAGTTATGTGTTTAGAAGTGTGAACTTGTAATACATAGTACATAGTAAAAAAAGCAATATATTCTATAAATGATATAAAAATAGATATTTTTACAATACCCCAAATAATTTTGAATGGTTTGTGTCATCCAGTCACTTTCAGTCATCCTAGTCAGCAGCTGGTGCTAGTTACCTCACACACAAATCTAATTATTATTCATTATTAGGTTTGCATCAGATAAGCCGCCTGAATTATATTTAATGACGATTGCAGGGCACGCATTTACTGCAGATTTATCTCGTTCCACTTATTACTGACGATTTGTATCGATATTCCCGGGATGCCGGGATGCTGGTATTGTAATCACTAGGGACTCCTCCGCTCGTTTCAAGGGCTGCTCGTAACAAATGTATTAGTCCCTGGAGGTTGAAGATTGGTCGGCTGAAAGCCAACTTTTGATAATCAATTTTATTTATTAATAATATTATAAATTGATTATCATTTAGTGATATCGATATTCCTTATCGTTTGATGAATATAATAGTCCGTACTTATAAAATTAGACAATTAAAGTATATTTCAGTTATACGGAAGTATCACCATCATCATCAAACAGTATTAATAGCCTAGCGACTGTACGGTTGAAATTTAAGAATACAATTTTGGCGCCGCGCCTTTCGCAAAAACGTTTTCGTTCGTGAAGTTTGTGTACAAATCTACTTTTGTAATACAAACGAATTAAAGCAATGCCAAAAGATGGCACTACATACGTTAACAGCTAGCATGAGGAGCATCGCATGGCAGGCGTAAGTACTATTGGATTTGTAATTTCGTGAATCTCTCCGGATATGGAGAGCAGTTGTGATTAATAATACCACGCGTCTATATTTTATATATGACGTCATTGCCTGTCGCGGTTGCTTTATCCCGGTGATTAGCTGTCACTGGATTCCAATGGATCCGAGGAACCGGTTATTTTTGGAAACAGTTCCTACCGGATTTATAAAATGTTCACCAACACTCAAACTGGGCGAACCTGCGTAGCGGGTTTTTATCTGCTACTGTTGAATATAATAGTGCGTACTAATTTAATTAGGCAATTAATATATATTTCGGTGATACGGAAACGTTCAATATTATTTAATACAGTTGTCTGATTTGACATGTGACTGCTAGCGCCTCGGTGCGCCCCGGCGTTTTAAAAAAAACTATTTTCTGGCTTATCAAGGCTTGAGCGGCAGATTTAGCCCACTTAGATTTTAGCGAGGAATGTTGTACACAGCTAGGATATGGACTGGTTGATATAACGGTTCCATGACAGTTCATCCTGCTACAATTCATCCGGCGACAGTTCATCCTGCGACAGTTCATCCGGCAGACAGTTCATCCTGCCGACAGTTCATCCTGCCGACAGTTCATCCCGCCGACAATTCATCCGGCGACAATTCATCCTGCCTGCTCATTTAGAAGATTTTTTCTTCAAGTAAGTATGCAAAGAGGATATACGGCCGTACAACCTAACCTAACCTAACCTAACCTAACCTAGCCGTGTTTGGTGACTAGATCTGAATAGCCAGGAAGATACGTTTTCCACATCTCCTTCAGTCAATTCACCCTAAAAAGATGGTGTTAATTTCAGATCAAAAAGTTATATTAGATGCAAGTATGAATCTTTACCGTTCTTTGCTAAGCTGACTGCACATATAAGTATGTCGTATTTTGTTATTCTCGCATGCTTCTTCGGAGAGTCGAAATTATTGTTAGTAAAAATATTTTTACAGCGGATTTCCACTCAAGATGCCTTCAGACATAAGTACATCGATTTTGGTTGTACGGCCGTATATCCTCTTTGCATACTTACTTAATAAAAATCTTCTAAATGATCAGGCAGAATGAATTGTCGCCGGATGAATTGTCGGCGGGATGAACTGTCGGCAGGATAAACTGTCGGCAGGATGAACTGTCGGCCGGATGAACTGTCGCAGGATGAACTGTCGCCGGATGAATTGTCGCAGGACGAATTGTCGGGTCACCGATATAACCGGCCTAAGTAGTAAGGAGTCCCTAACTGGCGTAATCCTTGATAAGGTACATATTATATATGTTATTAATATTTCCGTATATACCCAAAAAACCGCTGAAAAAGAAGATGTTCGCAAGAAAGGAAAGGACCTTTTTTGCCCATTGAACAATACTTGATAAATACGGAAACAATTATATAGCCTTTGGAAATATATTTTGGCTTAAATAATTATTGTGTTTCGACAGTTTAACAATGGGGAAAAAAACTATGCACGTGGAAAATTTTAATGAAGGACAGACAACAGATATGACACAAAATACATGTGTATCTCATCTACTACCTACTATTACTTTTTTCCTTTGGAGGAAACAGATTATATCTTGGAACGGCTCGGCCACGGTGATTGCGATTCATTTTCTTTATACGTTTGAGGGAGATGTATGATAATGATTGTATGTTTCCTTTGGGGGGTGCAGACATACGTTTGTCTCATTTTCGACTATTGTTTTTTGTGAACGACAAATGAACGTTTAAGAATAAAAGCAAAACCATCAGCGCATTGACATTTGACGTATTTGAATTTTTGGAATTCACTCACACTTCAATATTATCGTTGTAACTACATTCCATACTTTCAAAATTATCGTCACGGCAAGCAGTAATGTATTGTGGGGTATTTGAGAGGAAACAGACCTACGTACATTGTGTATCTCATCTTTTGAAAAAGCTGCAGCATCATTTGTTTATTGTCCTTTTTATGCCGTCACGGTACCGTTGCCGTGAATCGTTACAGTAATTACAATAGCTGAAGACGTTGTTGATCAAAGAATATTGATTGTCGCAATTTATTGTTTGAGAGCCTACATACGTATTGCATATACATTTTCAGCATTGCACAGTTCGTAGAACACTTTATCAAGTGAAGATGTCGATATTTGTATGTATGCATCTAATATGAGATGCATTTCTAAATATTCCCTTTATCTCGCAGACAATGGGCTCTAAATTTGAAGTCCTGCAGACCATAAAGTAATACAATATAATAATACAGAAATAATACCGCATTATCTAGGCCTGCCAGCAGCCAGCATGGTGGTCTCGCCTGCGGTGACGTTTATTAATAATACTGAACACATTAATCGATCAATAACCATGTACAATGATTGTACCTTCATACAACACATACTAACATTGTAATTATATGATAGTAATAAATTGACACTGTTTAATACATCCTAACAAATTACTATATTTCTATTGGTACTTTACATGCTAATAATTGTCACTACTTACCAATTACTTACTACCTACTCTACCTAGTAGTTCTGTAAACAGTAGACCTAAATAAGTATGTTTCTAATTTTACCTTATTTAACAATAACGTTATATAAATAGACTCGCCCTTGTCTCATATACTCACAATATAATGTGGAAAGTAAGGAACACTCTTTTGTTTTCAGCGATTTTCAGTATAATTTCTTAATTCAAAAGTTTATTCCTGTATGATAAAGATAGACAATCAAATAATGTGTGTGTATGAATGGCATGGATACATGAGCGGGCGGCGTATTGCTCGTCACTTTTTGATGCAACGTTCGCTGTCTCCTTTTCTCGAGGCCCACTAGAATAAAAGGTCCGGCTGCCTGTCGGAGTTTGATATGTCGAACTATACAATAAATACAATAGGGAAACGACAGTTTTCAAATGGTAGCGATTGTTATCAACACTTATTGGAACTACTGATTTATATGTGTTGTTTTACCGCAAGCAAACAAATAAACAGAGTGTTTATTTTATTTTAGTCTACTTTAAAACAGTAAAGTTTACTTAGCAACAGAAATGTGGCTGTTGTGCGTCCGGACCCTTTACTTTAGTAGGACTTGAATTTTCTCTAATGACGTGTAAAACCGCGGGCGGGAAACATGAAAATTAATTGTAATATTTATAACTAGCTTTTGCCCCTGGCCTCGCTCGCATAGTATTAGGGGGGTACCCACAGCGCCTCCTCCACCTTCCCTATCCCCACTCCAATCCCCCCCCCTCCTCCTCTCAACACTCCCCCCCCCCCCACCCCCTCTCCCCATAAATCACCCCTCACCCTCTCCCTCCACCCTCCGCCCTCCCCCATCCCCCCCTTCCGCCCTGCCCCACATCCTATCCCCCCCTCACCACCCCTCCATACACGTTACATTCATTTTTCAAACAGCTCGCGTGCCACCTATTGCAATTTTTGTATATAAATTTCATAATGCCAGAGTTCTAAGCTATAGCCTATTCTGATGTAAGAGCTTTATTATTGTAAAGTTTCATTAAAATCCATTCAGTAGTTTTCGCGTTAAAGAGTAACAAACATACATCCATACAAACTTTCGCCTTTATAATATTAGTAGGATAATCGATAATAATAAGTAATTTGCATGTACTTACAAATGAAATGTTATTCCTTCGCCTTTACTATTATTTGCCGTGTAATTGAAACATTTTCTCATCACACAGGAGGGCATTTTGGCACTTTTTAAAATGCAATTTACTTACTGGTAAGCGCAACCTTACTCGACGCGTAGCAGTTTAGTACTAAAGTACTAGATATCGAGACCGGTGCAATTGTCTTGCTTTTGTCTTCCCATTTTGAGATTTCTACCCCTCGTCTAATAGTATGTAACGTCATTGTTATTTAACAAATCAAGCCAATTTTTTTTTGAAATTATGAGATTTGTAAGTAGGTACTTAGAAACCTACCTACTTGCTTAATAATCATTTCAAATTTGAAAAAATATCTTTAATAAACCCGTAAATTTATCGTCGTGCTCCAGTTGATTTCATTTTAGAAATAACTTAGGTATCCTACATACCAGATACCTAAGTTATCTCTATTTCTATTATTATTTATTTGTTTTGGTTATTTAATTTTGAGGTGTTATGCCGTTTTAACGTTTCAGACAGCTTTATAGTGTAGTATAGCAGGGCAGATTCACACATCTGCCCCGATGTTAGACAATGGCTAAAGAAAGAGGTAGCGCAACAGGGCATAATACCCCAAAAATAAATAACAAAAAAACTTAGATACCTACTTGCTTTTTTGCAAATTGATATTTTTGTTAATTATACCGTCTTACCAGATAATGTGTTTATATGTTTTTTTTATAAAAATGGTATATAATCTACCATTAATAACCGGAACCGGAAGGTAACAAAGAAATTTACAGACAGAAGAAATGCTAAATGGTCGAGTTAAAACCGGACTTCGCTGTGCTCCGTCAATTGGTTACATATTTTACAAAAGTTTCTAAGGACACGTGCAGCCCTTTGAACACCTATTATTGTCGAATTTTATACGAACAAAATAAAAAAAATATATCAGAATGTGCAATTAAAGCGCGGTAGAATTGAAGCCTTCAGAAAACTAAGGTAGACAAGAGTAGGGAGGCTAAGAGGCACCGTACAAAGAGGAGACTGATAGGCTACGAAGCACTGCACAAAGAGGAGACCGATTATACTATCTCATTCTCTCACAGGCTAAATCCTAGGTATATATGTGTTTGTCTCTTTTTAATGTCTCTTTTTCGTTTCATCGAATTCCAACCCGGAAAAATTACGTAGGGAATATTATCAGGGAAAGATCTTGAAGGGGGAATAAAGGGAAAGCTGAAGGTTGGCATCAATTTGTCTAACCAATAGGTAAGTATTACGTTTCCATGTAATATACTAATGAACTTACGGACTCGAATTCAACAGTTCTTTCGACTTATCTACAGTTTTTTGTTGTTGTACGAAAAAATCACCCTGCGATAAAGTGTTAGGTTAGGTTAGGTAAGTAAGAAAAAGTATATTAGCATGTAAGATAAAGTGTTAGGTAAGCCTCCTTATATTAACGGTTTTGTCTGCTTTTGATTCCTGGTTCCAAACACCGGGAAATCATGCAGTATAAAATAGCGAAAGTGTCTCCAATTAGAAAATCGTATGTATAAATTCGTCACATCTTCAAAGCTTAAGTTAGAAATACTATCAGCACTAACAATGCATTTCTATTTCAGACCAGCATTCGCACCCGGCGTTGACCGTATTTTGTATCACACTTAAAACGTATAGATTTTTGTATAATTAATACTTATTTATCTAATTCTGACGGAAGACTAATTTGAACGGTTTGAAACCCTAATTTTCAATTTGGGAGGCACAATTTAATGTTTGGATCATTTCTATAGCGCCGTTTTCGTGAGAAAGGTGCTTCACAGCTTCATTTACACATCGACGGTCCCAAAGAAGAATGACGGATTTTCTTTTTACTTTCGGAGTTTCTGAATTTTGACTGTTTTTGAGATCTAGAAGGATAGTGTTTTTTTTTTTTTATATTTGGCATTTCATTAAAAATTCCGAAAATACGGACTTTTAAATCTACAAAATAAGCCAAAAGAACGATTTTCAATTTTTAGCAGAACCGACGTTGTTCTTCGGGACCGTCGACATTTAACCTATACCTACACTATCACTTACATAGACTTACAACCAGCGACTAGTGACATAAAACTATATTTATTCCATTCGAAGAATGCGATCATCACCGCCATGACTGCCTGGATGGAATCTCCCCTGATGACCCTCTGGAGGCGGGAGACGATGAAATACCCCCCGTAAACGGCTATTTACATTCGTTTTAGTGTTTGATACATACATTTTTTTTTCTCAGTTTCATTTTTCATGCTTATTCGATTATGTTATTTAATTTATGTGTTGTTATTTACTTTTTACCTTAACTTATTATTTATCTTTTTTTGTTATTTTACATTATGGAATGTATTGCATTGCACTTCCCCTGCATACCTTCTGGAATAAACTTATATTATTATTATTATTATTATTATGACCCAGTGGTTAGAGTAACATACTTATTACATTTAAAAACACACATTGTTAAGATTACTGCCCCCTGCTGTTAGTGGTAAGTAATGAGGAATATCTATGAGTTATGAAAAAGTTTACGCGTAATAAATTCTAATTTTTATTCCAATGGAGACTTGAATAAATCATAGATCGGAATAAAAAGGGTGCCGAAAGCTTAAAAAAATCAGAGTGTGCAATTCAAAAAACTAAAATAGACAGGAGTGGGAAGACTAGGAAGCACCGCACAAAGAGGAGACGGATTATACTATATCATCAGATGGTATGTGTTTGTATCATTTTAGTGTCGCTATTTTCGTTTCATCGAGTTTCAAATCACAACAATTAATGCTAAAGAAGTTTTCTTTTCAAAAGGAAGCCTTGTCCTAGAAAGTTGTAACAAAATGTTGCATAAAAATACTAATTCCTATATTCGTAAAATGTTTCGTCTGCGAGATCGAGCGTAGTGGGACAGACAAAATTACAAGGTGAATAAATTATAGTATAGACATAACCACCGAATAATTGAATAAACACAATAATGAGGAAGTTGCCGCGGGAGTTAAAAACAGTTGCAAATCTGTTGCCGCTGCCAACTTATTCCGAGATGGCCGCAGCGGTGTCGGAATTAGATTGCAGCGGCGATAACAACCGCGGTATTGGAATTGTGCTTGTGCCGGTCCGCTAATAGATTAAAGATTAATACAATCAAATCAAAGCGTTAAATAGTGGCTGCAAGAAGCGACGGACGTACAAATTAAATAATCAATAAAGATTTGGTGGAAATCGCCCAATTTCAGCAATTCTCGACCTGTTTGAAACATATATTTTCCCTTTTATTATTTTTTTTATTAAGTTTTCAATCCAGCAGGACTGGGGGATAGTAAACATTCCAGTAGGTATGCCAAATTACGTGATATAATATTTTTTGCCATAATACTTACGTGATAATATTTGACATATGCCATATTACTCGAAGGTACATGACATATCCCACTATTACTTTAAAGTCGAAAGTTTGTATGGATGTATGTATGGATGTACGTTTGTTACTCTTTCACGCAAAAACTTCTAAATGGATTTTAATGAAACTTTGCAATAATATAGCTCATACATCAGAATAAGATATAGGCTATTGTTTAGAGTTCTGGCATTATGAAATTTGTATAAAAAATTGCGATAGGTGGCACGATTAGTGAGATATCTACAATTCTTTATTCGATTCAAATTATTAGAGGAGTACTTCCAATAAATGCGGGAGGGGGGAGGGTGGGAGGAAGCGGGGAAGGGAGGTGGGAGTGGGTGCGGGAGAGGGGGGGTGGGGAGGGGAGAGTGGGGGGGGGGGAGGTGGAGGAGGCGGAGTCGAAACCCCCCTAATACCATGCGAGCGAAGCCGCGGGAAAAAGCTAGTATATAATAATGGAGCTATGCATGTTAGTTCGATCTTCTCCTAAAAAGTTCCCACAAAAAAAACTCGACACTTAAATACGCTACAAGGTTCACAGAAAATTTATTAATACCAAAGGCCAACAAAACTATATTCTTCAAAAACGACCCTACTACTTGGCCATTGAAGTATGCAACAACCTTCCACGTAACATTAAACAAATAAACGATAAACTCAAATTTACATCATCACTAAAAACGTTTCTTTTAAACAAATATCATTACCCCAATTGCGGATGCCATAGACCCACTGGCAACGAAGAATATGAACAGTAGGGACCTCACATAAAAATAAATAAATAATTAAAGTGTCCCAGGTATGCCGGTTTTCTCGAGCGCTCTCTTCTCGTTCATGTTCCTTATTACCTGTTGGTTTGTGACAATGATAAATTCTCTTAATAACATTGACAAATATATCAAGATATGTTTTAGAGTTTTAGTAATCCGCAAACGGAGTTGGCGGTGGGATGGAGTATATTAGTGCTGAAAACTTGGCTCCGAAAATTATCTACGCACATATTTCATGTCAACAAGATGATTCTGGAAAACATTCTCTCCTCAGTGGTATTCAGTTACATTTGCTTGCGTAGCTTTTATGAATTATTACCAATGCTAGTACCCGGTTTCGTCCGTGTTTCAGCAACCTTCTATCGAAACATTTTATTAACCTTTAACTGCTGACGTGATTTTTTTTTAACATATACACTCTGGCGTGGGGGCCTGGACAGCCTGTCTCTTTAAATATTTATATATTAGATATCCGTGAAAATTTTAAAATACAAATTATTATTTATTGGACAATATAAATAAAATAAAATACTTTTTTTAGTGTTAAGTAACTTATATTTGACAATTTGGATATTAGGTATACAATAATTTTTGGCAAAAATCACTTGAGATCAGAAATCAGTCTGAATTGTCTATTAAAATAGATTAAAACAATGAAATCACATTCATTATAATATTTCAATAGTGTCTCCAATAAACTATACGTAATCAACTTTAGTAATGTTGTTTTTGTTTATTTTTATATAGTAAAAATCAACTTTCAACTCCAAAAAGTCATGTAAGAACTGACGATTGACGATGGGTCAGAGAGATTAAGTTTTAAAAATTAAAAATTTAAAACTTACGGCTCTGACGTCACTAAATTCGAAGCTCTCTAAATATTCACATATTTTAGAATACCATCGTAACCTTCATTGGATCAAGTGCCCTGAAAGAATCCAATACAAATTGTGCTGGATGGTGTAAATGGCCCCACCCTACATCTCTGAACTATGTGTCCCGGAAAATACCGGTCGGAGGCAGTCGACCCTTAGATCAGCAACATCATCAGTTATAGGCAGACTAATGGAACCTAAACGCAAGCCAAATACAAAGTTTGGAGATCGCGCTTTCGGAGTATCTGGGCCTAAGGCTTGGAATAAACTCCCTCCGGAACTAAGATGCATAACGAGCCCAACAGAATTTAGGTCCAAATTAAAAACCTAACTTTTTGGGCTCTCATACCCTTAAATAAAATATAACTATCTGAAAATATTATTCTTGTTTTGCCTATGAAATGCCTTGATCACGCTTTTTTTATCGGTTTAACATTATTCAAATCCTAACACATGAATCTTTCTCTTACCGAGGAATGAATCACATTTAGGAAGATGAATATTCTGACCAACTCCTTGGACTATTGTACCGCCCATCATAAAATTTTGCTTTTGTTTTTAAAATACGCTCATTAAAGAACATATATCATACTGTAGACGCGTGGTAGAAATCTCAAAGTGGGAAGCCAACAACAAGACAATTGAACAGTACTCGATTTCTAGTACTTTAGTACTAAACTGCCACGCGTCGAGTAAGGTCGTGTCCTACCAGTAAGTAAATTGCATTAAAAAGCGCCAAAATTCCCTCCTGTGTGATGAGAAAATGTTTCCATTACACGGTAAACAGTAGTAAAAGCGAAGGAATAACATTTCATTCGTAAATACATGCAAATTAGTTATTAATAATATAATTGCTTTCCGCCCAAAGATTTTATGCGTCATTAGAGAACTCAAGGCCTACTAAAGTACAGGTCTGGATGCGCAACAGCCAAATTACAAAGTCGATGCTGTCGCTAAGTAAAATTTACTTTTTATAATAATAATCTAATGATTCTTTAGTTACTTGCCTGCGCTAAAACAACATACAAATCAGCAGAAACAACAAATACAATAACAATCGACGCCATTAGCAAACTATCGTTGTTCATTAAAGCTTGAAAATTTGACTGGTGCCCAGGCCTCCTACTTTAGTCGGCCTTGAGACAGTATTCGACGGAACTTTTGAATTTTGAATACGAAAATGCCGCCCGCGTTCTCTCTTTTGTTTCGTCCATATGCACATATTCTTTAAGCGTCTAATATCTTTATCATACATGAATAACTTTTGAATTAAGAAATTATTGAAAATCGCTGAAAACAAAAGAGTGTTGATTAATTGCTACATTATATCTTGAGTTTGTGAGACTATGGCAAGTCTATTTATATAACGTCATTGCATATATCTTAAATATATTATACTTCCCAATTATGTGTTCCGCGTGCGAAGTGGACCTAAATAAACAATAACAGTTTTAATCTCTAGTGACGTCCCAGGTAAGTATGATCCTTATGGTATCTTAAAGTATATTTTCTGCCTGTACAGGACATTTTTACGCAACATCGCGTTCATTAGTCAAATCATTGTACGTATAGTTTCGCATCGGTGATCGATGAACCGAAACGTGCAATTTTTAGCCATAAGTCGTTATAGTGTAGTGGTTAGTCTAGTTTGTAGTTAGAAGTAAGATTGTAGAAATGTATTATAAGTTTGTACAGCGCCCTTGAGGTGATTTTTCACGAAAATGGCGCTATACAAGTTATCCACATATTATTATTATTACTGGAAGCGGCGTATGCGCCCGATAAACAAAAAGTTATAGCTACATTAAAAAAGTATATCTATATGTTATTTTTGAAGATAATCTTAAAACTGGGCGTACTGCACAGGGCCCGCAGACACTTTAATAGTACACAACTGCTAACCCTGTATAAATCACAAGTGCGCCCCACGGTTGAATTTGGCAGCCACCTCTGGTCTGGAGCTCCTAAATACCTGAAAAATACCCTCGACTCTGTGCAGAAATGGGCAGTCCGTTTGATAGAGTTTCCCATCTTAACAAACGGATTGCAATCTTTAGAGCACAGGCTCTAAAGATCTCTGGTGGGAATGCTACCCTTGTTCTACCGGTATTACAATGGAAGATGCTCCAAGGAACTAGCGTCATTGATCCCTTCGGCACCGGTGCACAGTCGGGAAACACGCCAAACGCGTGTCCAACATTTGTTGTACACGGTTGACATTTGTCACATGAGAACGGGTCGTTTCTTCGACTCCTTCTTGTGGTCAACAGCTCGTCTGTGGAATGAATTGCCGGCTTCTGTGTTTCCTCCTTCCTCCAACATGGGTCTCTTCAAGACCAATTTTCGTTCCGTCCTCTCCTCAAAAAGACCCTCCACACAGCATCTCAGATGACATAGGCCCTGAGGGAAATTATTTTCCCCAGGACCTCCTGTGTGGAGTTAATGTAAAAAAAAAAATACATTTGCTGAGCTGAAAAAGTAATAACATAATATTCCCTCAAAATGGTATGCTCAGAAAATATATCAAGGAGGATACGGTGTTTCTACTAATGTCGACAGAATAGCACTTATTCCGAAACATGAGAACAACTCAGCACAGCTTTGCCTAGTGAGGTGTTCACAAAATACTACTACTTACCTATTTACATATAGTTACGGATCATCAATATTACATTTTTTTCTTATTACTAAGCTTATTATCTATGAAAACCGATGTAGTAATCTGTAAAGTGTATGTTCAAGAATAGAAATAAATAAAATAAGAAAATGATTAAAAAAACATTTGAATATGTTAATTAACCTGCTTCTTACGGCTATGAAACAATTCACAGTTTTTCTTTAAATGCAACTTAAAACATTTGTCGAAAGATTTTAGCTCTATTTTGAAAAAGTCATGCTTTACTAAATATTTTCAACTAGCAGACCCGGCCACACGTTGCTGTGGTTAACGAAACACAACGCCATTACCCAACCTTTATAAAATCCACACCACCCGCTTGCCTGCTGCCCGCTGCCCGCTGTCCGCTGCCTGAATTGAATATTTGAGTTTCTCAGCTTTTCTCTACTATAATAAGCATGTATTATACATATAAACATTCCTCTTGAATCACTCTATCTATTGGTGAAAACCGCATGAAAATCCGTTGCGTAGTTTAAAAGATCATTGCGCACATACATTTTGAGTGACTTCATTTTACACTATGTAATGATAATGATTATGCCTTTTAATTTATGTATTTCTTACAAAATACAAATCTCCCTTTCAAACCACCTTCTTCTGCTTTTTTAAAGCTTCCTACAGAGCCTTGAATTACGCATATAATTTATAGACACTTAGGTAAATATATATAAATTATATTTGATTGATTTGTGTTTTCATATTTTTATTTAAAATAAAGATACTTCCAATATCGCCCTGGTATAAGACCACCATTCAGAAATGAAACGTTGCCTGAAATGGCTTTAGCCGCATTTAATGACCAGCCTAGCGATTCCGTATTTTTTGTGAGATCAGGATAACGGGTAAGGTAATCTCCTGTCAGATTTGTGTGATTTTTATGGCTGTTATTTGCGTTTTCTATGTACAACGTACATTAAATAAGTATATAACATGCGTACTTGCAGGAATTCATGTTTAAATCGATCTAAACTACAATATGTGACGTAAAAATCACACAAATCTGACAGAAGATAACGTCCGTTATCCAATAACGATCTCACAAAAATACGGAATAGCTAGGCAGATCGGAATAGCCAAGTACTTACCAACCCCCTCATCCTTATCTCCATCCCCTCCCCACTTACCTTCAGCCTCACAACATACAGTTGGGTCTCTTGTTCAGAATTCACATAAAAAAAGGACTAAACAAATTTATAAACTATTTATGTGCAAGTCGGTAGTATGTATTTTTGTTTAAAATCAACTTCGCTATGTATTCAACACATAAATTGCATATTAAAAACTCACCATTATTATTATTTGTTATATACGTATATATATACACATAAAACTGATTTTTTTCTCTTTGTTGTATAATGCTATACTTTTTACTTACCCGCTTTATTTCTATGTACCATGTGTAAAAACTATTTATGTTTTCTTTGTATTCTAAACACACCTGTATGCACTAAAACATAAAAATGTAAATGTATGTAAAAGCCCATAAGGGCGTTAATGATTAATAAATAAATAAATATTACTTTTTCAAACTTGCAAATATACTTTGTGGTGTCATTTTTAATTAAATAAAACAAATAACTTTGTAAAAACCTCTACGTATAATCAATATTATCATTATGTTTCAAAAACTATGTTTTCTTCGTCAGAATAAAATAAAATTTTCATTTTCATTTAAAAAGTTGTGTAATATTAAAAAAAAAAAAAACTATTTTATATTACATAATTTTTTACTATCCTACCATAGAAAAAGCCTTCTAGTTTATCTGCTTCAATTGCATTTTGTAGACTTCGTAGTTGAATTTACTGTGTGTCGTTTACTAACCTGGTGACAATAAAGAACTTGGCGACAATTTTCACACGAAAAGCCGCCGACAAACAACAAAGCAACACCAGTAGCACCTTTAAGCTCAAAGCTCCCAGCGCCGGGAACGATGCTGCAATCATTATCCCCCTTATAAGGTAGTTTCTCGCCTGGGAATATCTGTTCCCATTTGTCGCCCATTAGAACAGCTGCGATTGTTGTTTGTCGTATAAATTAATTACGGCACGCAGAACACAAGTTGCTACCAACTTGTCAGTGACTACATTAAGACGGTTACGGCTGGTAGGGCGATATTGCAATTGAACTTGTCAAGACATCACGCAGGTAAAGCAACATGTACTCGTATATACATAAAAATTATAAATATCACCCTTCGAGAAGATTTCTTTCACGATTATTTATTTTTATTTAAGTACCTACATAAAACAGGCATTATGCCCAAAAATTTATATATGTAACCGTAATAGCCCGAATATTGGTAAATCCTAAGATTTTCCGGTAAATCCTAAGATTTACCAACTCCTAATGGTAAAAGTCCGAACCGTTCTATAATCATCGTTCACTAACCTAACCTAACCTAACATGTACTAAATTCTAATGGTAAAAGCCCGAAAAAATCGTTTCTTATTTATATATTATAAACGATTTTTCGGCATTTTACCATTAGAATTTAGTACATGTTAGGTTAGGTTAGGTTAGGTTAGGTTAGGTTAGGTTAGGTTAGGTTAGGTTAGGTTAGGTTCGGTTAGGTTAGGTTAGGTTAGGTTAGGTTAGGTTGGTGAACGATGATTATAAAACGGTTCGGACTTTTACCATAAAGAGTTGGTAAATCTTAGGATTTACCGTAGTTCGGGCTTTTACAGTAACATATACAATCTGCACAACAAGCTTGCATATTACCTAGAGTAGGTACGACACAGAAAAACTCCAACACCGCTTACGAATGAAATAATCCAAATAATGACCGGTAAAAATATACCTGCATTTTGATTCTATACAAACCAGTAAAAACTTTCTTTCAAAAAATATGAATATTTATTGACACGCTCACCTCAAGAGTACCGCGGAAAAAATGACTAAGTGTATTTTGGTGACATGATTTAAAAAAGCGTTTTGCATAAATTCGTAATTATTGTCGTTTTCTCAAAATGAGACACGTTAAAAAAATATGGTTCAGGATAAAAGTCGATTACAAATCGGCTGAAGAGACCAGGCCCCTAGCATGGTCGATCGATATAGGTTTTATCGAAAATATCGGTAACTTAAAATCGCTCCCGAGCACGACTGCAGGCCGCTAACGAAGAAATAACAGTTCACGTGAAATAAATTAGGAACCCTTAGTCGTTGTGAACCGTTGTTTGTTCGTTAGCGGCCTGCAGTCGTGCTCGGAAGCGATGACAAGTTACCGACATTTTCGATAAAATCTATGTCGATCGACCATGCTAGGACCCCTGGAAGATCAAATAAGAGATCAGGTGAGTCTGTGGCCTCTTCACAATCTTTCCTCTCCTATATTAGCTAATTCAATGTATTATTTTATTTGTCGCAATCCGCAGTATTTATTTTATTTATTTATTTTTATTATTGTATAAAAATTACATACAATTGGAATTTATTACCCGCTAAGCTACTGCAAGAACTAAATATGTGAGGCGATTTTCAATTTGGGAGGCGGAAATGGGTACCGCCGCCCCGGGAACCTTTATTGGATAACCAACACCTCTGCCATAGGTCACCCCAAGTGGTTCGCTACGTTTGGTGATTTAGCAGGGGTGCCTGGGTTCATGGGATAAGGTTTGTCTCGGTCTTGGAGGTGGATGACCAGGACACAC